>CAHIKZ030005555.1:4212500-4360000 GCA_903632075.3 Acanthosepion pharaonis
TGTTTAGAAAAACATCTCGATATAATATGTTCAGTAACTTTCTAAGAAAAACTTACTTTACCTCAGGTCTAAGGTAAAAGAGTTGGTAAAGGATTTTATCAAACAGCAAATAGGAAAAGTGAAAATAATAATAATAATAATAATAATTGCTCTAATGCTACACAAGATCACAAAAACAAAATGTGCTTCTCTTATTGACAATGGCAGTCCCTGTAGATTGTAATGTATCTTTGAAGATCTTCAAAATATATCAAAATACAAGGATCTTGAAGAGGAAATCTCAATGTAGTACACGAGGATATCAATAATTATAGTTGTAGTTGGAGCCCTCGGATTGATTGGAAAAGGTACCAATAGATTCATTGAAGGGATTACTGGTAGCCCATGTCTTAAAGAAATACAAAAAATTGTACTCACAAGTACAGCTCGCACATTATGAAGAGCTTTATCTATGTAAAATGTGTATGATGTTAGTTTTATTTATTTACTTTTTTATAAAACTGATCAGTGGAAAATGTCATGAAGCCATTTCTGGCTTTAGGTCGCTGATTGGGACCCGGAAAGAAATGTGTATACAATAGAAGTTAAAGGAAATAATAATAATAATGGCAGCAGCAGCAGCCTAATGCTACACCAGATGATGTTCTCATAGCTTCTATTCTCAACTGATTGGTGGTGTTAATGTGTACATGTTTTGCATTGGTAAACTGAGATGGGCTACAGTAAATATTCCGTTCAGTACCACAGATTTGCTTATCTGTTGCCTGATCTTAATCTGTTGGGCATGTACCTTAGAGGCTAATGCGCTGTGCATATCTGTTCATGAGCGGGAGTAGTGGGGCAGTATCATGACCGGATGTCAAGGGGTTCTTTAAGTTTAAAGGATGAAACAGCCAAAGCGACTTAGGAATCGCGTCTAGATATTTTGGAATATTCTCAGAAACTATTTCAGCAGACTGAAGGCATTATAACTGGAAATGTTATGTATTGCCTTTGTCAAAACTTATCACAATATTGCGCACATTTGGTTGTGATGCATCTACTGGGTACACCCTTATCAGACTGAACGTCATGAGGGTTATATTGGGACTCGTATAGTTGTAACCTAGCAACACTTTGTTGGTATTCCTATCTATCACCCAATAATATATTAAACTCTTTTTAAAACATTACACGAATATTGACTCAAAATACTTTTCAGAAGTTTTTTAATAACCACACCTGTGTACTTATATCAACACCCTAACGATTTTCCAAAAAACTGGGTCAAACAATTAACTTTCCCAGACAAGCAATAACGACTTTAAAACAAGAAGTTATATACAGAGAACTGCTAGCGTTCATCTATTAAAACGATAGACATTCCTGATTTTTAAAAGAAAAATAGGGAGTATTTTTTTTTTTGCACAGACCCTAACCGACTAAGTCACCTTGAGTTCTTTGTGTCCATTGCTTGCTTGATGTCTCTAAACTGTTTGTCTCTGGTCGAAACACTATCGTTCGCTCCAACACAATTTTCAGCGATCACTTTAGTCTGAAATATGTAATAATAGATGTTAACGTACCAAATATTTTCTATCTTTCTAAGTAGATAAAACTTTTATTCAAATGTTTGTATGAAAAATTAAATTGACGGTTTAATGCCAAATGAATCCCCAATAATGATATCTTTCCTAATATCTTTTGTCCTATATGAAATGTCAGTGTTTTAACTTGTAAAAAATATACCATATTTTAGACAACAAAGAATATGGTTTCAGTCGAAATGTTCTTTTGGAGTCATCATAAAGAATGCATATTTTATTCCAAGCATCAAAAGTAGTTCAAAATTTCAACAGCAAATGAAATAAATACGCGTCTATTTAAATCCATCTCCAAGTGACAAATAATGAATAGTTTCGTATCTGATAAGGACTACTGTGTAATAGGCAATGAAACGCACACAAGATTTGATTATAGTCGTGCCGGCTTGTGTAGAACCAGTCACACTTTTCTGAAGTACTGACGGGAGAGAAATAGTGCGCATTACCACATAGCCTCTTCAGGTTTGAATTCGGTGTTTATTTTCCCATTAGACTGGTTGCTAACCAAGGCTAGAGGATCCTGAGTGCGTCATAGCTGAGAGGAGAAGAAATAGATTTATAATAGAAAAAATGTGAAAATAACGACATCGACCGCAATTAGAACTCAACATGCCGATTTAACTTTCCGCGCTAATAAAGAGTACGTCACTCAACACATAGTTGCTTACAAACAGGCCTCTCCATTGAGCTTATGTGTGTGTGTATATATATATATATATATATTCCAAAATCTAGATGACCATAGCCTGACAACTCATCCTTTCCTGACCTAGATCTAACAGCTGAATGACATACATCAACTGTCATGTCAGTCACCATTTATTCAGATTGCCGCTCAGTTGCTATATATAAAAAAGGGCTATTGGTGGTTAGGTTCAACCACTAATGCTCCTGACATCGTAAGGGATCGTGAAAATGTGAGAGACATTACTTTTGGAGCGATCCTTTTGTGTGTGTGTGTGTGTGTGTGTATATATATATATATATATATATGTGTGTGTGTGTGCGAAGATATATTAAAATATTTTTTAATTTTTTAGAAATTAAAAAGAAGCATATCTAACGTAAATTTAAAAGACATGCATAAGTTATATGGAGAACAAAGATATTTATGATACATATTCACAGTTCAAAGTTTTTTGTATTAATATGGGCTAATGCCGATATTTTACATTCTAGCTAGTGCTTCTATGATTTTTTTTTGGGTGGGGGGGTGAGGGATATGGTAACGGTTAAGTATAAGCTGAGTTGGAAGTCTCAAAGAACATCAGTGCCGGTCACATATAAGTCTGATGGCCTTGAGAATTTCAAGTATCAACCAAAAATTTTGTTCAGGCCAAAAAAAAAAAAAAAAAAGTATAAATATCCAAGTAAGAATAGGTTAAATTAAAATAATTTACGCGAAATTTAGTTCTTTCTTATTTGAAATTAAACCATGTCTGATCTAAATTAACTTATTAAAGAAGCAGCTAGAAAAATTCAAATTCCGATGAGAAAACTTGGAAAAATCAATTAATATTGGCTGACCTCCTGGAAAGCTACGCGGGTTCATTTTGAAGTTGACAAATTCTAAATAACAGGAATCTTAGTGTGTCGAATTGATGAAGATTGTAGAAATCGGTTAATTTTTAGTCGAACTGACTTATAGAAAGAAACAATTTGATTGAATCTGTTTTGGAAACGGGGTAATGAAACCGCACACACACACAAAGCGAGAGAGAGACACACACAAACTGTAAGTAAATACAGTGATTTATTAAATCTGGTAAAAAAAAATCTATGGCCATGATTTGAAGTCCTGTCCGTCACACACAGAATGTAATGACACTTCTTACCAGTATTTGGGGGGGGGGTTTGCTATGTGAATGTAACAAATGAAAAGGTAATGGAAATAATTTTTAGCATAGAACCGTTAATGATAATATCTACAGAAATAATACGATACAATTGACAACTGCTAAACATTTCTTCCTCACTTTGTGTTTCTGTACACACAAGAGAGTATTTAGTTTAGGTTAATAAGATTAGAATTAATGATAATTGAAATTATTTTTTCTTTACTTTGATAGTAATCATATTCTTCATATCATGAAATGCTTTCTAAATACATTAAGTTTCAAATAAGTAAAGTAATAAAAATAAAGAGTAAATCAAAATTTCTTTCTATACCAAGAGAAAAAGTCACCCCTGTTTGAAATTTGAAATGAAATCCAACTCACCAAGCATTTACTTTACGGATCAATTCTTACGTTAGTTTCTTAAACCTTTTATATATTTTGTGTCTTTATTGACATTTTCTAAAGTTGATAAAATACAAGGCAATGCAGATAAAAATGCGATTAGATAGATCATGATGTGTCAGTCTTCTAAGCTTGGCCAACATTTGAAAGCCAACATTTGAAATCATACATCTAAGCCCACCAAATTTTCACTTTTTTGTGTCTTGAATTTATTTTTAAATCGAAGAGGTTGATATCTAAAGAGAAGCGAACCTGCACTTGGCCTGAATATGCTTTTATCAACGTTCCGTAGATGATCATAAAAGTAGAATAATAGAAGATAGAGAACTGGAAGAAATCCTGGAATACATATATTTAACACAAGTGATAACATTAGAGAAAAAACACAAAAAATAAATAAAAGCCACATATAATAATAGGTTGCAAAACAGATGTATTTTTTATACTGCTGTTTCGCTAATACAGGTCCCAAGAGCGACTCAAGGTAGAGGGTTACTAAATGAGATTTTTGTAAAGGCGTAAAAGGAGGAAGTAAGAAATGCATATTATAAGAACATCTAGCATAGAAAGTTTGACTTTAGACTTGAAGATCGCACGGAAGCATCATTTCCGGAACTGCTCCTTTTTTTACAGAGGAGCAGTTCTGGGGAAGAAGCTGAGAAAAATTTCTTCCTTATCAATGGAATACGAAGGGAACGTGGATGAGTCGATTCTGTGGTGAATCGTTACTGCAAGGGTCTAGATTGGTGAAGCTAAGAAATGTAACTCGTTTGAATATCTGCCATGAAGACAGTGTAGCAATCGGCTCGCAAAGTTTTGTTTGTGGGGAAAATGAGTTGTAGGGTAGAAAATAATCCATCCCTTACAAGACAAGGCTTTTGAACTTTGTCAGTGTAGGAAAATGTTTTGGGCAGCTTCAGCCCAGATATGGTCACAATACTCTATTTTTGGTTTGATCTGACTCTTGTAAAGATAAAGCATCGTAGAAGTCAGGTACTTTTTGAAGCAGTAATAAAAACAACCGATATTTTTTTTCATTATCTTTAGCGCTGGATCGTATATACGAATTCCACTTGAGTTCTGGAATTCAAGGCATGGAGTCTCATTGAAAGTACAATCATTCATCAGGACTGGAGAAAATTCAAGGTCTACTCGGTGATAAGAGAACGTTACTAGCTTGGTTTTTGAGGTAGTGAATTTTATCAACCAGTTCCTGCCCTATTGAGCTATGAGAGCTAGATCATACGACAGATCAGCTGCCAGCCTCTGGTCATCTAGTTTTTTGGTGATGCAACCATAATCTGTAAAATGTACAATATACAGACATAAACGTAAAGTGGTTAATGTTTCATTCCAGTTATGAGGTACTTATGCGAAACGGGAAAATTAAAAGAATCGCTTGTAAATAAATTCAGAAATGCTCAGCGATTCATGGAATGAACAAGACTATAGATAATTCTAAAAGTTAAAAAGAAGTCGAGATAGAAAAGGGAACAGATAACAGATATCATAGAAGTGAAATTAAGGTGGATAGGAAATATATTAAAAACAAAAGGTAACAGATTAAGTAAAAGGTCGCTAAAATTTATGTCGTATAAATAGCAAACGTATTCGGAAAAAAACAGGCAGAAGATGGACAGATGAAAAAAAGGGCTTTTTTTTTTAGTATGACATAAAAGTGAACTATCAATAGGTGATGTATAACAATAACAACACAGATCATTAACGCTTAACAAAACGCGTAATCCAGTAAATTACTGGGGTTTAATGCGTTTAAAAGCGAGAAGAATTTTGTAAACAATGTGATCGATAATAAACAATAGAGTAACTGTAAAACGAGAAAATGTCTTACCTCCTGGAAAAAAAGAAATATTTGGACGTATCGCGCATGCGAAATATTTCCAAAAAGAAAATAACGGCTTAACGAATAGTATATTTAAAACATATAGATCTTGAAGTTGGGTAGACTTTTGCGAGAATTTATTTTAATATATATAAATTTTAACTGCGACTCAATCTATAAAAAGTGATTAAAGAAGCGACAGTAAAAGAAGCGAGACTGCTTTTTTCTTTTTTTTTTATTTAAAGCATATCCCCCTCCCCAAGCAAGGCGGGAGTGCCACTAGCACGCAAGGGGTTACAGAGAGTGAGAGCAAGAGTAAAGAGGGTTGTTTGAAGAAAGGATAAAGAGAAGGACGGGGAACTAGATCAAGGCATCAGAAGATATCGATTGACATTAAGTTTGAATATTCGAAGATTATAGCTATCAGGGAAGCAAGTAAGAAGAAGAGAGTTCCACTGTCGGGAAGTGCGAGATAAGAAGCTATTGGAGTAGAAGGAATAGCTACATTTAACCGTTTCGACAGTGAAAGGGTGGGACCGAAATGCCAACCTAGTAGCGCGCTTAAATTCATGCAGTTTGGGAACCAGTGAAAGTAGCTCGTCAGAGCAGTTGCCATGAAAATATTTGTAGAAAAGAGAGAGGGAATCCACATCACGTCTGTGAGAAAGTGATTGTAGACGAGATGCCAGATCAGGATCTATCATATTGCATATCCGTCTCTGGATTTTGTCGAGGACCTCGAGATGAACAGCGGGGGCACCAGACCATATATGGCAACAGCATTCAATGCAATGACGAATGGTTGATTTGTAGATCTGAAGGATGGACTCAAGCGAGAAAAGACTTCTGGCGTGACTCAGAGAACCAACTTTCCTTGCGCTAGATGCGAACAGGAGAATCGTGATGTTGAATTACTTAACTTAGGCTACTCTATTGGTTGAAGGAAACGGATTAAGGAACTTTATTACAAATCATAAGAAACTGACTACAGTAACACTATTTAATAAAAAATGATATATGTCTGTATGCATCAGAGATTTTCTTTTTCCAATTCAGCTAAGTTCCCATGTCTTTCATTGCGATTCTCAATGAAGCCACCAAATCAATTAGCAAAATATGTGAGACCGATCGCGAGGTTTCTTTTAAAAATCGAATGAAATATACATAACTGATCTTTCCACCTATGAATAACCCACTACCATGGAGGAAGAAACCACGACCACCGATGGCCCAGGTGAATGGAATAAAATCTGGTTGACTAATAATAGAACTCACCCACACAAACGGAGAAACCAACAAAGTGGAACTGGTATGATGTTTTGACGTGAGATGATAGGTGGTGAATTAATGGATTCATGCCAAGTTTCAAGTAGTGTTAAGATGACAATTCAGCTATCCATTGATGTTTTGAAGGCACACGTGGAGTCATAATTCAAGAAAAGCAAAACGCATTAAGAAAGATTCTATACATGAAAAAGCTCCCTCACATGAAGAAAAAAAAATAAAACAATGAAGATCTGAATAACATGGATTACAAATACTTGTAGTCGGCTTGTAAGCCCGACCATAAACCGATCGAAAACTTCGGAAGTATTATGAAGAGGAAAATTTACACTAACGGACTGTAATTAACATGAAATGATCATTTTTGGTATGTTATTCTGTCAGTTTGTTTTATATGAAGAAATACAACAGCTCAAATCAATGGATGGACTAACTTCAAAACATACATTATACATACAGTAGCCATTTCTCATTGAAATAACGTCTTTTATAATTGCAATGACCCTGTTGTCGATTTCTGTTCTACATACTTATCTTTGTAAACTTTTCGTTGATTAATTATATATTTTTTAACTACATATACATAATGTTGCTTTTAATTTCAATAACCTGGCTAATGCTCAATGTTACCATGAATTACTTAATTAATGTCGTAAAAACATACGATAACGTAAAAACATTTAATAATGTGAATCACAGTGTACATATGTTGTTGAGCTGAAAAAATCTTAGCTTAACTAAGAGGCCTTTCCAAAAAATTATGATGTTTGGTCAGATTTTGGGAAGTATATAGGTACAAGAAACTTTCCTACCCACTGATAGATAGATAGATAGATATGAAGGGACTTAGATAGATAGATAGATAGATATGAAGGGACTTAGATAGATAGATAGATAGATAGATAGATATGAAGGGACTTAGATAGATAGATAGATATGAAGGGACTTAGATAGATATGAAGGGACTGACATAGATAGATAGATTCCATTCCCTATTACAATTCACTACTTTTGTGTTCATGTTTAACAGTAGCCAGATGCGGCAATCATTGTAGAAATTGTCAATCACCATAGAAAGTATTCCGTAGAGTAAAAACCTCGTTCGGTTTATTAAGAAAATAAAAGGTAATTTTTTTATTTTATTGTCAACTTTATTGAACAACGCATTTTCTGATACCTTTGAACTAAGTTCATAATTTCATCCAAAGAATTTAAAAAAAAAAAAAAAATTTTTTTCATCAAAGAATTTCTCTAGGTACTTTTGTAATTTTCTAGAGAAATGAAAATGTTTTTATTCAGACATTTTTGTAAAGATCAGAATAAATGGTAATCCGAATGCACAATATCTGCATCTGATGAATGAGTGAAATCTTCTCCGCTAGACTATATATATAATATCTTAAATAAACACTTATACCAGAACCAAAAAATTTTAGACAATGGAAAAATAAAAATAAAAACAGATAAAGATAAACAAAAATTATGTAACTGTAGAAACCCTCATAGCTGTCCTCTACAAAATAAATGTCTCAGGGAATCATTAGTATACCAATGCAATATCTCTTCTATTGAAAATCCTGAAAATATAAAAGTCTATATAGGTTGCACAAGCCATGAGTTCAAAAAACGGTTCAACCAACATCAAAGTTCATTTAGGATTAATAAATATAGAAATCAAACATCTCTCTCGAAGTACTTCTGGTACCTTAAAGAATCCAATAAAACGCCTACAGTAAAGTGGAAGTTAATACGAAAAGCTAGAATATGTAGGTCATTAAATGACCCATGTCCTTTGTGCATACATGAGAAACTATATATTACTAAGTTTATAAAAAATAAAAATTTACTGAATCAGAGAAATGATATATAGCTATTTTTTGAAGTCATTGTCAAAAATCTTCCTTAAATAATATCTAAAAATAAAATTAAAAAGTGCTACCTAGTAATATACATACTTATAATTAATATGAAAAAATAATTTTATATACTGTAAATAATTCTATTACATTTACTTGTTTTAAAAAAAATATAGTCTATTAAAATTCGGAGTAAAAATATTTTAAAATTGTAGTTAAATAAAACGAATTCTAACATAAACATCTTTTGAAATTGTAGTTAAAGAAAACGTATTCTAACATAAACATCTCTCTCGATGTACATCTAGCACTTAAAAGAATCTAATAAAACACCTACAGTAAAATGAAATTAATAAGAAATGCTAGAATATGTAGGCCATTAAATGACCGTTGTCCTTTGTACATACATGAGAAACTATATATTACTAAGTTTATAAAAAATAAAATCTTACTGGATCAGAGAAATGAATTAGCTATTTTTTGCCGTCATTGTCAAAAATTTTTTTGCTTAAATAATATTTAAAAATGAAATTTAAAAAAAGATGTGACCTGGTAATATACTTACTTATACTTGATATGAGAAAATAATTTTATATACTGTAAGTAATTCTAGTATATTTACTTGTTTTAAAAGAAATATAGTCTATTAAAAATTAAAAGTGAAAATATTTTAAAATTGTAGTTAAATAAAACGTATTCTAACCTAACATCCCCCAAAAATCTTTAAGTATACAAATAGAAAAAATGCCGTAAAAATTTTTTGCCGTTAACAATAAAATTAAAAAAAAACTCAGACGACATGCATTTAACGGATGTCAGAATTCGTTGAAAAATACATCCCTACCCCTACCTAAACATAACACCTTTTTCGAACGTAACTAATAACTGATACAACAAAAGTTAATAAAAATGAACACGCTACCACACCTTGTCTGAATGACTGGATCTCACCGTATCCTTGTGAACAGTGAATATGAATTTTTCGTTGCCTTTAAAACTCTGTAAATTTAAAAAATGAGTTACTTCAAAATTCGCTCGAGGATGAAATGGAACTAATGGTTTTAATTTAATTACAAAATTAAATTTGAAGCTTTTAGTTTCCATTTTTGAAACATGGTTATTACTGTGTGACGAAAATTTTTTTTTTTTTAAATCAGTTAATTTATAATATTAATGCTCTGTAAATTTACATTCAGCACTATTTTGTAAAAATAAAAATATCAGTAAGAACACCGGATTATATATCTTACTGTTCTTTATATATATATATATATATATATATATATTGTTATGGGACCTTACCCATAATAACATAATGGACTATTCCATACGTAATAAATACTGCGCCTCAAAAGGAAGCTGGGAGTTCAGTCTGAATTCTGGTGTGAAGTCCGTCAGATGTCTGTCAGTCAGTCAGAGCGAGCGAGTCAGTCAGCCAAGTCAGAGGCAGACCGAAACAGAGTCGCGTTCAGACAATTATTACTAAACCTGATTGTTAGTACTAACAGTTTCTACTTCTCTGTATATATTCCTGTTTGTAATATATCTGTGTTATTCCATATCCGCCTTCGAGTTATTCTTTATTGGTTCTACCTTGGACTATCACCGTGGTACAAGGAACCGGACCATAACAATATATATACTAGGCTATATGACGGTTTCGTGTGTGATACAGGTCCATTCCTGTCGGAGGACACATACATATTTTCTATGAAAATTTCTCAGACGTTCAGGCCGATAAATGTTGTTAATACTGCTTATTATAAACATAGCATTTACTTAAATGTTTGTGTCTATATAAATAACGTATAACAATAATATATATGTGTGTGTGTGTGTGTATTCAGGTAGCATCCGAGACGAAAAAATATAATACAAATCGAAATGTTTTTTTTTTTTTTAACGGATACAAACTTGTAGAGCGTGCACAAGTTTTATATCTATATAAACTTTTTTCTAAAATATAATTAAATAAACATTCAATACCAACTGTGGATCATCGGGCAGAAAAAGATGAGGAATTTCTTTCTTCTATGTGCATAATTAATTGTGCATGGGAAAAAAAGAAATGCGAAGGATGGTAAATTTCAAGGTTCGGTTGACGGTATCGGAACGTGTAATTCTAAATAGTGATTTGCCAAGTATAGTTTAGATGTAGCACAAGGTCGAAATTATGTAATTGATCTTGCGAGACAAGCTTGCGGACCATTAAACCCCACCGAAGTGCCCCCTCTTGTGGGTCTATATATGCCAATGTGATAAATGAAATTGGGTACATTGATGATCATCTTTTGGGATGACGAATTAATTGCAATGGCAGATAAAAGAAGCAGGTGATACAATAAGAAACTGTCTAAATCATTTTAGCTTCCGTAAAGAGGTCGAGATAAATGTAAAAGTTGTTTAAAACCTTGACCTGAAACTAAACCTCTGAGATAAAAATGTCTTCTCTTACAAATAAGCCTAATATTACGTTTTTTTATATGTTAATGAAAAAAAATCTAACTACCCAAGAACAGTTATCAAACAGATATCAAGGTGAATTGAATATAGATTGTCCAGAAATGACTCGGATATAAAGATACTTAATGATATTAAATAGAATACGAGAAAGCGTTAAATAAAGAGGGGGCATAAAGCCAAATGGATGTTTGTTTTGTTTTGCGGTATATCAACCTCAATAGGTTATTTAATGCCAAGATTTTTATTGCTGGTAATATTTTTTAATTGTATTGTTGGTAATATATTTTTATTTAAAAAATGTATTGCTGGTAATTTTTTTTCAAAAATGTATTTCCCAAAAATTTATTGCTGGAATTAAGACCTATTTTTATACTTTTATTGTGTTTTGACCCCTTGGGGGGGGGGGCTATTTTCCCATAGCTCGGACCCTAACAGGTGCTACCATCCCGGGTCAGGGTGGATCTGGGAACACCAGCAATTAAGAGGTGGTTCCACGCTCCTCAAAACCTTCTGATCAAAGGCCTTGCTGTTGGATGTAGTTTATCGTCATACCCAGGACGCGGATGTAGTTTATCATCATACCCGTGACGCGGGTGTAGTTTATCGTCTTACCTAGGGAGTGGATGTAGTTTATCGTCTTACCCAGAACGGCCAGGCAGGTGTGCTTGTGGTGTAATGGGTATCGGATCGGATTAAGAGCTCGTAGAGCCGAGTTCGAATTCCAGTCGATTTTTTTACATTCACTTAGGCGTAAATACCACTGGGAAAGCTATAAATCTATCTCTTTTATTCTCCAGCTATAAGAAATAAATAGACTGCGCTCTCTGGTTCGTTGTTGGCAGTCAGTCTAGGAGAAGGACAATTCAAAATCGAACGTGGCGCTGTCACTGAGATAGAGATATCTATTAGGTTTCGACCAAAGTGCTTCATCAAAAATAATGCAACAAGCAAGAGTTGTGAAAGGACCCATATAATGGATTAGGCAACAATTGCCTTCTTAAGGCCAAATTAAATTTTAGAAATATTGAACCTCAAGAGGGAACTATAAAAATAAAATGAAATAATAAAAGAAAAGGTAATTTTGTTTACCTACTTCCTCTTTCAACTTGAAGTAAAAACTAAAATTGGAAAGGTTTCTCTTGAATTATTAAATAAGCACTACCCAGGCGCTCCATGTTGCGTAAAGCATTTAACAAAAATGTGATAAAAATAAATTATAGTCACATGCAGGACCGGCGCGTACTCCCCCCCCCCGGGTTGGGGAGCCTGATTGGGGATGTCGGGCAGTGCTTCGCGACACTCGCTATCTTATCAACATTTGCTTTTTTCTGTCTACATTTTGTATACGTTACAAATTAGATTAAGTCCAATTGACTATTAAAGGATGAAACATTTTCGCGTATGTTGACGTCATTCTGGGGGGTCTTTTTTTCTTTTTTTTTTTTTTTTTTTTCGTCCAAATCCGTAAATTTATTTTGTTTTTGCTAAATATCAAGAAAAAAAAACATAAAATTTCTTATCTTATAATGTTGAATGACAAGTCACAAGTTGTTGTTCAAAATTACTGCAAAACATTCTTGATTTATTTAAGATGAAATGATCTGTTATGACATGTCTCTAATTTGTATATAGATACATTGTATTCATTTTCAATTTTTCTACTTGAAATGTTCACCTCTATTGCATATGATCCATTATTGTACATAATTAGGTTACAATAATATTTGTATTTTATATGAATACTACCTTATGAAAATTGAGATGTAGTAGTGTGGGGTGGTCCCCGTATTATAGATTCAACAGGGACACGAAACCCTTGCACAGGCCCTGGTTACTTGATAAACATGGTGATAGTGAAAAGAGAGAAAAAAAAACAATGATCCTTCAACTTGGCAAAGTGTAAGGATATCACCGCCTTGCTTACTACGTGTGGGAAAAGAGAAGCTCTATTTTAAAATGGGATACAAGGAAAAGAACCCTGAATTTTGTCTTAGGGTGCAAGGTTTACAGACCGTTAGGAGGAAATACTGACAATCGTAATTTACTCAAATCAAGTTATGTTACTAAATGGAAGATTTGAAGTAATGACAGCAAAAGAAAATTTATCATAACAAATTATGAACCGGGGAAGAATATCTCATTTTGTTAGTATGATATGCAAATTTTCCCCCCTTTTATCACCGACGTTACATATATAAGCGTGTAAAAGCAAATACAGGAAAAAATGTCCCGTGGTAGCAGAAAGGTTTGAAGTTTTTATTCATAAAATTTTAGAAAAAAGTTTTAAATTGCTCAGTATCTTCTAACTTTTAAAGAAAATACAGACAGAACAATTTAAATTTTTTTACATTGAGCACTTTTACTTCGTATAAATGTTTTTCTGGAGACAGTAAACGTCGAGGCACAGCGGATTGCGGGAGGCTCGGATTGAGGAATGGGAGAGCCGATTTCGAATCCCAGTTGAGTTCATTACATTCACTTACGTGCCTTGGGAAATGTATGAATTCATCTATGGGTAAATAGCAGAACAGACTGGGTTCTATAGTCATGGGTGGCAACCGGTCTAGGAGAAGGAAAAACTCTGAATTCAAACAGTCATGTTCAATTTCGTTCTGGTACCAAGCGGTATTGGACTCTGTCTTTCCCTTGGACAATATCGCTGGCGTGGAGTGGGGACATGTTACATGAACAACTGCTGATCTCTCATAAAAAAGAAACCTGCCCCGGCCCGCGCCCTAGAGTGGGCATAACTCTTTGGGCTCAGATCCATGATGTCACAGAAAGAAGCGCTTGACTTGCCATTTCTGTTGTATTCTGTTAATAATTTACTAGTTTACACACACACACACACACACACACACACACACATATATATATATATATATATATATATATATATATATATATATATATATATATATATATATATTGGACTCTCCTGTCGGTTTTGACGTATGAGGATGTGACAACTTAGGCAATTGATTCAATTATGATTTTTTTGCGATAATTTTATGTGGCACTTAAGACCCGCAAGTGATTTGCAAAGAGGCGGCATATGGAGCAAGAGTGAGGATTGTGGGATGAACTTACTGTCAGATTGGATGACCTTTTAGATCTTGCACTCGCTTCTTGAAGACGATTCAGATTAGCAGATTGAAAACCGTTGAGTCCACTGAAACACGTTGATCTCCAATCTACCCGCTCGAAGGCTAAGCGCTCGAGAGTGTTGTGAGGTATATTGACAGCAGACAAGTTACTCTCTCTCTCTCTCTCTCTCTCTATATATATATATATATATATATATATATATATATATATATAGACAGAGAGATACAGAGATAGTGTGTGGGAGGGATCAACACTGCATGGTCACTGTCAGTTTCACGCCTTCAGACCAATGTATTAGTAGGCTGCATATATAGGTCATTTGGGGATTAAGGATAGTAGAGGGAGGAGGAAACCATCCCATTTCTGTTCTATTGTTTAGGACTAATGCTTAGGGTTTCTTTATATTCATAACCTCTAGACCGTTTATATATTTATTTGCATATTTATTTATTTTAATCTTTTATATATTTTACCTATCTATTTGTTTTGAGTATTTTTTCTGTTGTGTACCTACCTAGGCTTCTAAATATGACAGTCATCATGCAGTGTTTATTCCCATGTCTAATTTGTCTATACCTATAAACGTTCTACCCCAAATACTGAGCACTCTTCCTCTATAAACAGCAAATTTTAAACCCCATACATACATACATACATATATATATAGAGAGAGAGCGAGAGAGAGATATCTTATTTTTTTGTAACTCACAAGTCCAACAATGACGCAATTAGATTGTCATTATAAGATAAATCTAAAAAGTAATTAGATGAAAACAAATCTCGCTTCAGCGCGTTGGAAACTGGATGACGCCATTATTCGTTACAGTTAATCAGCATTAATAAGAAGATACTGTGAGTGCACATAGTCGACGAAAGGCGGGAAATAAATGGCATTCCAGTTTAGATAATATGAGTCTTGCAAGCTATAAACAGATCACAGTGAAAGAGTTGTATTCGAAAGATCGGCATAAAATGCACAAAGAAGGCCAGGGATTGAAATGTAGAAAACAATGCACCCATTAGATTTTTTTTTGCAAAATTTATGGATATTAATTTGATAGAATGCTTTTATTTTACTTAAAAAATGTTGAAACTAAACCAAACTTTATCATTTTTAAACATCTTTTTTTTTTTTGTAATTCATCATAAATCTTATCATTTTGAATCTTTTTATACACAGGCAGATAAATATGTCAGACATATAAATTCTTCTTCTTCTTCCTCACCATCATCAATCGCAGGACTTTCGTTTTCCACCGGAGAACTTGCATTATAGATGTTCTCCATCAAATCGCACGGCCTCAGTCAGAGAACCTTTGTACTAAATAGTAACAAGCTATGCAGATTCTGAAGCGATGGAATACTACGATTTTATTCATTTTCTCATTATAGGGCTTTAAATTATTATTATTATTATTATTATTATTTACTCGCTTAGTTTTCACAACTGTCATGTCTCATAACTCTCGCTGTAGATCACGTGATAGCAAGGCTCATTTGGATTCTAGCGTTCCAGCTCTCCAGCTTTAGTAATGGTATCGTTTTGAAGGCTTCAGTTCTGCGTTGAATTTCCAGTTCTTCTTTTTGTTAAGCTCTAAAATGTCGATTACAACTATGATCTTCATATTCTACAATTTTCCGGTTTTCAAAGTATTTCTTCAGCTTTTCATTCACTTTCACCGACTTTGTATTTTATTGAAACGATAACATCTCTTTTGTGACAGCTCTTCTATACTTTGTTTACTCGCACGGATTGGGGGAAGTCCGTCAATATTTTAATATTTCCATTCCCTTTGACATTTTCTTTTTTATGTTTATACCATGGATCTGGGAACTTTTACTCACCCCTTATTAATTCCCGTATTATTCGAATAAAGAATTAATTCACCCAATCAACGAAAAATATGAGAGCATTTAGATTGAACTTAGTTATAATTTATTTGGCATTTGACTTATACAATATTAGAAATTAAAATCCTGTCATTTTTTTACTGTATAATTAAATTAGTTTTAATTAAAAAAAACAAAAAACAGAACAAATAGTTTTTCTTATTTAAAATCTCAATTTCTGGTTTTTGAATAACTAGAAAATGTGGATCTATAGATGGATTCTGAGAATATCATGAACTGTACATGTGAGCAATGAGGAAGTTTTATGAACTGTACATGTGAGCAATGAGGAAGTTTTAGAGAAAAATGGCAACAAAAAGGAAATTTATACTCAACAAAGGAAGTGACAGTTATAATTTCTGGAACTCATAATGAAGAAAGAGGGCTTGAATATTTTGATACTCAGGATAGATTGAAGGCAAGGAGGACATAAGAAAACAATAAGCAACCTACCTAGAGATCTTGAGTAAGTGAATAGCGGATCGAGGTTTAGGAGAGATAACAAAATAGGCAAAATTTATTAAGAGCTAAAACAGACAGGAAATTGTGGAGAGACATGATCGCCTACGCATTGAAAGGACACGGCAAGAAGAAGAAAAAGAAGAACTATAATTTTTAAAATTTGGGGGACAATTATGACTATCAAAAAATAAGTTATATATTCAAATATGTCAACAAATTGGTGTGTGTGCGTGCGCGCACGTATGTGTGTGTGTGTGAGAGAGAGAGAGAGAACAATGAGTAACGTTAGCATTCTAAATGAATAGAACGGATTTTATTGAAATTTTAATCATTCGTTCTCGGGAGGCCATACCTTAAACATAATTATTTTTTAAAAAAATGTTTCTTCTTAGATATTTTTTTTTCTTTGTTTATAATCAGCAAACCTACAAAGTAGGAGTAGGTGATGGAAAACGGCATGTTCCTCACCAACATAATTTTGATCACCCGCCAGATATATTCTTAGATTAATACGTAGATAGGTGAGTACCATCTAAAGAGTGACCTCTAACGAAACTACTCAGATCTTTTGTGGCATGCGCACAAAATGACTGATCTTTTCTATAATTCAACTGAAAAATGTTTAACGAGTCTTTTGGTTTCTTTACAGTTTTTTTTTTAAGTAGCTGTGGGTGGCATAACGGTTAAATGAAATCGACGATTTAAATTCAAATTCTGTTCCCTCTATCATTAGGATAGCTATGCATTCATGGCCGCACACCCACGCCCTGTTACTATGGGTTAAATACCAAAGCACGTTGATCTCTCTAGGTTTTGTTAGTGATTAATTTCATTTATATTAAATTTCAGCTTCCAAAGTGCAAAGTTGTCTGCAACTTGGAAGGTACATATTGCCCTCGGCTTTCTCTCCGGAAATGCTAGCGCTTGATCCATCCTCAAATATGAGCTGAGAGGATATGGCTTTTTATTTCTGCTTGCCTCTTAAATTGTCTTGTGCTGATGTGGCAACGTTAGGGTGCTTTTTGGGAGGTAGTTGTTACAAAAATGTCGAATAACGTGAGATGAATGACTACCGTTTGTGTGTTTTGCATGATATTAGCCTTTTGTAGTGTGCTCTGGATGCAATTTTTATGCTTCTGTAATTGGGAAATCCTAGTTCAAGACCGTTCATCCTGGAGGGAAGCAGTGCCCAAGAGAAACTTTGAACCGAATCGCGTTCAGCATGAAAAACTCAAAAGAGATATTCATAATGTTCTTGAAGTTAATTTCATTGAAAATTTTTACACGGAATTTAATCTAACGTATAATGAATGTTTTCGTGTCTGTCTATTTATAGTGACATAGATGTGCTGACCAATGATAGCACGTAAATTGACTCTTTCATTAATTAGCATTATATTTTACTCAACTCCTGACTTCGTCCATTACTCTCAGCCAATGTGCGATCCAGTGGCCTTACAACAGAAACGTGGACCTTACATTCTTGTCAGTGATGTCTGACAGACTACTCTTTTCCTCACTGTGGTAGGTGTTTAGATGTCTGTCATGCGGATTTTTTTTTCAGGCGCTTGCAACCCAGTTTCAGCTGGTCCAGTCATGTTAATCGGTACTCTGCGCTGAGAGGTTAAACTAAGTTGACTCCTGCATCTGGCTTCACAGAATGCAAAGGTTTATTCCAGCATGATTATATACACACACACACATATATATATATATATATATATATATATATATATATATGTGTGTGTGTTATGAAAAATATGACGCCTTCCTTGAATTTCAACTTAACATCAAGAAGATAATTAAAGAACTAGAAAGGATTATTATAAAAATAAACATAATAAATGTCTATATACTTGAATGAAGATATGCTGCCTAAACACACAGACACACACACACACATATATATATATATATATATATATATATATATATATATATATAATCCGTATGGCAGACATATAAACATCTACCACAATAAGGAAAATGATAGCCTCTCAGACATCACAAAAAAGAATGTAAGGTTCATATATATATGTGTGTGTGTGTGTGAAAAATGTATATAAATATAAATAAATATAAGTATGTATAATTATTTATATATTATATGCGCGGTACTTATTAGAAAGCGCTCAATATCAGAGATAGAGCTAACATATTTGGTTGGATAGATGTGAGTTTGTGACCCTGGGTTTCACGCTTTAGCAATCGTCAGACAAACTGATTAATGTTTTAAAAAATTTGGGTTTATGTAGATTGCGTGTATTGGCGTTATTGTGGAAGTGGTGGGGGAAATTTCGTCGTTTTGTCATTCATCGTACTAACGCAAACATCGATGTATGCAGACACATATACATACTTGGTCGTCCGTCGGGACTCGTACATATATAAACATATGTGGGCAGTTTCGGCTATGACACATGTATGCATGTATGTGTGTGTGTATGTGTGTGTGCGCGCACAAGATTATATATATATATATATATATATATATTTTGCGGATTTAGATAATCCCTGCGCGCTTTGTATAGACTTGATAGGAACAACGCAGTTCATGGATCTGAGTATCAAAATCTTGCAACGAAGAAAGAATTTACCGACCATAAAAACTAAGCAAAATGGAGACATAAGAAATGGTTTAGGTTCATTTTATGGCTATGCTCAATTTACACATCTTAAAAAAGAAAAGGACGCTGTGGAGAGAATGATCGACTACGCCCTGAAAGGACATGGCATTTAAGGACGAGGACAAGTTTAATAATGTTAATTGAGATAAGTAAAACTACTGACACATTTGAGTGAGAAAAGCCATTGAAATGCTAATGAATTACAGCAGTGATAGAAACTATGAACTGTAATAAACCTGTTTGTATAACGATGATTCGTTTTCTTTCTTTGTTTCTTTCCATATGTATGTGTGTGTATGTATGTGTGACTTTTAAATCTGCCAGTGATTCGATGAATCTTGCTTGTGTCATTACAAGATTACATTACTTAAGATTAGGTATCGCCACAGATTCCCGATACCTAAGGTTTAAAATGAATTTTTAAAATTTTTCATCAAGATTTTATTTTAGTTTTAATTTCAAGCAAATAGATTAAATTTCGTATTTTCAATAAGCTAAACACTTTCTTGTATTTCAAAAGTAGTTTAAATTGACTTCAAGAAGTTTTCGTTTTGAAATTCATCATCGCTGATTTTAGTGCCATTTTAGCCTTCCGTTATTGCAATTTAATTCTCTTTATTAAAATTTTTTCAAAAATATACTTTTCTGAAATTGTATTTGAAGAATATTAGCTGATCTAAAGTTTAATTAATTTGATTTGAAACAAATAATACTTACTTTAAGTTTAAAATATCGCATTTTTTTAAACATGGTGGTAGTTGTTTAAGGTGTTGACAGCTTGAATGACAGATGGAAGTTTATCTAATGT
This sequence comes from Acanthosepion pharaonis, assembly GCA_903632075.3. Lineage (NCBI taxonomy): Eukaryota > Metazoa > Mollusca > Cephalopoda > Sepiida > Sepiidae > Acanthosepion > Acanthosepion pharaonis. The sequence goes on from CAHIKZ030005555.1 coordinate 4,232,665, forward strand.
TTTTTCTACGATATAAAAAATAATTGAGGAATATAACGTGAGCGCTATTTCATATAATTTCTAAGTACTTAGTAATCTTAAAAGTTTAGAAAAATATTCGTTGTAATCTAATGTTTTATTGAATCCTAGATATTTTGGCTTTAAATTTACTATCGCTCTTAATGTCGTGTATGGATGACAAACAAAAAAATTCAAAATTCTTTTTAAAATATTGGTGTTTGGTTAAATATACTAAACTTTTCCATTTATGATTAGTAAATAATAGTTTTTACTTAATAACAATACTGGCTCAAATTAATACAGAATTTTTAAAAATTTTAAATTTTACAAATTATTCTCATTAAAATTTAAAAAAACGAAACAATTCTTACAAAAATTAATTATTGATGGGGAAGAATTTTCTTAAGATAATAATGTCTATAATATATCTTATTCATAAAAGCAATTAAAAGCTTTTCTTATTAAATAATACTGTAAGAGCAGATTTTTGGTAAATAGTGTTCCAGTTTTACAAAATAATAAATAAATAAAATTAATAATTCTCCAAGTTCTGCTTTTAACTAATTGTTGTGGAGTACAGGAGCACCCCTAGAAGATGAACTAACCTAAAAAAAAATAAATAGCACGCTCTCTTACGGAGAGAGTGGAAGTTGAAGAGAACTTCTTGTCGATCTATCTGTCTTCGGGCAGAGAGGAACCTAGACTAGGCTATGATCTTCGGCATAGCCTCGTCTGCGGTGGTAGACAACTACCCGACACCGTGTATGGGAGGTCGACGGGGAATTTTTTGCCCGAGCGTACGCGCTTGGAATGCCCCACGTTAAAACCCGACCTTGTGTCACATCCCGCCTTGTGGTGAGGCTTCGGGTAAATACCGTAGTTGAACAGAAATGAGCAGGTAGTTCGCTGTTAGGCTCAGGTCTGTCTTGTCGAACTCTCTGCCTTTGGCAGGGTGGAACCCCGACGTGTCTATGCCAATGAGCAGAATCACATTTGGGGAGTTAGACAAACCCGATTCCTTGTATACGGGATATTTTTGCCCGAGCCTACGGGCTCGGAACGCTCTACGTTAAAATCCGGCCTTGTGTCATATTCCGCCTTGTGGAGAGGACTTGGGTCAATACCGAAGTTGAACAGAACTGAGGTGAAGTTCACGTTTAACTGTTATTCCAGTAGACTGTGTTCTCGACTGTTAATACCGTATTATTCTTCGGAAGGAATTACTACTACTTTTTATGTGTGTATCGACTTTATCCATTTCACGATACAACACTAAAATAAAGATGAAGCGGTTCACAATTTAACTTCTCGAAATTTCATAAAATTAAATAAGCGTGGGGTAATAGATGCAAAAAATGTTTTTAACAAGATTTTCTAAAAAACAGTTTCTAAAATAATTTCATTCATTTGAGAATAAGTCCTGAAAGTATCATTAAAATTCGACAATTATTTCGTTTTTGCAAGAATTTTCAAATCTGTTTTTCACCTTAAAAAAACGCTCAAATTTCCTATATTAATCTTTGGCCATTGTGCCGAGGAAAAAAGAAAACAAGATGTTTTACCAAAATTTAGAACGTTCTAAATAGGATAAAAATATATTCAAAAAATACCTACTTAAAACCGTAGCTTTTTTTTTCTGAACCTTACACGAAGTAGTACGTATTTGAACATCGTAGAGTTCTTTCATTTTTGTAAAAGGAATAATAGAATTTATGGATGTGAATGTCAAAATCTTGCTGCTAATTTCAAGAGTATGAGACATTGTGATTAAAATGACAGAGATGAAGATACCCTACCAAATTAATTGTAGAAAAAAGACTTAGTTTTAAATCACTTTTATCAATATCTTGGCAGTCTTTAAACCAGTATTTTTGTTTTCCACACAGAACTAAATAGAATGGTCACAAAACTGAGATTAGTGATGATAATTGAAGTAGGACTTCTTTAACAATTTTCATAATCTATTCGTCTCTTTTATACATTTTGTTTGTTTTTACAATATTTTAAATGGCTGCATACATGACGAAAATATAGATGTGTTGAAAATTTATCCATCCCATTTATTTCAATAAAATAAATGAAAATTACATAGGTAATATTATTTCTATTGTGCGTTGTATTATCTCTCTCTCTATCTCTATCTGTAAAAGGCAGGATGTGTGTGTGTGTGTGTGTAACGAATACACGGCCGCAATTTTCGACGGATTTGCACCAAAATTTACATGCAAGTTAGTAGGAAGTCCAAGAACGACTTTGCATTTTCCAACTCCCATCGATAGTGGAAATAATCAATTTTTTCATGCTTCTACGGCAGTTTTCATGTAGTTTGCCGCCATTTTCTACCGGCCAGAGTGAGAGCCTATATCTAGCTGCCATGAATAGGCAGGAAGATTCTATTGGCCAGCGTGAGAGCCAACAGCTCACTGACACGAATGTTAACTAGCACGCAAAAAATTCGAAAGCTGCATTCGTCACAAGTGGGAAAAATTCAAATCTGCATGGCACTTTACTCCAATTGGCTCATTCGCTTGCTTGAACTCAACGTTGATTCTGATTTCGCAGAACTGGGTTGGGTGTGAAAAAGTATTTGTTGTTAACATTCTTTTTTCATTCGGTTTTTCCAGTTACGAGTCCTTTTTTAAAGCTGATCATTTTGTGTTCATTTTGTTTAGTTCTTTTTTCGTAATAGATTTAATGTTTAGTATAGAGCTTAGAAAAATTCGCAGTGTGAGATAGGCAAGAAGTAAGGCATGTAGCAACATCAACATGGCAAAGGGCACTCGTTTAAAGGCAAGGAAGGGCAAAAATATTTTAAGTCAAGTGATAGCGATTGCTGTATGAGTCGTACGATTTTTGAATCAAGCACGGGCAACGCCAGGCCATGCTGCTGGTCTATCTATAATATATGTGTGTGTGTGTGTGAATAGACTGAGATAGATATGAATAGACTGATATATATATATATATATATATATATATATATATATATATAAAGAGAGAGAGATAGATAGATAGTGTGCGCGTACGTATGTAATATAACTTAAATAAACAAGGACGCAGAACCTAAATATCTGTTTTCCGCTAATTTACAAACATTAACAGCAAAAGGTCTTTTTTTTAATTAAGTAAAACAATGTCTAAAACTTTCTGGCAAAGAAAACAATGATGCAACTTCTGACATGTCTTGATGATAGGAATCTATTCAGAGATGACGAATGAGGAAGAAAGAACCGTGAAGATTTTGACAGAAAGAAAAATTGTAAAACCTTTTGTAACAAAAAATAAGCATAAAATACAATTAGATTAAAATGTTTTTGTATAACGAGCGATCGAGCGTATGTTATTTTAATTTGTTGAATACTCACTAAGGTTTACTGAACAACATCCAGCATCTAACTATCTTTGTTACAGTAAACCGGTAAGAGATTCTACCTCAATTTTAGAATCCATAAAATAATTTGAAATATTGTATTCAGTTTATTACTGCTTCGTACCCTTAGGAATAGGGTAAATCTGATGGTTGCACCTGTCATTTATAGAATTCTGCAAATATTTTGAAAGGTTGTTGTATCGATTGGTTGGACTGGTATATCAGAAAGAATTACACAGCCTAACATCGGAGCAGAATAAGTCCGTTCATATGAGCAATTTTGTACTCGACATTAGCTGTTTTTCTCGGGTTCAAGTGTCCAAAGAACTAAAAGAAAAGTTGATTCCGTACGTTTATTGAAGATTGGGGGTTTCCGTAACCTTTGAGATTATGCGGGAGGATTTATCAAAGATTTATTCACTCTAATTATTAATATAAGGACAGAATAAATATGGTGGAACGAGAAAGATAATCAAGGTTATAAACTGACGAAAAAAAACCCAAAAAACATCCAACATCCTGATTGTCATGCTCTATCTTTACAAGAGTAAGATTAGAACTAATATGGAATATTACTGCCACGTCTGGGCTAGTGCTGCCAATACGCACTGTCAGTCAATCGATTCCTTGGCCTTGTGGGTGCTGAATTATTATCCATCCTTCAAACCTTTTCCCCAGAGACAAAACGTCGCAAGCTTCTCGCTAAATTATCGCTATTTTCATAGGCTACATTCCTTAGTCCCACTAGTTTAGACCCTCACAGCTAGGACCCACTATGCCACGTAGACAGTATCAACTCATCCACATTTCTTTCGTATTTCATTTGTAAGGAGGAAGGTCAACTTCCTAGTCTTTCTTTGTGGAACAGACACTTAAGAGGGTGCTTCTCTGACCACTACAATCTTAACCTCTTAAAGGCTAGTGTCAACCGTTATCTATCCTACATCTTCATAATATGCAGTTTTTACCTCTTCCCTGTTCACCTTTACAGCAACCTCATCCAGTAACACTCTACCTTCAGTGGCTCTTGAGCCTTGTATTGGAGGAAAAATAGTATAAAACAATACAAGATTAAATGGTAATTGTAAAATTAACCATTTCCTTATGGCAGTGAATGCTGGGCAATCTCATGACAGATGAAGAAAATTTTGAGGCAACAGAAATGTTCTACAGAAGGATGATGAGAATACCATAGTTTGAACATGTGAGCAATGATGAAGTTTTAAATAAAATTTAATTAAAAAGGACACTTATATTTAAAATAAGAAAGAGACTGTTGAAATTCCTAGGGCACATAATGAGGAAAGAAGGCTTAGAAAATCTGACACTGACAAAACATATTGAAGACAACAGAGACAAATCTAAGCCGCGCATAACCCTTGCCTAACCAGTTTGTGTAAATGGTTAACAGAAGAGGGTTCAGGAGGGATAGATAAAATTTACTAGGAGCTACAAAGAACAAGAAGTTGTGGAGAATCATGATCGCCCACGTCCTGAAGGGAAAAGTATATAGAAGAAGAAGAACTGATTTAAGGCCTCATCATCTGAAGTTCTAACAATCATGCACAATTGGTTCTTCCTTCCCAGACTGTTAAAAAAATGAGCGCAATTGGGCTGAAGAAATCCCTGATTTTTAGGGCGCCGTTTTTAATTCATATTGGATCAGTTCTTATCTCCAACAAGTGTTGACCACTATTTTAAAATGAATACTATCTTTACGGGATGCTTCAAGCGTGTGGTTGTCTGCAGTGATAAGCTAAGCTAAGAATATACCCTGACGATGAAACCGAACCATAAATTTTGTAGTCGAAGAAACGTAATATAATTCACGAGCCTTAAAAAAAATGAATTCAGTTTTTTGAAAAAATGAAACACCATAAAAAATTGATAATTTGACGATTTATTCGTACGAATATCGAATTAGTTTTTTTTCTTTAATCAAAACCTTTCGATCGATACGTTATTTAAGCCTTCTTTATGTATACGGTAACCTTACAATCTCAGTATGAATAATGGTGCTAGAATCTGTGAATAATTATAATTCAAATAATAAACTCTTGACGCGATTAAAAAATCATTGAATGCAACATATCTTTACAGAAGACGAGAAAACGGATCAATCGAAACGTATTCAAAACAACAAAGGTATTTGTTATCGTACTTTATGAAAAAAAAGGACAATATTTAATTCCAGAACTTTAATAACAACAACAAAAATCAATTCGCTATAAGTCATCACGTCAGGAGTATGATAAGCCATCAGTTTCGTAGGGACACCAGATCTACTGCAGTCAGGGCAGAAATGGTGTGTCTAGGCTGGTTGATTTTGTTTAGCGGCCATATAAGCCTCTGTGTTATTTAATGACGAAATCTAAATATTTTGAACACAATTTTATGGCTTCGACAAAATATATTCTGAATGCAAATGTATGACTTCAATTTCAGATAAAATGTATTATTGGTCATTTTACTATATGAAAATATACTTTTTATACTTTCATAGTATTTCGTTTTTTGTTTGAGTGTTAATTATTTGCTCATAGCTGGGACCCTAACAGGTGCTACTACACCAGGTCAGAGTGGACCTGAGAACAATAACAAGATGTGGTTCCACGCTCCTCAAAACCCCCAATGTCCTGATCAGAGGTCTTGCTGTCAGATGTAGTTTATCGTCATACTCAGGGCTAGATGTGTCTAGGGTAAGATAACCTGGCAAAGCCTATCCCTCTTCAAGTTAGTTTTAAAGATTGCCTTCTCTTAAAGTGTTTGCCACATCAACCAATCTAGGAGAAGGTGGGAGAAAGACGAGTATTTGTGTAAAAGTGAACGCAACCAACACGGCCACCAGTTCACCTATTTCTCTTTCCGATTCACAAACCGTTACACCACCTGCATATCGATATTTCGTTATACGAAACAACTTTAATAAAGGAAACAACTCAACACGTTCCGTACCAAACATTAATTATGTATTGATTTCCTTTTTGAAATTCGCGCTTTTATCCTTCACAACTGAAGCTGTTTAGTTTATGAGGGAATTTCTATTGATATATTCATGGTATACAGACGTCAATTAAAAAATGTTAACAGCGAAAGTGTTAAACGCTATGACATTTAGTCCAGCTACGATTGAATAAAAGATCATAAAAAGGCCATTTGGTCAGATCTTCAGGCAGTAGAAATTAAAATTTGTTACTAAAATTCATTATTTTAAGTGATGGATGATGTTTATAAAATATATATCAAATATTTTTATTCTAATCTTATCTGTAACGTTCTTTCCTGGAAGTGGTTTTTAAACAGTTTGTGGTGTCTGCGAACGTTTTATACCAAATACAAGTGCTGTCTGGAATAGTCATGCCGCTGGGAATTTTTTCAACTTCTAAAATAATTGTACCGGTTCAAATAATCTTGCTACGGAGAAAAAATATTTGAAAAACAATAAGCGAACCGTACGAAATGAGCCTCGTGTCGGATCGGCGGATTGAAAGAAATAATTTAATTGTACCTGCACTTCTATTCGGTGCACAAAAGTACCAAGATAGTGCTGAAAAATCCACCCTACCAAATTCCAAAATTAGTCATTAAGTTAATGGTAGGGCAGAGAACTTTTCAGCATCGCTTCGTATAGCCTAGCGGTGTCAGTAGTTGGAATCCAGATAAAAGGTTCATGAATGCAGGTAAAACTTTGTTACTTAAAAGATAAGAACAACACCGTTTTCGTGCCCACTCCATTTTGCATTATATCAGATTATACAAAATTTAGTAAAAATCTCTATGAGTGGGAAGGTTAAACAGAATATCTTTGTATACGGTGTCACTATATGACCTTTAAATCGCTACGTTATTACCGAGATATAGTACAGGCCATAAGTATTGGGTAACCAGAGAAATGCCTACCAGATTCGGTAAGCCAAGATTGTAACTATCGCTTCGTGCAAGGCACCCTCGCTTAGTTTTTTTACATTTCTGTATATTTCTAAGAAATCAATGGATTTTTTATCCGACATTATTTTTTACGAAACCAAACGTTTTTTGTTTTGTTTTTTTGTTGTAAATCTTTTTAAGGTTGCGGAACCAGTCTATAGTTGTTTTTGGGTTTTTTTCAATGTTTTACTCCTAACTTCTTCCTGAGTTCTGAATTAACTCTTTCTAGTCTTATTTTACTTATTTTAACGAGTTCACTTTTGGTTCGGTTTATGCGTCCGCATGTTAGGTTTGTTCTTGAATTTTCTTTGGTCCCTTTTAGTGTGATAAATGCTTGTGAACCAGCATAGATAAATAGTCGCGCAAAAACACAACGCACATGGCCTGCCGATTGGATTGCGTTTCAGCATGAAACAGACTGTTGTCATTGATTGTTGACTTCAATGTCCACTTATTAAATACGCTCTATCCGTGATATCAAACACTTTAGCCCATAGATATAGCATACCTTAAAACTATTTTTTATATATATATATATATATATATATATATATATATAATAAAATAACGATTAAAAACTATTTTATCATATATATATATATATATATATATATATATATATATATATAAAAATAACGATTAAAAACTATTTTTTTGGACGTTCCAAATTTGAAAATAAATAAATAATTGTTATAATTCTTTTTCTATCCTTTGCAAATGATTCAAATTTTAGTATGTTATTATGGATGATAACGACTACCACTTGTCAAAATTTCAGCTTTTCACAGTTGTTATTTCTAACAAATATTAGGTTTTAAAATTTTGTCTCTTAGTTTTGGACGCTACTGTATATATATATATATATATATGATAAAATAACAAAGATTGATTTTTGAAAAAAATTCGCTTTTCAGATATTCAGTTTTCGCGAGTGCTAATTGCATTATAAAATTGCAAATTGATTTCTGCAAAACCAGAAATCTGCAGATAAGTTTTTGAACTTTTTAATTTGTTTACTACACATACTCACTCACGCACACACATATGTATATGTCTTTAACATATATATATATATATAATGAAATGGACGAAGTCCGACAATTATTTTAAGACATTTTTATGTTTATACATTCTTTTTATAGATGGTATTTATCAATCCACCCACGGGGATCGAATGTGGCACAAGGCCTTTTTTAATGTGGGTATCTCTGAGCCCGTAGGCCCAGCCAAAAATAAATAACCATCCAAACCCGCCGATTGTATTGAGCCCTCTTTTAAATTGAATGTTACGAACGTTTGAATTGGATTCTATTCATTCTCATTTCACACACACACACACACACACACACACATAATGGAAAATTCCGAAGTTGTTTTTTCTGTTTTCATTTTGAATTTGTAGGTCTGATGATTTGGATCGTATTTACGATTCCAATGGAATAAATTATGACCATGGAATATTAGTGTTTAAGCCTTTTTATTATATATATATATATATATATGTGTGTGTGTGTGTGTGTATAAATAAAAAGAAAGAACAGATATATAATAGATAGATAAGATATATAATCCGGTGTTCTTATTTTTTTTCCGTTAACAATAAATTTAAAAAAAAATCCAGACGACATGCATTCAACAGATGTCAGTTTTCATTGAAAAATAAATCCCTACCCCTTACCAAAATGTAGCTAATAACCGATACAATGATGCAGACATAAGGACAACCCAGACACCCCTTGTCCAGTTGAAGTAGATTTATCTGTAACCATGGAAACGTGATTTTAGCTGTGTCTTTAAAACCCAGTAATTTTAAGAGTTACTCCAAAATTCGCTTGAGGATGAAATGGAACTAATGTCTTTAATTGCAAAATTAAATTCGTGGCTTTTAGCTTCCATTTTTGAAACATGGTTAGAACTGTGTAGCGAAAAAAAACATATTTTAAATGAATTAATTTATAATATATATATATATATATATATATAATAGAGAGAGAGAGAGTTGTGTATTTAAGAAGAAATCCCTTTTTAATACATATTTGTTGAATGAAACTGATAAGGCACTTTTATTTAGTTACGTACATGTACTTTTAAAAACTTAAGCAATGTAAAAATTGTTCAAAAGTTTGTTGGTTCCGGGGGCTTTCAGCTTAACTGTTAGCTATTTTCAAGGATTGTTTTTTTTATGCGACTAAAATAAATGATGTGTAGATTGTATAAAAGTTTCTATATCCACTTTCCTGCGTGTAAAAATCGTGAAAATTCACCTTTTTCTCCTGGGAACTTTTAAAATCAGAAAATATTAAAAGAACTGCATATTGTTTGCAGATCGACAGCCAACACAGTTTTAGCATTATTCTTACCAAGACTGAATTCTGACTTTAGCAAAACTGGCAATATCTGCTTACTCATTATCAACAAACAATAAGCCACTCAGTTTAAGAGTTGGAATGCTCTCATCTACCATCATTTATTCTTGGATAAATGTCAGAATAATGCGAAACTTGTCTATGGCTGCCCACTTTTGCCTTATCTACATGAGCAGCAAATAAAACTTAGCATGCTTTTTCTTGCCTGGCGATAGACAACATTGCAGTTATTTTAGTTTACATCTACAAAATCATTTGACGTCAATTGAACTAACAACAAAGGCTTCCGAGGATTTAATCTCATTACGCATACTGTATTACAATGCCTGCCCCCTTACTTTATTTTGCTTTTGGTTAAAATTGATCAACAGAAATCAGTAATTTAGTCTCCTTCCATCATCTAGAAAATTTACAGGCCGAAACACTGGAAAAAAGAAAAATAATAGCCTATTATTTTTTTACAAGACTTCACTCAATACAAGAATCAAGGACCGCTCAAAGTAGAGTGCTGCTATTAAAATGTTTATGATTAATTATGTATGTAGCATGAATGAAAGAAGCTAGTAGGAAGTTTATGAAGATAGGAAGAATAGATAACGATTGACCCTTGACTTAGCGAGGTTAAGATTGTAGTGTTCATAGAAGCATCCACGCGGGAGTCTATTCCAAAAAAGTAGCAGTTCTGGGAAAAAAAAATGCCTAAGTGGAACTTTCTCATTATATTTAGAATATGGGGGAAATGACAATGATTCAACTCCGTGAAAGTAGTATGGCATATCTTAGCTGTAACTGTTTGAACAGGAGTTAAAGAATGGCGCTCATCTGAACATTTTTCATAGAAATAGGGATAGAGTAGCGATACGCTTGTGAGTAATTAATCAATTAATATTTATTATTGTTAATCTAGTCTGGCACAAGGTCAAGGTAGTTGAGCAATCGAAAAAGCAAACTCACTACAAAAACGAATGCTCTGCGAGACTATTTTCCAGCGACCACCCTACGGTTGACGCCTATTTTTACTGAGCTGAATCAAGTTTGACATAAGGCTACAACATTGGAGAACTAAGGTAAGGTTTTTGAATTTGCAAAGTTGCCTTTTAACCTAAATATGAAATTGTGAATATAAGCAAATGAACTGGCATCCACTAATAATTATCAGAGAATGTCAGTTTATTTGTTCCTGTACTCACTAAGCGGAATTTATTGTAATTACATTCAATTTAGGAATAAGATATATAAAACCTTTATCTTAGTCTAATGGTGGGTAATTGAATGACAAAATGGAAAATATCGCATGTTACGCATTTAGTCCGTCGAAAGAACTTCTTCAGGCTACATAATATTTTTATTGGTGGAATCATATATATTTAGGGGAGGGAAGCACCTTGGCATGGTGTAATGGCTAGCAAGCTTATCTCGCTAGAACCATTACAGCTGAATAGGGAGTTCAATCCGCAGTTGGGTGCCCTATGATTTCAGCCTTATGCTACATCAAAGCTATGCTTTGAAAAATCACTATATATTTAGGGGAGGAATGAAATACAACAAATATCACTTATAATTATACACCGAGAGAGAAAGGCTGAAGATACAGTGATGCGTATCTTTTAATTTTAATTCTCTTCCGCCCGATACATCTAGATCAAAGATTCCCAACGTGGGGCGCATGCCTCACCGGTTGGGCATGGTAATATTTTTGTGCTGCATGCGTAGGATGTGCACCCTTCGGCTTACTATACCAACAAAATAAGAAGTAATTCGAGAACGAGTTATTAACAGTGAATTGTTTTCTAATGAATCTGAGTGAGAGTATTAATGTTAAAGCGTATTAATACATACGATGCATATACAGTATGCATGCATAAAAATATTTTGTGTGTATGTACGTACATGTGTAATTGGCATATAGGTTATTTCCCGTCTCCCCACACTCACGGGTCTCGGTCAACAAAGGAAAGGGCGTGAAGCATGTCGCTGGAAGAGCCCATGTTTTGTCGGCTAATCAACGCGTACGAGCATTCAATTTGCTTCCTTCACGTGAACTGTAGTAAAATTTTGAATATGTAAGAATTAAATATTACACGAGGGGGGCAAAGTGGGGCATGCCCCATAATCGGTTGGGAATACTCAATCTAGTTGTTCGCATTAAGGTTCCGACAGTTATTTTTATTTCTGTTGTTTTCAAATATCCCACAATAATAGCAGTATTTTTGATAAGATCGATGATATGCTTTATGTTGAACGTAAAATTACTGCGGAAATCTTATAATTTAGTGCACTTTCTATACATTCTCGCCTAAATAAATTACTTCCTTAATTAAAACTACATTATTTAAGTGGAAATTATAACCAGGCATATAAGAACGATTAATGCATTTTATAAAGGAGTTAGCGGTGAGTAGAAGTAGCCATCTTTGTTTTTGGCTGTTGTGAGTTCACGAAACTATTTATTAGTTCTCTGTAGTCTCCGGAGTAAAATTAGTTGTTAATGTTCTTTCGGAAGGGCATTTTGCGTTTAACGTTGGTTTGTCACCACTTGTAAGGGAATTATAGTTCCGAGTAAATAATTAGAAACTCTCTAAGATTTATACATACTCGTAGAAAATGAAATAAAAAAAAATACAGCAAGAGATGGGAACAACAAAACGAGTATTAATTATCTGATTGACAGTCGTTATTATGTGGCGTTAGGGACATGAAGGCCAGTAATACTGAGTAAATTGTGAGTTGAGATCAAATATGGATCAGAATCCGACAGAAGAATAACATTTGTCTCTTAACACTCATGACCGAAATTCGAAGAAAACTCCAGACACTTTTTTTTTCTCCAACTAAATTATCTGGACACTCACTACACGCATTATATAAAAAAATATAAACAAGAAAAACTATATAGAGGTTACTCATTGTTCATCTTATCATTTTGTCGGATTCCGATCCAGATTTTATCCCAATTCATGATTTACTCAGTATTACTCATTTTCGTGTCTCTGATACCACATAACAAACAATGTCAACCAGAAATAATACTTGTTTTGTTTCGTTGTTTCCACAACTTACTGCTTCTCCTTTTCTCTGAGTATTTTTGTATGTATAAATGTTAAGGGGTTTATAATTATTTACTTTGAGTTATGACTCCCAACAAGTGTATTATTTTGTAAAAGATCACTTTTGAGTTCATATGTACTTTTATTTAATTTCCTATTATTAATGTATTTTTTGTGACATTTTGCTTCAGTATTTACGTTGTTATTATTTTGTTTTATAAACACTTATTGTACCAACAGTGTCACAGTGAATTATTGATTAAAACAAATTGAATATTTGACAATTTTTAATTAAAATAAATTCTGAACGCTACTATACATTACAGTATTTACATTAGGCAGACTATTGTCCTCATCTTTGTCGCCATATTTGTCACAACGTTTCGGCCGTTGTACGCTCCGGCCTTCTTCAGGTGGTTGGAATTTCGAACTGAACCCTTTATTTCGATCACTGGGGTAGACTGTTCTAGTTCCACGTGCCATGTTTGATGGATGTCAGTTATCAGTTATCTCCTGAAAGTTCTCCACTGCCTTAAGCGGGTATTGAACTCACCTTCTTTGGGTCTGTCTCTGGATCTAACCAACGCCTTTATCCACTGTGCCATGTGTCCTTGAGGACATCTGGGTATGAACTTCTGAGTATTATAAACCTAATGTTTTCAGCATCATAAAGGGTTCAGTTCGAAATTCCAACCACCTGAAGAAGGCCGGAGCGTACAACGGCCGAAACGTTGTGACAAATATGGCGACAAAGATGAGGGCAATAGTAATGTAAATACTGTACATAATACCTCATCTCTGAAATATAGACAGGCTACTATACATCTTAATACAGGCGATTGTGCCTCTCTCTACGGGGTGCCTAATGCTTCCTCTACAATTCCAGAACACATTAATTCGTTCTCTACGGCTTATCAACTCTTTACAGGTTTTAAAACCAGAAAATATTTTTAGTCTGTAAGGATTTTTTGATGATAATAATGATTTAGTGACACAAGACTAATTAACCCATAGCTGAGGGAGAAGAAGTGCATTTATACCTTTCCCAAGTAAGTAAATATAACGATCCCAACGGAAATTGGAACTCAGCTCTCCGATTAACAATTCCGAGCCATTATCCATTACACCACTGGCACATCCAAGTTGTAGCACCTGGCGGTGACCAATCTATTTACTGACCAGACTCGACGTTGCTTAACTTCAGTGATCGTACGGGAATCGGTATTTCAACGTGATGTAACCGTAGATGCATTGACATATTTCTTAATCTAATTTCTTAAGTTAATTTACCGATAATCATTCAGTTAATGATCCTGTTAGAATGACAAATATTCATTTGTTCTATTCTTTGGTAATGAAGGAACCTGAATGAAAATCTTTCGAAAACGTTCGAATATATTTGTCAGAATCAGTATTTAGCCATCGACAGATTTCTCTTCTTTTTTTTTTTAACAACCAAGACATTTATCTGAGACTCGAACAAAGACAGACGGCTTTGTTTTTTGGTTTACAATTCGGAAGTAGCGAAATTTTTAATTAAGTAAAGCTAGGCATTTAAAAGTAGCCATCTAATCTAGAATCCTTGTAGATAACATGTGATATATAATAATATTTTTGGACAGATACTAAATAAAGCTCATTCCAAATATCTTTAAATATATAACTCGCATTTTGCTACATGATCTTCTATTCATAACATCAGCACTTTAAACACTTTAAGCGGTATTTGAATATTTTAAAATATGTCATCTACAAAGTGGGGAAGTAAAACTTGCAAAATTGCTGCGATCTTCAAAACTAGATTATTATGCATAAATATAAAACGAATGTTAATAAAACTCACAAATAATATCAAAAGGAATTATTTATATTGGTTTCTCTTATATTCAACTACATCTTCAAGACGACCTTGAAAAGCTACAAAATCACGAAATCATTTTGTATATTGGCCTACTCCCCCCTTCGTGGCAGCCATGACGGTATTTATTTTAGGTTGGGTCGTCTTGTCGATGTTCTGGTTAAAAAATCCCTACACGGCGTAGTCTAACGGGTTCAAATACGGACAGGCGAAAGGACAGAAATTTGCTTTCCCAAATCTGCAAATCTGTACCTTGTTGGCTGGGAGCACTGTTCTGGGTCAACATGTAGTTGTCCTCTGGGTCGTTCGCATTGAGCCAATGCAAAACATGGTACCTCAATATCTTGAAGTAGGCATAAGCATCCACCTTTTATCCAAACTTGTAGTAGGATGAGAGCATCTTTTCTTTCCTGTCGGAGGCCTCCACACACAAAATCATGGCCTGGGGTGAATGTTTGATCCTGAAGGTCTTCATAGCTGTGTTGCTTCCACGTGATACTGGTTATTTCGGTGATTCAAATCAGCTTCGACTTTTTATCGACAGATAATATTTTAACAGTGGGCTTGATTATTGAGATACTTGAGAAACTTGCAACTGTCTCTCCTTCTGGCCTTCATTGATTACGTGTTGAGATTCCTTTCCATTTTGGTATATGATTTAAGATCCAGGTCGTCATACACAGCTATTCTTACAGACTTAGTGTCAAAATTCAAATATAATTGGTATGTAATGTTTCACGGTAGATATAAAAATACTTACAAGTATTTACCTACCGTTCAACCGGTGGCTGGCCATTACGTTCTTTTCTCTACGACCGGTAAAGCGGTAGTCAGGGCTCAAAGTGTTAATACAGTAAATTATGAGCTGGAAGATGGTTACTGTCAGATCAACATCCGGATAACAGACTCGTAGGAAACTTAAGACATGAAATATTTAAATAGATTTAGGTGAGCTGTAAAATGAGAAGGGAAATTTCTCAAAAGAAACAAAATATTAATAACTTAAGAAAAAGTTATTTTATTAATTCACATACAATTTTGACTTAATTTCGGGTAAGACTGATATAGTCGAACTTGATCGCTCATATTGCAATATGTTTTAAAGTCTTTTTTGATTTTACAGATAAAATAGAAAAGCGAACACACCCAGATTATTTTATTGGATTGACTTCCACCTGAAGTGAATTTTGTTTTAAGTAGAAATGTTGTTTAGAAAATATACTTTGAAAAAAAGAGCTATTTCTTAGAAGGCTTGCTACAAGTTTGTTAGTGGCAGATAAGCAACCCAATACATAGAGAGAGGAGATTTCTTCATTTCTTTCAGTTCCAGCATTTACCTCTTCCTTTATACTCTGTCGTCATCTTTTTCTTCTTTTATTGCCTTTAATATTACAACTTTTATATTACCGCCGTTTTTTTTTCAAATCTGATCTTTCGACAGAAACAAAAACAGCGTCTTATTTTTAGATAAACTTTGAAGTTTTTAGATCCCTTGAAGTGTAAATAATGAGTAATTTTCCTCTTCGTTTTGCTTTATTCCATTTTATTTCTCTCTTCCGATCTCTTTATTGCAAAGTTTTTACTTATCTCTTCCTCTTCTGGTCTCCCGTCTTCATTATTTTTTTTTTAACATTTGCGCCTTTTTTTTTCTGTGCACAAGAACCTTTGTGGATATTTGTTTTCATTCTTTTTTGTCTTTATCCTCTCAAAGGCTCTCACACGATGTTAAACAGTCCGGCGTTCTTAAAAGAGACGAAAACGAGGTAATCTTTTCCCTTTCATGATGCACCATGTGGAGGTTGAAACATAAAGCAAACGACAAACTGTTACTGTTTCTGTGTGTGAGGAGGATTTTTATTTTTATTTTTATATTTCTACCCATGCTTGCTGACTGTAAACTACATAAAATCTGACATTACGATGTTAGTTGCCGCCTTTTTTTTCTGAAATAGTCATGAAACAAATCTTTAAAAAAAAGTCTGTTCTTTCTCTATGAGCTGTTATCCCAATGTCGTCCGAAATCTTGACGACTGATATTCGTTTAAATAAAATGGCCGATGGGAAATCTTATTGAGATTTGATTAATTTTTTTTTTTAAATTACGAGGCATAAATTCAGATAATGGCCCTTGTCAAAGTAATGTCAAGAAAGAGAACATTTACTGTTTACTATAAATTGTCAACTGTTATACTTAAAAGTATATTCTTGGTAAAAATATGTTGCTTTTAGAATAAAAAGATATTTTGATACCAGCTGTTGTAAATTTTTCTTTTCTTTTTCATTAATTTGCCAAGCCGTCAGTAATCACAATGTACGATCAAAAACTTCAAGAACCAATTAAATTTAGTGAATCTGATTAGTGAAAAAGAAATTAAATAAAGGATTTCAGATTAATTATTTTTACTGTTATTATTTTATTCCTATTTCTGTTTCAGTTTTTTATTGTGTTTTTATATAACCGAACTCTGAATCGATGAACTTTTCCACTGCTAAAGCAAACAGTGCATAAACAAAAAGAAATAAAAGAAACTTTTGACTAAGCGTGAATTCTCATCTCGCACTTCAGGAGTCAGTCTTTTACGGACGCCGCTTTAGCCACTTCAGTCATGATAGTTTTCCCTTGTGATCAAAGCAGGCGTTCCAGAGTTCGCTTGTCGGTCCAGCTCTCTTTCGACTTTACATAAATGATAAATGCCTAAGAGTATACCCCGATCAATTGTGAATATCTAGGCAGATGATATCATAGTATATTGATGCACCTCCAAATCTCTAGATGACCAGAGATGGGCAACTGATCTGTCCTTTGACCTGGCTCCAACAGCTCAAGGGAATGGACAGGTTGGTCACATTCAATGCCTCGAAAAACAAACTAGTTACCTTACATCATCGCCGATCGGATCCAGAACTATCACCAACCAAGATGAACGGACACTCCCTTAGGGAGGACCCATGCCTTGAGCGCGTATTGGGATTTAAACTCAACCCAGACCTCAAGTGGAACTCGAACATACGATCCATCGCTAAAGAGGTTGGAAAGATGGACGGTTCCCTGTACCTATCCAATAAGTACCTGACTCCTTCTGATATCCTATGCCTTTACAAGAGTCCGATCAGGCCGAAAAAAGAGTACTGTAGCCTGAATGGTACTGTGCCCAAATATAGACAGGAGCTGCCGAGTCTTCACTTTCCAGTCTTGATGGAGTCCAAAAGAGCCTCCGCGTCCTTGTGGGTGATAAATTATTTTCCACTCTACAATCCCTTTCTCACAGACTTAAACGTCGTAAGTCTTTTGCTGCTCTATCGATATTTCCATGGAACGTGTTCAGACGAACTACATTCTTTAGTTCCACCACTCCTAACCACCGCGGCTAAGGCCGGTCATGATATACAAATCGTAGCGAGCCATCCTCGTTCGCTCCGAATTCCATTGATGAGAAGTAAGTTCCACTCGAGAAGCTTCCTCCCATGAACCGTTGCTTTTTGGAACCGACTCCCAATAGGATGATTTCCCGATCACTACAATCTTAAGCTGTTCAAGTCTAGACTTGAACAGCTTCTCTTCCCTACTTATCCGCATAAACTCTGCCTCTTTCTCTAATTCCCTATCTGGAGTTGCTTTTCGATCTTGTACAGTATGAAGTTCATTGTAAAAAAAGGGTAGAATAAACATTTAGCCATACTTTTACGCTTTTATCTGCGAGTCGCTACCACGTCTTTGTTTTAGTATTTACGAAGACGCTCCACACTTAGCGACTTACTTGTTTAAAGACCTCAGACTTACGATCAGCTATACAATATCATAAAATAAAAAATAAATCCAACCAGTCGGTATCGTAACAAAACTTCGATCCCGATTGCTTTCTCTTTCTTAAAAATGAACCAAAAGAAATAAAATGAATAAACATTTACTTGTACTGTATTTACAGTACGCAAACCTAAGTAAAACACAGAATCTAGAACTGATTATCGAATTTGTTTATGTTTACTGTTCAATACACTACTGTACTGTATAAACATTTAGAAATAAACTAGAAATGTTACAAATGGTACACAAATGAAATTAAAGTTATCTGAAGCTGTTTGGCACAAACTCATCACACGTCTAATGTACCTGAAATAGAGGTCAGGTACAACTATTCACTTAGCGACCAGCTTGTTGGAACGGAACCCGGTCATTAAATGAGGAGTAAATGTAGTCTTAAGTTTTTTTTTCAATTTTTGCATGAAATCTTTTCACTGTTATAGCTTAAAAAATGGACATTTTAAAATGTATATAATAATATATAGTATGTATAAATATATTAAAATAGAAGCAGGATGAGCAAAGAAAACATTAATTAAAGTCACAGATCGAAAAAATTATATCAATAAATAAAATAAAGAAGAAATGTTCTAAATAATTCCTCGTTATCCAGAACTCGGTCAAGACAAAAATTATACCCAGCAAGTAAAATTAATGGAGGGAGAAATTTATTACCAGAGAATCAGCACAATGAATCCCACACGGATTATATTAATATTCAGTAAGCATTCTTTCTGCTTAAAGAGGCTATTGGAGTGGTGGTACCTGTTAGGGTCCCAGCTATGGGTAAGTGGTTGGCCCACAAACGGGGTCGAAGCACTGTGAAGGTATAAAAATAGATTTTTATAGTAAAGGTGCCAGCAATGCATTTTTGAGAAAAAATATTACCAACAATAGATTTGACTCTCGACAAAAACCCTCATTTCAAAAATACATCAATAAAATCTGATCCGCAAACAGATTTCTTCCAAAGAATACATATTCTATTCAGACGAACCTATCCTAAAATTCGGCATTAAATATCCCATTTTGCTTGACCAAAAATCAATTAAAGAGGTAATGTTGTTTAAATTTAGTATATAGGGTCTCGAGCATTGAATGTGCCCTGCTGACGACTATGAAAAATCCCTGGTGGACAAACGAGGCACAATTCGGATTACTTATTAGGTGTTCTGCAGTCGTATACTCGATTGCATTGACAAGCATGTATAAATTATAATACTACCTTCTATGAGTCTTAGCTGGTGCGTGCTGATCAATTCTCACTTCTGATTAGTTCTGCCTAATATGCAGCATAACACTGACATCTAAAGTTATGAATCACTGAATTAACATGATTGGAGACTGGGCAGAACATCTTTACAAATATTTTGGCTTATGTTTATTGATTATTTCTGACACTGAAGAAGTGATAACTTCAGTCAAAATTTTGACATATCATACTTTCTGAGATTAGAATGGTAACAATGCAACTTAAGTGTGAGAAAAGATTTTTGCAGATTATGGATAATCAACGTGTCAAAGGCATTTGCAAAATTTAGTTCTAGAGAATTATTGCCGAAACTTGCTATCCTTGTTGAGGCTGATATAATGAACGTTATAAAACACGAAAGCTAGTCAACATACTAAAATAAGCAGTGAAACTAATTTGTACCAGCGTAGTTTTTTAGTCGTTTTGATGTGTAGCTTCCACATAAATTAAGCGAAACAAATAAAAATTCTACTGAAAAGTCATACATCCATATCTGATTTGCGCCTTAAAATAATAAAATAATGAGCATTTCTATCTGACTGCAAATATCCTAAACATTCAATCTAATGTGGTTGTCATCGTTGTTAGAGACAGCGGAACAAGAATAATCTAATCCTGTAGATTAAATAAATATTTCAGTCCGAAATTTCCTGAGGATTACCCGGATCGACACACACTTGAAAAAGTCTGTAAGGCACAATGGCAGACACGTTAGGATAATAGCAACAATTATGATGACATTTGTCCGATTGGGTTTGGTTTGGTTTGCTTTACGGCATTTCTGTCTGAATGTTTAGGATATTTGCAGTCGAACTAATGTGTTTGTCATCGTTGTTAAAGACAGCGGAACAAGAATAATTTACTCTTGTAGATAAAATAAATATTTCAGTCCGAAATTTCCTTTTGTTTTCTTTTTATTATGTTGATCGCTGAATGTCAGAGACAAATTTGACCAAATAAAATTGTTTTGAATTTATTTTGTGCTTGAATAAAAATTAGCTTGAAAGACTTGAGATGATTCAAGAAAAAATCTTAAATGGTGAATCTATCAGCAGACATGGTTCAAACGCTTTTTTATTCACCCGAAGATAGTAACTCTTCAGGTCGTCCAAAACCTTCCATCTCACCTGAAACTATTATTGCTAAGCAGAAAAAAAATCCTGGAAAATATTTGCGTTCGAATTTGGCTTCTTACTGTATTATATGTGACGAAATAGCTGTCAGCAAACACACTTCCTGAACTCGGTTGAACCTTTTATATTGAGTTTAAACCACGAAACGGATGATTAACAGTAGTGAAAATACTAGCAGCATTCTAGTAGCAGCAGCAGCAGCTGACTTGCGCATTTAAAATCCCGTACTTTCAAAAAGGAACTCCCTTCCTTTTTTTTCCTTCTCTTAATGCGTAAAGTCACTAAACCCTAACGAAAAGCGCTCCTCTACATCTGGGCATGAAAGTAGCACTTTTTTTTTGTTTTAGAAACTTGGACTCTGCTATTAACGAACTGAGCACCTTTTCCCCAGTCAAACTTTTTATTCCCCTTTTTTATGGAATAAATATTTAATAAAATTTCAGCATGTCTTGTATTTTGATTTCGTTGAAAACATATAGCATCGTCAGTTCTAGATAATCCTATCATTCTAAATTGCAATGAATGCTGGATAAATTTCCTCCCAGGAGAAAATGAGACTCAAATCGACAGAGATGCCGTTCTATAGGCGCATGCTAAGAATCCCATGGACTGAACATATAAGCAAAGGGGACTTTTTACAGAAAATGGGAACTAAAAGAACGCGTATATTTAAAATCAGAACTAAACAATTAAAATTTCAAAGTCTATAATGAGGAAAGAGGATCTGGAGAATATAACACTCAGAGGACATCCTAAATGCAAAGGGGCAGCGGGGACCAGTGAGTGACCTAGCTAACGAATTTGTGAGATGGATGGCAGAAGGGGGGGCGGAGTGGTAGGGTAAAGAGTCAAAAGTTGCTACTAGAGAGAGGAAGGTGTGAAGAGCCATGATCCCCCACGTTATGGCACATAAACGAAGTACCTAATATTTTACTTATATTACATTGTCCTCGAGGTTTGAAATTCTCGTTTTTTACTTCCACTGCGTATAATGTGTGGCAGTGAGCCCCACTTGTGCAGCATATGGTATAAAACATGACCTCACCTGTTTTCTAATTAACTACTAAGCAGCGATATCACGAAATACCTCCCTATTGTAGTTTGCATATGAACCATCAGGTGACACGACTGAGTGAAATTACTTGTCATCAGCGGTATTCACACCTGTATTTCAAGTCGAACCCTGAAAAGAAGGAAGACTGGAGGGTAAGTAGGTAGGTATTATGACACAACGCTGATATAATTAGAGAAATATGCTTACTTATTACATAACTTCTATCATTACTCAGCAGCAAAGGCGGCGATATATATATATATATATATATATATATATATATATATATATATATATATATATATATATATATTTGACGTTCTTACGATTTCATTAACCATATAGGCGTATGGCTACCCTCCCTCAAAGAAAAATCCCAATTTTATATGTTAGGAACTTGTAACATATAAAATTGGGATTTTTCTTTGAGGTGGGGGTAGCCTTACGCCTATATAAAATCGTAGGAACGTCACAATATATATATGAACAGATTGAGACAGATATGAACAGATTGAGATAGATAGATACATAGATAGTCTTATGGTCGGAACGATAGATAGGGGGCTAGTTTGTTTCAATTGCCGGGAAGGGTTTCTTTGTTTAGCGGCATATCATCTCTTTATGGGTCATTTAATACCGAAATTTAATTTTCTTACGAGCATTTGTAATTTCATTTACAAAAATGTGTTGCCGCTAATTTTTTTCTTCAAAAATGTATTGCTGATTGTTTTTCCCCAAAAATGTATTGCTGCTATTTTTACTATAAAAATGTATTTTTATACTGTCATAGTATTTTGACCCCAGTTTAGGGGTTAATTATTTGCCTATAGATGTGAACCAAACAGGTGCTACCACTAAGGGTCAGGGTGGACATGGGAACAACAGCGATTAAGAGGTGGTTCCACGTTCCTCAAAACCTCCCGATCATCGGCCTTGTTGCCAGATGTAATTTATTGCTATATCCAGGACGGAGATAGATAAATAGATATGAACACTTATAAGCATATAAATAAATGTAGCTACAGAGAGACATATGAGCAGATTTAATAGAGTGATATTCACTACAGCAGTGCTTCTCGGTATTTTTTGCTCAATGCACCCTTTTCATCATATGTCAGAATATCATTCCCCCCCTTTACATGTTTGTCTGACTCAAAGCTGAATTCCAAATAATATGGATATATTATTGAAAATCTTCCTTTTTTTCATATTAGTACATATACATTTGCATAGATTATCATAGAGGAGTTTTACAAATGTAATAACACTAGTAAATGTTGAGAGATCTTTAAACTTGAGTGCATCTACGGTAATTTGTTTTAATTCATAACTAAATAAATAAATAGCCTCTGATGGTCTCTCCTTTTCCCATGACGCTGAGAAGGATGCTGTCGGGAGTTCTAAACTGCTGGTAGAGACATTCTTGGTCCTAGTCTTTGACTAAGCGTGACCAACCCCAAAGACAAAACGGCTGAACCAGCAGATGAAGAGGGCTACGCATGACGGACATGCTACAGAAGGCGCAGAGTTAGCAGCAGTCCGTTGCAATTTCATAAACGGATTCTGCATGTATCATTCCATATGTACCGCAGGGAAAGGTCACGAAATCAAATGTGTGGGTCACTTCCTGTCAAGCTAAGGTCCACCTTAAACAAATTCACGCAATCGGCACTTTCTTCTACTCTGATTATCTTTCATCTCCAACCAACTCTTTCAAAGCCAAACGGTGATTGAGGATAGATGACGTGAGTAGGTTTTAGTGAAACTAGAAGATTCTACTCCTGAACCTGCACGTTGACAGTGAATATAGTCATCTACAGTCAGTTAGGTGCCATACTTGATACACGCTTAGGCGATCATGTATCGAAAGATACATGACTGACGTGGCAGAGTTTTCCCGCAGTAGGCGGCCATTTCTTTCTGAGGTAGACCAGTTGCCATCCAAAGCTATAGAACCCGGTCTGTTCTACTATTAACCCATAGCTTAGAAGAAGAGGATTTATACCTTTCCCAAGGGTATTAGCACGTAAGTGAATGTAATGGATTCAACTGGAATTCGAACCCGGTTTTGCGATTCCTCAATCCGAGCCGTTATCCATTACTTCACCGTACACCATCATAATAAAGGAAGTGATCAGCGAAGAAGAAATTTAATTCTTGTAAACAAGATAAAGCCGACGATGAAGTATTATTAAATAAATAAACTGAAGCATAATTCAATATATAAAATGTTCAATAGAATGTCAGGATATTTAAATCGATTTTATTCTGAAGATTACATTCAATGAGAAACTTGAAAAATTAAAATATTCATCTTCGCCTGAAACCCTTAAATTCCTCTAGATGGATTTCCTCTCGTTGAGAAACTTCCTGCACTATAGTATTAAATATTTGAATGGAAATTGGGAACGAGGCTACTGCGGGGAAAAGAGAAATATTTATCACCGCTTAAAAACGACCCAAAAAAGGATTGATATAACAGGCGTAGCGATCATAAATATAAATAGATAAAACTATATTGCTGCCTTTATTGATGACAAATACAAACTAATTTGTATGGATGAAAAGAAAGTGTCTATCTTTTCTCTATCTGTTCATCGATCTGAATGTAACTACGCCTATTGTGCTTATCGTTGTAACACATATTTCAGGTGAGAAAACAACAACTATACGTGAACACGAAAGAGTATCGCTATAAAGGCTTCTGTTACAACATAACACTAATCATGACATGTGTTCAAATACTAATAATTACTAAACTTAGCTCAGTAGAACACAAAGTCAACATAGCGAAGTAAAGTACAATGATTGTGTTATGCTAATCTATCTGCCACGTGAGAGAAGAAACTTAAAAATCTACATTCGAATATTAACCTGAGTTTGAACACCCGCCACTGACACCACAAAGTAAGCTGACCAATTTATACAAATATTTCATAATTTCCTAAAATATCAAATAGTATCCTTAAATATAATATATATATATATATATATATATATATATATATATATATATATATATATATATATATATATATATATATATATATATAGATAGATAGATAGATAGATAGATATGCATATATATATATATATATATATATATATATATATATATGTGTGTGTGTGATTTATTTATATATTATATATGTACGGTACTTATTGGAAAGCGCTCGATATCAGTGATAGAGCTAACATACTTAGTTGTATGGATGTGAGTTTGTAACTCTAGGTTTCACGATTTTACGATCCCCAGACAAATGCGCAGTACTTATTGGAAAGTGTTCAATATCAGTGATAGTGCTAACATATTCAGTTGTATGGATATGAGATTGTGACTATGGGTTTCACGCTTTTGCGATCATCAGACAAAATCAGGGTCACAAACTCATATCCCTACAACGGAATATATATATATCCATAAATTTCTGCCGTATTAGTTCTTATTTTTACTGTAGTAAAAATAAGAACTAATACGGCAGAAATTTATGGAAACAAGGATCAATTCATTCATAACGGATTCAGAGGTTTTTGTATATTATTTGAATTGTTTGCGATGATGGATTTCTCGCCAATTAAATCATTAACCTTTGCTTTTGTTTTTTTGTGTGAATAATTCATGAATATATATATATATATATATATATATATATATATATATATATATATAAGTTTTGTGTGTGTATCTGTGTGTGTGTGTAATAAGTGAGGGGCAGTCTGCAAAGGACCCCATTCACGCCCACACGCAAAAAGCTAACGCGCTGACAAAGTACAAAGCAGAACCCGTTTATGTTTATCTCTTCGCACGAATCGACGAGGGAGGGTGCGGTGAACTACAAAGAGAACCACTCCCTAGGGCAACACAGTTCACAGTAAAAACTAAATTATATTGAATCTCGACACACAGAATTTTGACATTTAACAATAAACCAAGGAAGGATGGACAGCTTCACGTTATTGTGCTTTTGGAACTTTTGCAGTAAAAAAAAAAAATGGTTGTAAATATGTAACATTTATGAGGATAAAATACGGATATCTTTCCTGAGGTGTTTATAAATTGTACACTGTTCAATTATTAACGTTAACAACAAACTATTTTAAATTGCAAAGTTATACATGGATTAAACGTAGGTACCTTGTTGAGATCGGTAAAAACAGAGCGCCCGTAACATGATGAAAAAGACGCCAATCTTGACGGAAATAAAATTTTATCGTCAAAATGTTTATGTTATTATTAAGAGGCAAGAACAAAGTTTATTTTAAGTATTTTTTAAAAAAAAAAATTTTCCTTCTTTTTAGAACATTGTAACATTTGATTTAAAAAAACTTGTTTCTCTTTGTATCAGCGGAACTACTAAATAACATAATTTTAGCGCGTCGTTTTTTTTTGTATGACAGACATTAATTTGGAAAATCTTGCAAAAATAAAAATAATTGTCGGATTTTAATGAAACTTTCAGAAACTATTCACAAATATATTATAAATATGTTTTCCTTTCTTAAAGTCATGGCAAATTTTTTTATATTTATTACCCCCCAAAAAAAAAACCTAATTTTATGAAAACTTTAGAAACTCATTACCATACAATTTAGTGATTATATTAGTTAAAAGCACAAGGGTTTGAGGGAAACAAATCATTTTTCTTATCGGAACACCTCTACCTGAAAATCAGTTTTGAATTGTAATATACAAAACTCAATAAAACAAAGATATTATTTAATTTCAAATGCTTTTATTTGCTTTTAGTTGTTTTTATGAATATGGATAATATTGTCTGAAAGCAAAAACTTTTTCGATGAAAAATGAATTTTTAAAACAATTGTTATGCTTTAAATTATTTTATTATTTTTACATTAAAGTTGTTAAATATTCTAAAATTAGTGAAAATGGCGTACAGTTTAGTCAATGTCTACTATTAAGTCGACCTATCTTTACAGATTATGAATTGTAAAGTTTATTACAATCAACGGAACATCAGTGTATTAAAAATCCAATTTCGCATGGCTTTTGTGTCCATAAAACGGCTGTAATTCATATGTACGGAAGACCGTGCGTGAAAACAATAAAAAGTCACGTTAAGCGTTGTTCCCCTCTCTTACGGCTTTTATTTTTGTGAATTGTTCGCGCGAAACACGCGTGGAGAAGTTAATTTGATTTTTCAATTTCAACTGAGAATGGTACCTACAAGTATTAGGTACCTCTCTTATGAAATTTATATGATCTTATTTTTATATTATCTCAGTCATGACATTTTTCCGTAAATGAAATATCAAAATTAATAATAAAATGAATAGAAATACAAATAACACAGTAAAATGTAATAATTGTACATAAAATTATAGCATTTCGTGTACACTTCTGATAAAATTTCATAAGAAAGGTACCTATAAATTAATTATGTTATACTCTTTTGCTATGCTCTTTTTTCAGAAAATTTTATCGAGGTACCGACTTAAACGAAAATTACTTACAATATAATACATATTACTTATAATACACTATTTCTTGCCGTTAATTTTGACGGCACCGGTACACTAGTGTATCTCATCAGGCGATTGTAAATTACTGATTTATTTAGATTTAAAAGCAACATACAACGTCTTTTTGCGAAAGAAAATAAAATGGTGGTTATAAGGTCTGTGAATTTTACTCTGATCAACCAATCAAATATGAACTATGTTAAATTTAAACTGAGCGAAGAGCAAAAATTAAAAATTATTTTTTTATAAATGACCCGTAGATTGGCAACTAACGGCAACCAGACATAATCTTAAAGCGGATACATATGCTTACATATATTATAGAAACGACTGCAATTGCGTAGCGGTTTTTACGTTTTCATAGCGGTTTTTACGATGTCATATACTAAAATAAATGATATTGTTCTACTCTTCATTGAGCACTCTTTTAAATCAAATGTTGGAATTGTACTCTATTCGTTCTCATCGTACATGGATATATATATATATATATATATATAGTTGAAAATGTGTTATATTTATAGGGGAAGAATATCGAGCGTTTATACAATGTAGACAGTGTGGACATACGAATCAACACACATACACACACTCACACACACATATATAAATACATATATATATTTGTGCGAGTATATGTGTGTACCTATATATATATATACGTGTGTGTGTGTGTATTGCTTGCATATATATCAACACTGCACACACAGACTCACACGCATACATACATACATATATATTTGTAAATAATTAATTTATTATATTTTTTTTAATCCGACATATTTCTATTATTTCAAACGTTATTCTTAGTGGATACTCGTATTTGAATAGACGCTTCGTTTATTTTAAGCAGTATTTTATTTCGTCTACAGGACTGCACATTCGAGAAAACTCCTGTTGGAGAGCACATTTTGTTTAATAAGTGTTTCTTGAGCGTGCAGAAAATAAAAATAGCTGTTTAAAATATGCGGAACGTCTACTCAAATACGGTTATCGACTAAAATTAACGTTTTAGCAATATATATATATATATACGAAATATGAAATCTGATAATAATTTCAATATTTATCGAACAATGAACCCTGGCTAACTTTTTGACGTAGTAATACTCTTGGAGTAGGTAAATGAGATAAGTCCATTGACCTATTTCATATATATAAAATAGTTCAATAGAATATATATATATATATATATATATATATATATATGTGTGTGTGTGTGTGTGTGTGTGTGTGTGTGTGTGAAATAGTTCAATGGATTATTATATTATATATATATATATATATGTATGTGTGTGTGTGTGTGTGTGTGTGAAATAGTTCAATGGATTATTTATTATATATATATATATATATATATATATATGTGTGTGTGTGTGTGTGTGTGTGTGTGTGTGTGTGTGTGTGTGTGTGTGTGTGTGTGTGTGTGTGTGTAAAAATACAGTTTTAAGGTTTGCTGTATCTAGTGATTAAAATGCTCAATATCTGGGGTAGGGATTATGTAAATCTGTTCTCGATGTAAACACGATTTTCATTCGTGGAGACTATCTTGTCCAAATTATATTTTTCTCTCAAGAAAGAAACGGATTTAAACTGATGTTCGTTTCTGTAAAGACGTGGAATCAATTTTACTAGTTTTCAAATATTTCTTAACGTTTGTAAGCAGTCTATAATAGTTTACTGATTGCTTACGAAATGAAATGAGCAGACTTCAAAGACAATTTCTCCTCCATTGTGTAAAAGATGGCGCTGGAATCAGTGATCAGATTCGAACTTGCAATCAAATCCGTTAATATTTTCCAGTTTATTCTGATTTCAGGACCTTTCACGATACTAGAACAATTTCCTATTATATTTATGAATGGTGGAAGATGTTCAAGCAGCCTTTTCACCTTGCTTGTTATATTGCTTTTTATTATGAGAGAACTAGCTTAGAACCCGTAAAAAATGACAAGCTGATTGACGTATGGATCAGTACTTCTGCCGAGTATCAGGTTATCTGTGCGTTCAACTTACGCTCTAAGTATCGATCCCCGGCACTTAAGATCAGAGTGTCTTACCTGTGTAGATCACGGCTTAAGATCTTATTTTGAGAATAGAGAATGTTTAAGAAATAAACACAGATCTTTGAATAAATATAGCAAACTTATACAAATACGAGCTGCTTGAAAAATAATAACACATCTACGAGAGAAGTTCCACCAGTTCAGACGTTTACAGCTACGTAATGCTACTTCCATGGAATCAAATCACCCTCATTTCCTCCGTATATCAAATGGAAGGAGAAAGTTCCACTAAGACTGCTTTTTCCTAATAATTTTTATATCAGGGACCAAACACCCGCGTGGATGTTTCCCTGAAAATTAAAATTTTAATCTCTGCATCGTTATCAGTGCTGTTTACTCTCATAATAGTCAATCCTTACCAGTTCTTCCATTCATATCAGATATCATAACAATTCTAAAGGTAACCCCTACATTGAGTGGCTCTCGAGCCTTGCATTGAGTGAACTTTAGTATAAAAATCTTTATAAGAAAATGTACTGCCATAGAAGTATGAACATATTTTAGTATCACCCGGTATTTATAATAATGTAGATGTTGGCGAGTATTTCAAAGTACTGTGTGTAACATTGCAAAGCGTTTGCATACGAAATTGAATGACGATACAAACTATAAACGAAGCTTTGAATTCTGGTCAGAAATACCTCGGTTTAATCAGGTGCTGTAAGCTTGGATGTGTGGGTCGTGTTATGGATAATAGCTGTGAATTGTGAATCGTAGAACCGAGTTCCAATTCAAGTTGGGGTCGTTATATTCACTTAGGCGAAAATACCCTTGGGATAGGTATGAATGCATCTCATATTCTCCTAGTTATAGGTTAATTAGTAAAACTTGTATCGCTAAATCATTATTATCTAAAAAAAAAAAGACAATCCTGACAATGTGCAAATATTTTCTGGCTTTAAATAACCTGCAAAGGATTGAAAAACCGTAAGAAATCAATTAATCAATCAAATAAACCCGGGTTAGAGATTTAAGCATTTAAAAAAAAAATACCATGTTTCTTCTGGACGTAGGCGATCATGACTCTTTAGAGATTCTTTTTTCTTTTTTCGTATTATCTGTTAATTGCCATGCCTGATCATGCCCTCCATCCACGGATTTCCTTTTTTTTTTTTAATTATCAGTGAATTGCCATATCTCAGTTGGAAAGAGTGCCTTCGCATTATTGTCTCCAGTTTTTCATCTCTTAGACTGGTTGCCACCCAAGGCTAGTGAACCCATTCTACTCCGTTATTTAACCCATCGCTAAGGGAAAACGATTCATGCCTTTCTCAAGGCTATTTGTGTGAAAGTGAATGCTAATCCGACTTTCCTTGCTGATGACCACTACGCTATGCACATATCCATAATTTAGGTATTAATAGCATCTGTAAAGATGGGAGGGTCCGATTCACACTGGCACAAGCATTCGAGCACCTGCCTCGCAAAAATGCAAAGAAAATATCAAGCGGCTTACGTGTGTTTCATTTGATAGCGACGAAATGTTCAAGTCATTCGGAATAGATTCTTTTTAATCCGAATAGTTACTCCCACCCCCTTCTCTTTGTTGTTCTTGTTAATAACGTAGGTCTTTTTTTTGTTGGCGTGGACTGCAAATACCTCTGAATTAGTCACCCGTGTTCTGCCTTTGATTGATTTTTGCTTTCATCCTTTGTTTGGTTATCCGTAAATCTGTGTGTGCCTGACTTGAATTTCATAGTATTTGGAGCTCCTCCACTATGTCTTGATTACAGTAACAGCCCAGGGACAACTGGTCAATGACAACTGTAATATATAATGTTCAATCTCTAAGATGTTAAGCATCTTGACAAGGACTGTAAGATGAAGGGACTATCATTCAGCAATATAGTCATTTTTTAAGCATATCACCCCAAGCAAGGCGGGAGTGCCACTAGCACGCAAGGGGTTACAGAGAATGAGAGCAAAAGTAAAGAGAATGTTTGAGGAAAGGATGTAGAGAAGGACGGAGAACAGGATCAAGGCATCAGAAGATGTCGATTGACATTACATTTGAATATGTGAAGATTAGAGCTATCAGGGAAGCAAGTAAGAGGAAGAGAGTTCCACTGTCGGGAAGTGCGAGATAAGAAGCTATTGGAGTAGAAGGAATAGCTACATTTAACCGTTTCGACAGTGAAAGAGTGGGACCGAAATGCCAACCTAGTAGCGCGCTTAAATTCATGCAGTTTGGGAACCAGTGAAAGTATCTCGTCAGAGCAGTTACCATGAAACTACTTGTAAAAAAGACAGAGGGAAGCCAAAGCTGTAAGAGAGTGACTGTAGACGAGATGCCAGATCAGGACCTATCATATTGCATATCCGTCTCTGGATTTTGGATTTTGAGCACCTCAAGATGAACATCGGGGACACCAAACCACATATAGCAGCAATATTCAATGCAGGGACGAATTCGTTTTTAAATAAGTAATAAAACAATGTTTGAAAGCATCTTTTGTCTTGCTTGGGGTGATTTGGTTTTTTCTTGCTTTTTTTTAAAGTATTTTAATAAAGGGTAGAAAATGCGACAGTGAAATCCGTAGGCGCATTGGAAAAGATGTTCCCAAAAAGCTAAGCAAAGTACTGAGAAACGGAAAAATTCGTTAGAAAAGTTTGCTGAACTGTTATGTAATATCAGTCCTCTTGTATACCAGTGAGTGCTGGATAATCTCCTCGCAGATGAAGAGAAAACTGGAATGGACGGAGTGTGTAAGCAATAAAGTAGTCTTAAGGAAAATGGAAACGAAAAGGACCCTTATATTAGGAACCAGAAAGAGAAAGTCGAAATTTCTTGAATACATAATGAGGAAGGTGGGCATATCAAAGGCAAAAGGGACATTAAATTTTATTTTTTAATCCTTTTTAGAACCTTCGAA
Source organism: Acanthosepion pharaonis (assembly GCA_903632075.3). NCBI lineage: Eukaryota > Metazoa > Mollusca > Cephalopoda > Sepiida > Sepiidae > Acanthosepion > Acanthosepion pharaonis. The sequence continues at coordinate 4,264,894 of CAHIKZ030005555.1, forward strand.
TTTTGGTGAAAATTATTTCATTTTCTCACGTCAACGGATGACCATAAATGAGTATGGGAAATTTTAGCGTATTTTTACAGTGAAGAAAATTGATCTAGAAATTCATGAAAAAAATCAAATAATTGTCGGATTTTAATGAAACTTTCATAACTTAGTCACAAATGAATAAAATTATTTTAGAAACGTTTCTTTTTTAAAAATCTAGGTAATTTCTATCACCAACATATGTATTTTCATGAAATTTCGAGAAATTCATTTTTTAAAGCTCAATATTTATATTAGTTATAAGCACAAGTCCTTGGATAATTTAAATCATCAATTTGTTTTTGTCAAACAAGACACCTAATTACAGAAAATCTACTCTGAATCATAAAATAAAAAAATGCAATAAAACTAAGACATAAAACTAAGCAGAAAAGCTTTTAATTGCTTTTTAGACTAAAAGATGAATAATTAATTTTTACAAGAATTGTCCTAATTTTTATTTAATTTTAATTATAATAACTTATGAAGTTTTAACTTTTTAAAATTCTCTATTAATTTGTAGCGGCTAAGTGTTATTGTTATTAAGTAAAAACTATATTTACTAATCATAAATGGAAAAGCTTACTACAATTCAGCAACCACCAGTATTTTAAATAGAGTTTTGAATTTTTTGTATGTATAAACGTGCAGATTTTTGTAAATGCGGATCGTTCATACACGAAGTTATTAGAAAATAAGTGCGGTAACTATAATAGATTTAAATTTTATTGCTAATTTTCTAAAATTTCCTCAGAAAGCATCTTCGTAAGATTATGAAGACAAAGTACTTAAAATTCAATAAAATGATAGATTATTATATTATTTTCCTAAACTTTTAAGATTACTGTATCTTTTAAGAATATCTAAAACAAGCTTTCCTGTTGTATTCATCAAGTAATTTTTAAATTAATTGCTAAATGCCCTTTACATAAAAATATAAAAATGCCAAAACATATCAATAAATCAATCAACACCTCATAAAAACAGTCACCTGGGTGTAAAAATGCTTTTTTGCGATATTTTAAACTAAAAGTACTATTTGTTTAAATTAAACTTTAAATTAATTAATCTCCCTCAAATAAAATTTCAGAAAAGTATACTTTATTTTTTAAAGATTTTTTTATAAAATTCTTGTGTATATATATATATATATATATATATATATATATATATATATATATCGCCCTGCGAATTCGAAAATCTTAATGAAGAAAATGTACTCCGCCTCTGTATGAGATACCGCATTTTGATTCGCCCGGCTTTTCCACTTGGTAACGGTTATATTTATTTTTCGTGTATGCAAACAAGGGATAACCGAAAATTACTGACCTTCAGGTGTGTAATTACCGGTTAAATGACATTTTAGGCAACAAAAAAAATTTGTTCTTAATCTTCAATTTTTTTTAGCTGTCAAATATATGGTTGTAGGAGAAAAAGTTGATCTAAGTTCAGTCCTGGCATCGATAGAAAAAATACAAATGTCAAACTCTTACGAATGTAGAACAGATGCAAAAAGCAATCAGCGCTAATCGTGATTATTGCCTCACAAATTGACGCAACCGTTTACATCGGTTGAGAGTTTCGGGACTGATTACAAAAAAGAATAAAATGATTATTTTGTAGTAAGGAAACGAAACATAATAAAATACACTCCACTCCACTTCTAATGCCAACTGGGAAACAAAAGCAATGGAAAACTAAGAAATGATTATTTAACAATCTTTGTCAATGGAACATTTCATTGTCATTATTCACGAATATTAAGTTTCTTTATCACCGGCATCGGTCATGTTTACGTGGGTATTCTTTTTATATATACTAAAGTTAACCCTTTATCATATATATATATATATATATATATATATATATATATATATATATATATATATATATATATATACATGTGTGTGTGTAAATTACTTTCAGATAGAGTGTCTCTTTAAAGGAACAAAATGAATAAAAATAAAAAAGCAAAGAAAAATACTGAGGTAAAATTCAGTATTTTTCTTTGCTTTATATATATATATATATATATATATATATATATCAGGACATAGTTTTAAGGTGTGCTATATTCATGGGATAAAGTGCTCAATATCAGAGATAGAGCGTATATAAATATAAAAGTGAACATTGAAGATTACATGCCCCTATTTACTCATAGCTGGTGGTCAGAGAAGATTGAGTCATACCATTTTTAAGGGTATTTGCCAGCCAGTGAATATAATGAACTCGACTGGAATTCGAACTCTTCAATTGCTCAATCCGTTATTCATTACTCCATCGTGCCTCTAAATTTATATCGCTATGTATCTATAGAACAACCGACATTTATATATTTATCTATCTGACGCTAGAGACTACTAAATGTTTAATTGGCAGAGAACATTTAATCTCTCGACAATCTTGATTATTGATTCCGGCAATATTTTCTCATAACGAGGTTTGCTTCTTAAATTCGTCTTATTTAAGTGATAAAATAAACTGAACTTGAGACTATTCCCTTGCGAATATGAATAAACATTAAAGGAATGTTTACCAGAGATTACTTCTAAACTGTTTAAATTCGTGTTGTTTGTTACCAAAAATTTTAATCGAGATTAGAATTTTAGTATCTTCCAAAAAATTTAAAAGACTAATTTCACCAGGAGGCACGGTGGAGTAATGGATAGCTGCTCGAATTGAAGACAGCCGGGTTCGAATTCCAGCCGAATCTATTCACTTGGAAAAGGTATGAATCCTCTTCTTCTACTCCCACCCACCCCAGCTATGGGTAAATAGCAAGACAGACCGGATTCTATAGTCATATAGCTCTATGGCAACTGGCAACCTGCGGGAAAAAATCTGCCTCGTCAGTCGAATGATACATGATCGCCTAAGCGATATATGACTGACTGAATTTCACCTAGCTGTCTCTTAGTAAGGTGATTTACTTGATACCCCACGGTGTGAGGTTGTGACCCAAAGTCGATTTAACGTGGGCAACTTTTGTGATATCAACGAACACTCGTTATCACTTTCGTAATGCTCGTTGTAGTAGAGTAGAGACAGAGCAGAAACAACTATAGTGACGCCTTCGAATAACACTCGCACTAATTAATAGTACTTGCTCGATAATACTCACTTGAAACTGTAACCACCGTATAGTGTTCCGAATAGAGAAATAGTATAGTGAATAGAGTAGAGAAAAGCGGTCCGTATAGTATAGAGGATAGACTAGAAATAGCGATCCGAATAGTAATACAGGATAGAATAGAAATGCGATCGTCAGTCGTCATCTACTTCCTACATATATGCATTTCCACTATGGTCACGTGGTCTACTTAATTCAATAATGACATTGCCTGCGTTCAAATTCAAGTGTCGGCAGCGACACTTTATTCCTATATAACAGGAACCCGAGCGCGTGCACTTGGGCTAAGGACAAAAATTGCCCGAGCCCCCGTGCAATAAGAGGGTGGGACTTCGGGCAACTGTTCCCCAGGGCTGGGCACCTCACAGTATGATTTTCCTCAGTTGCGCCTCTGTCCTCCGATGGAGCCGCAACTGTGTCGCACTCTGCCCGAAGACAGAGACGCAACTGAGATATGATGATAAAACCTACCCGGCCTGTGCTAGGTCAATTTCAAATCAAAAGGACTTTTCATGGCTTAAAAGGTTAAATAGTATCTGCTAATGACTTTTTAATACCCAGAAATAATAATAATAATAAAATAATGTATAATGTTTTAGAAAAAAAAACAAACTTATCCGTCAGCCAGAGACTTAGGACATTTATTACATGAATTACACTTGAAAGTTTGAAGGATCACATGAAGAAAGAAATTCTGTAGACTGATGGTCACCTCCACCCCTGATCTCCCCGAGTTTAGTTGCTGGCAGATATAAACAAAGCAGAATATTTACGGCGCCCGAGTTGAGACCTGGCGTCTGTTTTTGTAGTGAATCCATGTAACTTTGGTTCACTTTCTGAACAGCCTCAACTAAGTAAAACAGTTCTTTTATCTGGTAGATATGGATAGAGGAATCATTATTAAAAGAACCCTGACCTCATGTTAAAAATACTTCGTATTGTTTTAAAAGAATAGATATGATCTTAGATAGATAGAAAGATAAAGCATTAAACTTTGTAGGCACACGGTTCGGGTTAGGTGTGAAAAATGAGTTTAAAAAGGAAGTGTTTCACTAATCTTTCAAGTGTGACGTTATTTTTAAAAAGAAAGATATTGAAATATTTTGAAAGAAAAATAAAAAGCGTCTCGTGTTCTATTTTTTTTTTTTTTTTTTTAAATTAGAGTTGTTTCAGTTTTTCTTTTGGTTAAAAAACAATGGAATATGAAATGTTAAATGTTTCTTATATTATCCCGTTGATAAGATTTTAGGATTTTACCTGTCTGACAAAAAAGTTCTCAATTTTTTTTTAAAATTCTAGGTAAGCTCGAGTAATTTGGAAAGTTTGTTAAATTAATACAGACCTACTGGGAGCAAATTGCTTGCACGGGGATAGGAAATGAATTCAGTAAATACACAAAAACGGAAATGGGCGTAAGACAAGGATGTGTCTTCTCACCGGACTTTTACAGTGAAGCAACCCCGAGAGAATTAGAAGTCAAAGCAGGATACATTGTTGGTGGTTACAATCTTAATTGTATTACATATGCAGATGACACAGTGTTAGTAGCAGACAGAAAGGAAACTACATGGACTTCTATAGAGGGTATTAGAGGAAAGCGAAAAGAAAGGATTAAACATCAATTGCAAGAAGACAGAATTTTGTCAGCAAAAGAAAGAGCCTAACATGCATATTGCAAATTGGTGAGTGTGGTGCAGACCCCACAATGTTAGTAAACCTTTCATTTCTATTCCTCTTTCAATATGGAAGGTCGTGACAAAAAACGAGAAGACATGACTAAACATCAGTTGCATGAAGACAGAATGCGTGGTTGTCAGCAAAACGGACAGCCCAACATGCAAATTACAAATTGGTGAGTGTGTATGCAGATCCCAAACTGTTAGTAAACTTTTCATTTCTTTTTCTCTTTCAATATGGAAGGTCGTGACAAAAACCGAGAAGACATGATTAAACATTAATTTCAAGAAGATATGGTTGTCAGCAAAGAAAAAGACCAACATTCAAATTACAAATTGGAGGTCCCAAAATTTAAAAAAAGTACAAAAATTTAACTATCTAGGAAAAGTTTAAACAGAGGATGGAAAATGCCATACCGAAATCTGAAGGCGCATTAGGAAAGCGATTTTTTTCTTCCAAAAGTCAAGTAAAGTATTCATTGGAAACAAAGAAAAGAGTAATGAGCTGTTATGTAATATCGGTAGTCCTAGATGTCAATGAATTCTGGACCGTCTCATTATAGATGGAGAAGAAGCAACAAAAATGTGGTTCTACAGAAAGATGCTGAGAATGGACTGAAAAAGTGAACAACGACGAAGTTTTAGAGAAAATGGAAACAAAAAGGAGTATTTACACGTAGGATCATAAAGAATCATTTGAAATTTCTAGTGTACATGAAGAGGAAAAAGGGTGTGGAAAATTTAACACTTTAAAATTGAACATTGAAGGCAAGAAGGACAAAGAGGTAAACAGCGCAAAACCAACCTAACGAGCTTGTGTAAACGTGTGGGAGAACAGAGATTAGGAGATATAGAAAAAAGACAAAATTTACTAAAGGCTACAAATGACAGGAAGCTGTAGAGAGACATGACTTGAAGGTGCACAGTGAATAGAAAAACACTGAACATTTTATATAAGTTATAAATAACGCCGCTAACTGCCGATATTCAAAAACAGTTTCGGAAGATGAAGAACAAAATATTCAAATGTCATCTTTCATGTCTTACGAAAACGGCCATATTAAGCGAATATGTTCAAAAACATTTTCTACGTTTTTGTTTAAACAATAAGGAGCGGTCACCTTTTTATGGGTATACTCACAATACTTTTCAGCAGCCAAAACATTCAGACGTTCCCTGATATGCATACTTCACTACCCACCATGGAACAAAATAGGGCGCTGTCGTTAATATTTTCTCAAGGGGTCTATATATATATATATATATATATATATATATATATATATATATATATATATATATATATATATATATATGCGTGCCCATTTGTATATATGTATACATCGGGTAGACGGAACTCGTAAACAAAGGAAGACTTCGGATTGAGCAATCGGAGAGCTGAGTTCGAATTTCAGTCGAATCCTTTACATTCATTTACGTGCTAATACCCTTAGGAAAGGTATGAATACTCTTCTTCTTCCCCCCAGCTATGGATAAATAACAGAACAGACCGGGTTCTATAGCCTTGGATGGCAACTGGTCTATCGCAGAAAGAAATGGCAACCTACTGTAGGAAAAATCTGCCTCGTCAGTCATCTATCGAGATGACTGACGAGGCAGATTTTTTCATACACGATCCCCTAAGCGTGTATCACGCATGGCACATAACTGACTGAAATTGTCTAAGTGAAGGAAAATACTGATTTAAATACTTTGACAACCCGTTCACGGAAAAGGCTTTGGAACTTAACACCGAGAAAAAATGCACAATAGGAATTTTTAAATTAATAACTTCATGAGATTTTCAATAGACCTGACTCTTTAAATCCTATGTGTTTTTATATTAATAAGTTCATGGGATCTTTAGTAAGCCCAAATCTTTAGACTCATTGTGTTTTTAAATACAAAGTTTTTTTTTTCATTTCAATGTCTTAACAATATTGTCCTGTAAGAAGCAACTGAGATTACTTACAGAAATAAACAACTAGTATTAGTAACATATTAGTATTAGTATTAGTAACATATTAGTATTAGTAACATATTTTCGTGGGATAAATTTATACCCGGTAAGGCTCGAAAGGATTGAAAAAATTCTTTAATTTGTATACGAAAAATAGAGATTAACATGATTTTTAGTGAATATAATAATCATTAATCAATAATTATTATTTTATATTTGTGAAGGATATTAGAACAATTAAGAACCTGTCGTGTCCACTAAAATATCAAATACAATATTTATAAAACAATCACACTCAATAAAGTGTTTACATCTTAAAACACACCAATAAAACCATTGAATATAAATCAGAAAGGTTGTTTTATTCGTCATCATGATTTAGGTAGATACCGCCAAAATATCGCGCGGACGTAGTACGAAAAAGTGTATAAAACACACGAAATCCAGCACCAAACGGGATATGCACAGATATCACCAAGGTCCACGTCACGCTCGCTGATGATCTTTACGACCTCATTCACGTCAACATGCCAAAAGTGATAGCGCAGACAAACTACAAAGAAACTGCTTCAGACTACGGCACCACAGTTCACAATAAGAACCAAATCCTAACTATCTCTTGTACTACTAAGCACGCATATACGTACTGACTCTTTCACACAAACACACATATAAAAAAATTTCACTGTTTCTCACATACAATTTATATTCTATTCCAGAACTTTATTAACCAAAACAAGAAGATATTACTTTCTAATCTATAACCAACTGCTTGTATTCTTGTCATTATATTAAATTAATGTTTATTTGTTGAAATTACGTTGTCTTTTTTTTACTGGATTTTATTCCTTCAATAAAAATCGATTGATTATTCTAAACGGCCGATTTACGAGCAGTCCCACAACAATATTTTATGTTATTGTATCGAAACCCGACACTCCCAATTTTGACATTCAACGAAAAGCCGCGTAGAAGGATTCCTACAAACTTATACTGGAAGCAAACCGCCTGCATACGGATAGAAAATGAATGAATTAATATTCCAAAATAGAAAGGGGTGTAAGACAAGGGTGTGTGTTTTTTTTTCAACGGTTTTATTCAACCTAAACAGAGAGGCGGTTCTGAGGGAATTAGAAATCTCCCCAGGATTCATTATTGGCGGTCACAAATTTAGCAACATAATATGTAGATGACACAGTATTGATAGCAGACACAGAAAGAAACTACAGAAGGTAGTGAAGGAAAGTGAGAAGAAAGAACTAAACATCAAGTGCAAGAAGACAGAATGTATGGTTGTTAGCAAAAGCTTGAGCACAAAATGCAAATTACAAATAGAAGATACCAAAATCAAACAAATACAAAAATTTAAATATTTAGGATGTTTAACAGAGGATGGAAATCCGAAGTCGCGTTGGGATAATGAAATATGATTTCCAAAATCTAAGCAGAGTATTAGATGGGAAAAGTTTGCTAACAATGAGGAAAATAATACTAAACTGTTCCGTAATATCTGTCCTTCTGTATAACAGTGAATGCTGGACAATTTCCTCAAAGATGAAGAGATTTGAAACAACAGAAAAGCCGTTCTACAGAAGGATGATGAGAATACCAAGGGCCGAATATGTGGGTAACGACGAAGTTTTAGAGAAAATGGAAACAAAAAGGAAACTTATACTTAACATCAGGAAGAGCCAGTTGTACATAACACATAATGAGGAAAGCGGGCTTGGAAAATTTGATACTCACAGGACAGTTTGAAAGCAAGAGGGACAGAACAACGCATAAACTACTTTGTGAGTTTGAGTAAATGGAGGGTGGGACAAGGTTTTGGAGAAATAATAAAAGGAGAAAATTTATTAAAAGCTACGAAGGACAGAAAATTGGGGAAAGCCATCATCGTCTACGTCCTGAAGGGACACGGCACACAAAGAAGACGATATCTAACATTAATTCAATTAGTTGTCAGTGCATAATATACTTATATTTTCATGTTCAACAACAATAGACAGCGAATAAATGAGGAGGAAAATAGTAATCGATAGCCTTCTAGAATTTTACTAACAACGGTTTACCTAACAACGGAATGTGCCACTGACAGGTATTACAAAGGTGGATAAAGCTTTTGTTGACATTAAGAAGAGTAAATAGTAAGACGTAAACGATAACAATGACATTATAACATCCTCTATAGTTATAATCTTGGTACGTTAATAATTTTTAAAGGTTATGCACTTGTTGTCAACTCCAAAGTAATCAGAAACCCATTTCTTTATCGTCAGATGAATTTCAGTCATGGCATTTGGTAATTAACTTTAGGTAAATATATTATTATATATAAATTTACCTATATCATAAAAAAAATGATGACGTATTTTCTCTTTACTCTTATTAGATTTTCACATGTAAGTTTTTTCTTAAATATATATTTATGCGGAAAAAATGTTCTCAGTGTTTTTAAGTGATTTTTAAAGAGAATGCTTACAAAAGCATTTCATTATTATTCACTTTCACATGTAACGTAAAGCATTTAAAATATACTAATCCCCATCAGAATCGGATAGAAAAAAACACGTTGTAATAACATCTTTGAGAATATGGTTTCATATCATAAATTTCAGTCACGTATGAAACGAAATCACGTGTTCAAACGCTTCCTTTTGAAAAGCGTTACAAGCTTTCGCTCCAACCCAATAAGTGTACTGTCATAGGTCCTTACCTATAACTACAGAATGAACTCTTCCTAACACTATGTATACTACGCCTCTCAAGCGAGAGGGTCGAATCAAGCCGAGACCTTCTCGACTTGACGGTCGAACTCTCTTTTTTGAGTCGAACTCTGCTTTTGAAAGGAACCCGGACGAGGTTCCGCCGAAGGGCAGAATCTCGTTCGGGGTGAATCTGATCTCGTTTTCGAGTTATACGGGCATATTTTTGGAATACGGGCTCAGGAAACCCACGATAAAAATGACCTTGTGTCGCATGCAACCCCTCGTGGGGGTGGCCTGAATCAAGCCGATCTTTTTCGACTTGATTTGTCGAACTCTCTCTGCTTTTTTACAGAATCTCGTCGGGGTGAATACCCTGATCTCGTTTTTACGAGTCATACGGGCATATTTTTGGCTGAGCCTACGGGCTCAGAAACCCACGATAAAAAATGACCTTGTGTCGCATACCCTCGTTTTTGGCTGAGCCTACGGGCTCAGGAAACCGGACGATCCGCCGAAGGCAAAAACGACCTTGTGTCGGGCATATTTTTGGCTGATGCAACCCTCGTGACCTTGGGGGTGGGGCTAGATACTGAATCTTTTCGACTTGACGGTCGAACTCTGCTTTTCGACTTGACGGTCGAACTCTCTGCTTTTGAGCAGAAAGGAACCCGGACGAGGTTCCGCCGAAGGGATAAGAATCTCGTTGGGGGGGTGAATGAATCAAGCCCTTGACGGTGATCTCGTTTTTACGAGTTATACGGGCATATTTTGGCTGAGCCTACGGGCTCAGGAAACCCACGATAAAAATGACCTTGTGTCGCATGCAACCCTCGTGGGGGGTGGCTAGATACTGAATCAAGCCGAGCTTCTCGACTTGACGGTCGAACTCTCTGCTTTTGAGCAGAAAGGAACCCGGACGAGGTTCCGCCGAAGGGCAGAATCTCGTTCGGGGTGAATGACCTACCCTGATCTCGTTTTTACGAGTTATACGGGCATATTTTTGGCTGAGCCTACGGGCTCAGGAAACCCACGATAAAAATGACCTTGTGTCGCATGCAACCCTCGTGGGGGTGGCTAGATACTGAATCAAGCCGAGCTTCTCGACTTGACGGTCGAACTCTCTGCTTTTGAGCAGAAAGGAACCCGGACGAGGTTCCGCCGAAGGGCAGAATCTCGTTCGGGGTGAATGACCTACCCTGATCTCGTTTTACGAGTTATACGGGCATATTTTTGGCTGAGCCTACGGGCCCACGATAAAAACCCATGCAACGATAAAATGACCTTGTGTCGCATGAACCAACCCTCGTGGGGGTGGCGTTTTACGAGATACTGAATCTAAGGAAACCCCGATAAAAAATGCTTGTGTTGCAACCCTCGACTGAATGACGGTCGAACTCTGCTTTTGAGCAGAAAGGAACCCGGACGAGGTTCCGCCGAAGGGCAGAATCTCGTTCGGGGTGAATGACCTACCCTGATCTCGTTTTTACGAGTTATACGGGCATATTTTTGGCTGAGCCTACGGGCTCAGGAAACCCACGATAAAAATGACCTTGTGTCGCATGCAACCCTCGTGGGGGTGGCTAGATACTGAATCAAGCCGAGCTTCTCGACTTGACGGTCGAACTCTCTGCTTTTGAGCAGAAAGGAACCCGGACGAGGTTCCGCCGAAGGGCAGAATCTCGTTCGGGGTGAATGACCTACCCTGATCTCGTTTTTACGAGTTATACGGGCATATTTTTGGCTGAGCCTACGGGCTCAGGGAAACCCACGATAAAAATGACCTTGTGTCGCATGCAACCCTCGTGGGGGTGGCTAGATACTGAATCAAGCCGAGCTTCTCGACTTGACGGTCGAACTCTCTGCTTTTGAGCAGAAAAGGAACCCGGACGAGGTTCCGCCAAAGGGCAGAATCTCGTTCGGGGTGAATGACCTACCCTGATCTCGTTTTTACGAGTTATACGGGCATATTTTTGGCTGAGCCTACGGGCTCAGGAAACCCACGATAAAAATGACCTTGTGTCGCATGCAACCCTCGTGGGGGGTGGCTAGATACTGAATCAAGCCGAGCTTCTCGACTTGACGGTCGAACTCTCTGCTTTTGAGCAGAAAGGAACCCGGACGAGGTTCCGCCAAAGGGCAGAATCTCGTTCGGGGTGAATGACCTACCCTGATCTCGTTTTTACGAGTTATACGGGCATATTTTTTGGCTGAGCCTACGGGCTCAGGAAACCCACGATAAAAATGACCTTGTGTCGCATGCAACCCTCGTGGGGGTGGCACTTGACGGTCGAACTCTGCTTTTGAGCAGAAAGGAACCGGACGAGGTTCCGCCGAAGGGCAGAAAATGGCACGAGTTATACGGGCATATTTTTTGGCTGAGTTCAGGGGATAAAAATGACCTTGTGTCGCATGCAACCCTCGTGGGGGGTGGCTAGATACTGAATTTTTGACTTGACGGTCGAATGCTTTTTGAGCAAAATTTTGGCTGAGCCTACGGGCTCAGGAAACCCACGATAAAAAATGACCTTGTGTCGCATGCAACCCTCGTGGGGGGTGGCTAGATACTGAATCAAGCCGAGCTTCTCGACTTGACGGTCGAACTCTCTGCTTTTGAGCAGAAAGGAAACGAACCCAAAGGGACGAGGTTCCGAATGAAGGGCAGAGTCTCGTTGAGCGGGGAGGAATAAAAATGACCTTGTGTCGATCTCGTTTATACCAAATCGGGTTATGACGGTCGAGCATCTTTTTGAGCTGAGGCCGAGGTTCCGCCGAAGGGCAGGTCTCGTTCAGGGGAGAAACCCAACCCGATCTCGTTTAAACTCGGCATTTTTGGTGTACGGGCTCGGAAACCCACGTTGCGGCCCTCGTGGTGGGTGGCTAGATACCGAATCGAGCCGATAGTAGTTCACTCCAAACCAGACTGACAGTCATACTAACACCTTCTACATCTTGTATTATTATTTCGTGTAATATACCTTCGTTATTTCTACTCTGTGTTCGTGCTCTTCTTCCTTGGTCCTAACCTGGACCATAACATGTACACTGGCGTGCAAAAATTTGTGGGAAACTACATAAAATAATAGTCCACCTTTATTATATTAAGAAGTTAAGATTGTTTAGCAGTATGCTGCTATCAGTTGTGTCTATGGACCTTGAGGTTTCGAAAATAGGCTGTTGCATTCCGTAAGTGTCGTGTAACAGAAGATGCACAGCTTTAAACAGTTTGAATCTTAAAACAGTCATGCAAAACTATTAGGCCAATGAATGAACTGAGATGATAAAGTATTAATAATATACAAATTTCTAAGTAGGGATTCTTCTATGTAATGTGTAAAGTGTCTTGGCAAGTCATTGTAGTTGAACATTAGCTTGCTTTTCTACGCAAAATCTGTTGAAACAAAATGAAATGTGTTTAGTTGAAGGAGAATATGACTTAACAAGAGACAGTCAGTCGACTGGGAATTTCCAGAAAGAGTGTTCAAACCACCCGTTTGCTACTATTAGAAGTGTTTTAAGTGAAAAGAAAAGCAGAAGATCACAGAAGTCAGACAAGACAGATGAAAGAAAGATTGTGATAATCTCGGTAGATACTCCCAAATGAAACAAGTTAGGAGTGAAAGGAATCTTAATTGAGGTCTCAGTTGATACACTAAGCAGAATATTACGAAAACAAACAAACAAACAAACAACTTGAACAGGCGTACAGCAGCAAAAGACATTAACCAAGAAACATCGGAATACGAGATTGAAGTGGCCAAAAGGACGTCTAACGATGGAAAGAAGAAAATATTGTTTAGAAAGGAATGCAATATTGAGCTACATCCTAATACAAGAGAATATGTAAGAAGACCAATGGGAAAAGGAAACAATTCAAAATACACCATATATGGTAGAATTTGATGGTGGAGACGTAATGGTGTGAGGTTGCAACAAAAGCAATGCTGGAAGAAAATTGGTAAAAGGTGAAAGAAACCTAAACAGCGAAACTATATTAGTTTACAAAGGTCTAATCTTCTGCTAGACTACTAAGGGGGGGAAATTTTCAGCATGACCTCCTTGCCACACATCACTTGCAACAAAAAGATTTCTTGCGGATGAAGATGTCCAACGTTTGGAAACTGGTCAGTACAAAGTTTTGATCTCAATATAATTGAACTACTGTGGTAAGAAATGAAGAAACTCGTGCTCCAACGATGATCGCGCAATCAAAACTCACTGCCAAGAAGAATGAGAAAAATTCTCAGTGAGAAAATCTGGACCTTCTTCCATTCAGTACCACATCAAAATGAAGTAATTACTCGAATCAAAGGCGGCAACACTAATTAAGAACTGCATAATTTGACAGTTTGTACTTCCTGCAATAATGAAGACCATTTTTGCAAAAACAAACAAAGCCTTTTTAATTTAAGAAAAGAGTTGAAAAGTGAAATTAGCGCTGGCGGCCAAGTATTTTTGGATTGTAATTTTTTTTCAGCTTCACTATGCCTAAGATGCTCTATCATCCACCATATTGCATTAACGAAAATGCAGTAACTTGTTTTCTGTCCCTCAAAGATTATAAAATGTACTAAGTAAAGCATATTACTAAACACTCTCGATTTGGGAGTAAAATTAACAAAAGCAATTAATTTACAAAGGTTTCCTGAAATGTTTGTACGCCGATGTACGCGATAGCCATACAAAATAACGGGATTATTTACGTGTGTGTCATCACTTTTACCAAGGATTAGTATACTCTATTTGTGTTGTGCCTCGGGTTAAATATTGCCCCTCACTCCTCTGCCTAAGTGTACTATCTAACTAAGATCAGTGCCTGGTATTTGCAAGTTAAATTTAACATGTTCTTCAATAGTGTATATGCCATTTTCTTGATTACCTCAGATATTTTAAATTTAAGTGCAATGTCAATCGTTATATTTCCTGTTCGTTTATTGTCCTCTCTCCTTAATAATGATTTCCTTTTTGTCATATCTTTTCATCCTCAGTATCCTCTTGCTTCTTGGTGGCTTTATTTCCTTGCATGGGGTAAAATGATTGAAAAACTGAATCAGAATAGGATTAATTTCTTCATTTGATATATCTGGAATTTATTACTTCAAAAAGTTACAGATAAAAAAATTAAACTGCAAGAGGTGCGTTATAAAAGAGACTGTATCAAAAGTATTATAATGGCGGATACAAGCAGTGAGATTCTGGCAATTTTAAAGCGTTATTTTAAACTGGTTTTCAAAGCTGCTAAAATTGCTCGCAGAATAATGGTAAGTGGAAGGAAATGAACAATATCTGACTGTTTTGGCCCAAACTGGTTTCTGTGTTTTAAAGATGGCAACTTGTCCTTTGTGATGAAAAATAAAACAAACTCAGCAGTAGACAACCATCAGTTATTGATGTTTTAAAACGCAACGTAAAAGAGACCCGACCATCAGAACGTGAAAACTTTCACCAGATTGAGTATAATTTAAAGATGGAACCTAGAGAGCATTATTTAATCTTCAAATGTTTACAGGAGATCTTGAGAGATTATCTATGTTTCAGAAACGAAATTAATTTTGATGCGTCCTAATATGATTATTATTATGTTATCATACATTTGCACACCAGATGTTTGGTTATGATGGCTGGAGTGTAAATAATCACAAGTCTCCTCAAATATCTAGCACTCTCTTAAGTATTCCAGCCATTTTAAAAAATGTCTAGATGGTTTCGATTCTTACCCGAATGTCCAGTTCTTCCAATTTTTATTTTTTGCTAGGCTTTTTACTGCCGTTCCAAGTACCCCAACAATGATCAGCACTACTGTCACTTTTTTTTTCAGTTCGCTTACAAGGTCTAGATATTTGTTTAACTTTTCGATTTCTTTTCAGTTTTATTCTATAATTTTCATGGAACAAAGAAATCCACGTATTTCCTTCATTTTGTTTGCGTTTACTTGGATCTAGTTTTCTAACGTGGACTGTGTGAGCCGTTTGAATTTCAAAGTCTCAAATAATCTTTTTCTCTAAAACAGATTCTGGTTTGTGTACATACTACTGATTTTCATGATACAACATGGGAGCCGTTAATGAAGAAAGAGAAATGACAGTAAGAAAAGAGAAGCTTTGCTGAGTGCCGACAAGCGTAGCATGCAGCAGCTGCAGTTTAATCATTAGGCAGGTTAGGTTTAAGACTCCAACTTCTACATTCATGATTGTCCCATGGGAGTAAAGAATTGACTTTTGAATTTGGTGACATAGTAATTGTGAATTCATTCCCTGGGATGGGTAGTGCAGATTTATGCTCAGCGGGAACAGAGCGAGAAATACTAATAAAACAGTGTTAAATAACTAGACGAAATGTCTCTGGACATAGTTGACGGAACGTGAACAATCTAACCTTGTAGATTAAATGAATGGTTCAATTCCAAATTCCCTGAATTGATAAGCACCTAAAGAACGCCGGAGAGCACATCAGCCAAAACAATAATAATGGTGGTGTCTGGCAGCTTGTATCCGAGTATACCTATCTACTAGGACGGCTAGCCAATCACTGTTGCAGATGATTTTCTCAGTCACATTGTGTTTGTTCAACACCCAGAGAGTCCAGCTTTTGTTATACTACAACTATGCTGAGCGGATTTACTTACAGTTTCTGGGAGTGAACGCATTACCTGGTGTGATCAGCAGTCTGCACAAGCCCAGTACACTCAAACTCTCGGTCACGATGACTTGTGATTTCGTGCTAGCACAAGCATCAAAGCTCCCAAATAATTCCGTCTACCTAATTTCACTCACCGTGGTATGGTTTTTAAGAATTTTTGTTGATAAGAATAGAGATGAGGACAATAGTCGACTTGCAAATAATGTAAATAAAACATTATAGTCGTTTGCACAGTTCCGAGTGAATCATTTTTCCCACCCAATTATGTCCATTTTTATATTCTTTCCGGGTCAACTTACTGCGTTCATTTATTATATAATTAATAATCCAACTCCTGTCTCCACATACTTTGCGCTTATTTTCTTCCTTATTGTTTATCTTGGCTTTTATTTTATAAGAGTTTTTTTATAGCGTTGCTTTGGGTCGCCATTAAATAATGATCATTTCTAACTTCCGGTTATCTACAATTATCATTGTCGATCGAGAGAGCAGCATGGCGACAAAGTGATGAGGTGAAAATATACAAATTCCATTATATCCATCATGACACTCAGTCTGGTAAATATATACCAGGAACGTACATCACAGCCAAATATGCACAATATGAAGAACAGCGCAGAACCTTGCAGGTGATGTCCAGGTACAAATACATTCACGTCAGGTAACTCAGTCCGCTCAGATGGTATCCGATTCAAGCTGCTTCTAAGTATCTAGATTTGTCTCCCAAGTTACCTTAGCTACCTTCAAGCTTAAAAACAACTAACCCCCTCGAAAACTGGCCATACTACTCTCCTCCGAAAACCCGGCTCTGATGCTTAACAAAATATCATTACTAAAATTATTATTATTATTATTATTTATTTTCTTTGATTTCTGGCGTTTACACATTTCTTTCCGGGTCCCGCCCAGGGACCTAAGGTTAGGAATGGCATCATGACACTTTCCACAGACACACAAAAAAAAAAATTACATAGATAAAGCCCTTCGTAAAGTGTGGGCTGTACTTGTCAGAAAATTTTTTTGTATCTCCTTTAGGCATGAACTTCCAGGAATCCCTTCAATTAGTCTACTGCAATCTTTTCCAACCAGTCCTAGGGCTTCAACTACAACAGGGATTGTTGATGTTACCATATGCCACATTTTCGAGATTTCTATTTCAAGGTCCTTGTAATTTGACAGTTTTTTGAATATCTTCAAAGATACATTGCAGTCAGCAAGGACTGCCATATCAATAAGGAGGCACCGTTTTTGTTTGTGGTCTTTAATAAGAATATCTGGGCGGTTGGCCTTGATTGTTCTGTCAGTGTGTATTGTGTAATCCCATAGAATTGTAACAGGTCCTATCTCCGTAACCGGGTCTGGGTGGTGTTCATACCAGTTTCTTTCAGTTTCCTTCCCGTAGAAGTTGCAGATTTTCCAGTGCAGATATTGGCCCACTCTGTCATGTCGGGTTTTATATTCAGTGGGTGCCAACATCGTGCAACCTGATACAAGATGATCAATCGTTTCTGGATATTTATCACATAATCTGCATTTTGGGATGACACAATATTTTAGTATATGTGCTTGATAATTCCTAGTTAGCAAGCATTGGTCCTGCGCAGCAAGGATAAAACCTTCAGTTTCCGCTTTCAACCCTGCACTACGTAGCCACTGATGGGTACGGGTTTTGTCTACGTCAGCTTGTTTGGTACGGGCAGAGTATTGGCCATGAAGTGGTTTATCATGCCATCGCTTCTGTATCTGGTCGGTTGCATTCGTCTTTGCTGTCTTTTTAAAGTATTTTTCAGTTTCAGCCGGTGTATTGTGCTGTAGTTGCATCTCTACGCCCGTTTGAAACTCCATTTTGAATTTGTTGGCTTCTTTCATTACGGAGTAAAGACGCTTACTACTTTCATGTTCCTTGACGCATACCATCATCCAGTCTTCTGTAGTTTCCAAGTATCTTTGGAGGCCAATTGCTGTAGTTTTGTAGGACAGTTCTAGTTGAACTAATCCTCTGCCTCCTTCGGATCTGGGCACATACAGACGATCAACATCAGCTTTGGGATGATGCATGCGATAGCAAGTGAGAAGCTTTCTCGTTTTGGCATCCATTCGCTTAATTTCAGCTATGGTCCAGTTAAGGACATTAAAGCTGTATTGCACCACAGGGACAGCCAATGTGTTTATAGCTGATATTCTGTTTTTTGAGTTTAGTTTAGTATTTAGTACCAGACGCACACGCTTGTAGTACTCTTTTCTTATTTTTTCCTTCATTTGGGGGTGTTGTATGCCATCTCCTTCGCTAATTCCTAGGTACTTATAAGCTTCATCATGCTCCAATTCCCTAATCTTTGTGACAAAATCTAAATCTATTAAGGGTGTTTCTGTAATTCTACCTTTCTTGAATGTTACTTTTGCACACTTATTTAATCCGAAGTCCATACCTATGTCGTCACTGAAGCATTTTACAATATTGAGGAGGCCTTTCAACTCATTGTCGTCTTTGGCAAAGTGTTTGAGATCATCCATGTAAAGTAGGTGATTGAATATTTTCTTATTTATTTTGTAACCATAGCTACTGTTGTTCAGTTCATGTGTAAGAGGGATTAAGGATAAACAAAACAGAAGGGGTGACAGAGAGTCTCCTTGAAAGATTCCACGTCGGATATTCAGACGGTTGGATATGGCAGTGCCCCCGGTGTGACTAAGGTATAGTTTGGTGTTCTACATTCCCATGCTGTGCTTAAGGAAATTTAATACCATAGGGGAGACTTTGTACATCTCCAAAGTCTTAAGGATACAAGAATGTGGAACACTGTCAAAGGCTTTACGATAATCAATCCACGTTGCACTTAGATTTCTGCGTCGTCTCCTGCAATTTTCCAGGATCATTTTATTTATCAGAAGTTGATCTTTGCAGCCATATGAACCTCTTCTGCATCCCTTCTGCACCAGCGGGAGAATGCTGTTTGTTTCTAAAAAGGTATTATTATTATTATTATTATTATTATTATTATTATTATTATTATTATTATTATCGTTAGTAGTATTAGTAGTAGTAGCATTTGCATTTTTATACTTGATACATTAAGGAAATGAATGACAACAAGTCTTCTTAAATCTCCACCCCCCCTTTTATATTCACATCGACTTCAACGGCGCTTATGTCTGGATCGTCGCATTCTTTGGGTTTCTTTTTTCTTTTAATCTTCATATTTTCCTTTCAATCATCTTATCTTTTTTTCCAATCATCTTCATCTTTCTCTTTCAATCGTCTTCATCTTTTTCTTTCAATGACCTTCATCGTTTTCTTTCAATAACATTCATCTTTTTCTTTCAATGACCTTCATCTTTTTCTTTCAATGACCTTCATCGTTTTCTTTCAATAACATTCATCTTTTTCTTTCAATGACTTTCATCTTTTTCTTTCAATAACATTCATCGTTTTCTTTCAATAACCTTCATCTTTTACTTTCAATAACCTTCATATTTTTCTTTCAACCATCTTCATATTTTTCTTTCAACCATCTTCATATTTTTCTTTCAATCATCTTCATACTTTCCTTTCAATCATCTTATCTTTTCCTTCCAATCATCTTCATCTTTCTCTTTCAATCTTCTTCATCTTTTTCTTTCAATCGTCTTCATCTCTTTCTTTCAATCATCTTCATATTTTCCTTTCAATCATCTTCATCTTTTTCTTTTTGTCATCTTTTTCTTTCAGTCATCTGGCTGTTCCAATGCGTCAGTCATTAGGACATTAAAATTTAACCCATCTTCATGTTTTATAGCTTTTTCTTTCTTTTCAGTTTTACGGTTTATTATCTTTTTCAGGATTTTTTTTTTCCACACTTCCTTTAATTTTTAATCTGCTTCGCTGAAATACATTTTCATGATTTGACAACATTTTCTTTATTCATAAATGGCTAGATGTGTGATTCATCGCTTGGATCTCAAAAGTATTTTTTATTATTTTTTTCAAGGATAGATTTTGGCTTTTGCTTGTTATCATTTTGGAAAAAAAAGTGACCGCGACACTGATGTGAAGGTACTTACGAAATATGTCTCTATTTCCGTCTGCAACAAATTACGAACTCACGGGACTTACAGTTACTGCGTTTTTCATGCCGACACACACCGCGTGTTACTAGGCTTCTAATGGATGGGTATTTTTTTTCTTTATCGAGACACCATTTCTAGAAACATTGTCAAACAAAACTAAGGAGCAGTTAACTCCAAAATAAGTGAGGCCTAATTTTAAAAGAGATTTAAAACAATCTTTCTTGAAGCTTTAATTTTATTTTAAATTCCAAGCTAATAGATAAAATTTAATATTCCCAATAAGTAAAACACTTTGCTGTATTTCAAACGGAATCTTTTTCCCCTTATCAGTAAAATCTATAAATTCGTCCATATTGACAAATCTGTCAACAAATTAATTCTCTTTGTTATAGAATCTTAAAAAAAATATACTTTTCTTAATTTTTATTTTAGGAAAATTCGCTAATTAAAAGTTTTATTAATCTGAACTGGAACAAATTATCAGTTTAAAATAACACAGAAAAGCATTTTTTAACACGGAGGGGTGTGATTTTGATGTGTGATTTTTTGACAGCCTTAGTCTTAGGAAATTTAATTAAGCTGAACAGAACTAAAAGAAATTAACTGACGAATACAACGGGAGAGACATTTTTTATATATTTATTTTTACTGTCGGATAATCTTAAAAATTTAAGAAATATTTTAGATAATCTAATATTTTATTGAATTTTAGGTACTTTGGCTTTATAGCCTTACTTATGAAGACGCTTGTTGAGGAAAAGTTATAAAATTAGTAATAAATTTGAAATGTATTATAGGTACCACTCTCATTGTGTGACAGTGTCGTGTATGGACGTCCGTATTCATAAAAAACATACATACACACAAAAAAATAAAAATTATCTTTAAAATAATTTTCTATTTATGATTAGTAAATACAGTTAATTTTATAAATTAATACATAACTTTTAAATATTTAAAGGTTTATAAATAATTCTAATTAAAATAAAAAAAATAAACACAATTCCTGAAAAAATTCATTATTCATCGAAAAAAAAATTCTTTTAGAGCGATAGTGTTAATGATAGGCAATTAAAAATATTTCTTAATTATATTGCATTTTTTATTTTGCGAATCAGAAACAGTTTCTTCTTTTGCACTTCCCATCTGTGGAACTCCCTTCCCCTTATTTGCTTCTCCGATGACTATAATCTTCAAATACTCCTTGTAGTTTTTTCACTCTTCCCGTCTGTGAACTCTCTCCCCCTTTACTTGCTTCCCTGATGACTATAATCTTCAAATATTCAAGTGTAATATCAATTGACATATGACACCCTGAGCTTCTTCCCCGTCCTTCTCAGTATCCTTTCCTCAAACACGCCTCTTTACTCTTGTTCTCAATCCTCTGTAACCCCTTGCGTGTTAGTGGCACTCCTGCCTTGTTTAGGATGAATTGCTTAAAAAAAAAACAGCATATTTTCTGTAACTGTGGTCCTGTTTGACCAAAAGATTTTAAAGATTTATATTTCCCGAGGATTTGTCCTTATAACAAATACAAACATTAAGCGATACGAAAAAGAATTTATCAAAATTTCCTAACAGTTAAAGGTGATGTAAAAAATATTTTTACCAAGATTTTAAAAAATAATTTCATTTATATATTTTACGAACTGTTCCTAGATAAAAAAAAAAAAAGTTTTCTAATGAATTAACTCATGATTAAAAAATTTATTGAATGTTAAGCAGTTTTATTTCTTTCGTGATGCAAAATTTCAATGCATCTTTACAAATGGAAACAGTGTAATTTTCTGCGACTTATTTTTACAGAGAACAGAAAGGACATATTTTACCCAGTAGGTCGACTTTGATTTATTGCTCTTTATAAATGCTAGCAAGTGCCTGGCGAAAACGTTTGGCAGACTGCCGAAGTGTCTACTAACGTAGATTCTCAACAATAACTGAGTCGTACTTCTTGGACAAAAATTTGTCATGAACTGATTTCAGAGAAAGAAATTTCTACACTCTTTTATAAAAGGAGAAAAGTAGGTGATATAAACACACACACACACACACACACACACATATATATATATATATATATATATATATGTGTGTGTGTGTGTGTTGTGTAATGATTTACTAAGCGTAGCTGAGATGTAGCACAAAGCCGAAAGGAGAGAAAATGCTGTGAGGATCGTGTTCACTATTCAGTCGTACTTGATCTAGCGAGATAAGCCTGCTAGCCACTACATCAGTTCGAAGTTGTCAATATATATATATATATATATATATATATATATAAGCAATGTGGTAACAGATTTCAACACCGGATGGCAACAGTCTGTTTCATGATGGCTTGAAGATTACGCTTGAGTATGAAACAAACTGGTGAACCTTATGTCCACACTGCTTATATTTACATACGCTCTATCCTGGATATTGAAAACTTTCACCACAGAAATATAGCATAGCTTAATATATATATTTGACATGCCGTGAGCAGATATGAATGTACGTGAGAGATTCATAGAAGATTGAAGTTCAAATACAGTAAATTCGACCTTGCTAACTGAACGCGCCTCTGTGGCCAAATCGGTAAAGGCACGTCAAACTAAATGACGGTTCCGACGAGGATACAGGTTCCAATCCTGTCGGAGGACGAATACTTTCTGTGAAAATTTTCGGACATTCAGGCCGGTAAATGTTGTTTAATACTGTTTATTATAAACAGAGCATTTACTTAAATATTTGTATCTATAAAAAGAATGTATAAACATAAAAATGTCTTTAAAAAAAAAAATATATATATATATACAGTACATATATATATATGTATATGCTATGCATATATATATATATATATATATATATATATATATATATAGTCGGCTTTATATATATATATATATAGAGAGAGAGAGAGACAGAGAGAGATGCGTGTGATCAATGTGGTGTAATGATTAACAATATACTTCGACACGTGTAATGTAAATTTCCTGCACCATAAACCATAATCAATTACGACTGAGTAGATTACAGATCTATTACGTAATATCAATCCTGTTTCATGGCAGTGAATACTTGATAATCTCATCATTGATGAAGAAGATGCTTGATGTAAGAGATTAGGCTGAGAATACCATGGACCGAACATGTCAGCAACAATGAAGTTTTAGGAGCAGTTAAAATTTCTAGGGTCCATAATGAGAAAAGAAGGCTTGAAAAATCTGATACAGGTGAATATAGGTATGTGGGTGGTGTAATGACAAATTGGATTGTTGAATTCGAATTCCATTCAAGTTCATTACAATCAGTTGTGTGCAAATACCCTTGGGAAAGAGATGTCTTCGTCTCCTCCTCCTAGCTATCAGTTAAATATTAGGACAACTCCGAAATTCAAAACCTGAGAAGTGTCGTCTGTATACCTTGTGGCACACTGTATGCGCCAGTTCTTACACACACACACACACACACACACACACATAACACACGCATATATATATATATATATATATATATATATATATATATATATATATATATGTGTGTGTGTGTGTGTGTGTGTGTCTTATTAATATACATTTATCCTTCACCGATAGCATGATTCAGAGTTTCATGCACAACGCAATCTTCAGGTATAGAGTATAGACTGACCGTTACGCAATTTAAATTATTTGGTCATTGCAATGTTGGCGCAGTTATATATTATACTAGGATACCAGTTTTTTAATTCCATCAATTTAGAATTGATGATTGTGGCACAGTATGTCTTTCCAACGCAGGCCTCGTTAGCCACAAGAAGAGTCATATTAGTAGATCTTTGACAGATTACAATCAGTTTTAGGCTAGAAATAACTTAAAATAACTTAAAATGCTGGAAGTGGGTCAGCTCCTGTCTCACCCGTCACATGAAAACCCAAGAGCAATCTGAACAGACTTTATAAAAGAGGCCAGACCTTGCACAAAAAAAAAATAGTTTACCATATCTGCAATAAACATTGCAAGTCACTTGCTGGTTTCAAGAGGCATTGTCGTTCCCACAAGTAATAAAAAAAAAATTGGTCAATTTTGTCAGTGATCATTATAGTATATGTATGCTGATGTTGCAATATAATATGGGTGCAACTTGAAAACTTTAGAGGATCAGATTGTAGCAGCTGATCTGATGTCTGATCTAGCCCTAACAGCTCACTTGGCTTGTCACATGCAATGTCCCCAAAACCAAACTAGTAACATTTCATCATCATCGAGCGGTTCCTGAATTTTCGCCTATCGCGATGAACAGGCGTCCTCTCGGGGAGGCCCCTTGCCTTGAGCGTCTATTGCGATTTATGCTCAACCCAGACCTCAAGTGGAACTCATACATCCGATGCATCACTAAAGATGCTGGAAAGACGGTCGGTTCACTATAGCGCTCGAGCAGCTTTTCCCTACGAACCACTGCTTTGTAGAACCGACTTCCAAGAGAATGTTTCCCCGACCACTACAGGCTTTTCAAGTTAACCGTTATCTTCCCTCATAACACCATAAACTGTGTATCTTACTTTGTAACCCTCTAGCACTAGTGGCTCTTGCGCCTTGTACCGGGTGAAGTTTATTGAAAAAAAAAAAAGAAAAA
Organism: Acanthosepion pharaonis; assembly: GCA_903632075.3. Taxonomy (NCBI): domain Eukaryota; kingdom Metazoa; phylum Mollusca; class Cephalopoda; order Sepiida; family Sepiidae; genus Acanthosepion; species Acanthosepion pharaonis. Next base: position 4,289,675 of record CAHIKZ030005555.1, read on the forward strand.
AATTTATACATCTTCACATAGCTGTGGTCGAATTTCCCATCTTTTCATGCAGTGGACACTTCTGGTAACACGCTAGAAATTTGGCAATCGGTTTATTCTAGAAATTCTTTGGGCACTTCGACAATGTATAATTGTTAACAAGCTTGTTTCACTAGATCAATTACGACTGAATATTGAATTTGATCTTCACTAGGTGCTCCATACTACTGGCCTTGTACCACATCTAAGCTAAGCTTATTAAGTTTCAAACTTATTAACTCTTAAATTATTTGCTTGAATGGTAACGAAAAAGAGGCCATGTAACATAATTATGCTTAGAGATAACGATGAATTCAAACATTTTTAGCAATTGGAAAAGAATGACAAAATATCTAAAATGGTTCTGCCGAGTCGGAAACAAAATAATTCATATGAGATAATGAAAGTAGAAAATTCTATTTCAAATATCATATACCACTAAAGTGTCATGCGTCATATGACGCGGTTTTTATGCTGATTGTTAATAATATGGCGCTTATATAATATGTTGTTTATATAATATATGAAATAATCGAGATAGTCATATGACGCTGTTTTTATACTCGTAATATATTTTTTACTATTGTGGGTAATATCAGGTTTTATCTATTTTTGTTCATCCTTAGTTAAATTGTCCCACAAGGCACTTGTAAATTTCATTCCAAATAAGTAAGTTAAAAATAGCTTAACACGTTTTAAGCATAACAAAGTAACTAACACTGGCTTTTACTTAGATAGATATTCGTAGTGTAATGGTTAACGGTTTTAACTAGCAGATAATTACTACTGTGGAGTGAGTATGATCCTCAGTGGATTCTCCATGTTTGCGACATTCTGCCCCAAATAAGCAATGTTTAATAAATATCTAGATCTTCATCTCCTAAGTGAAATTATATTTTCTGTTCCTGAAAGTTTATCGAATTCAAGAAATATCTGAAGAAGGCCACAGAGATCGAAACGTTATAACAGAAATAATGGCGTTGTGGATGCTATTCCGAAAGAATACTCGTATAATGATGTCAAATTGTTTGAAAATTTTGGTGAGTTATTCTAATGTTCAGTAAAAACAAGGCTTTTAATCTTCACCAACAATTTAAGTAAATTTCCAATATTTTAAATTTAACCAGACGTGGAGTAAATGATGTTATATTGTCGATGTGAGGTGTTAGGTATCTTTTATGTTTGTCAATGAGTTCAAATATGCCGAATACGCTGAAGGAATGGCCACGGAGATGAGATTCGGTTTCATATTTACACCCAACGCTAATCGTTGCCTCTCATTCTCGGTAAGAATCCAAGGAATCTAGTATTGTATAATGATATTGCATTTCCCTTAAAAGTCGAGAAGCCAGTATTAATTTCTTTTCTCTTTGACAAACAAGTTGCAGAGTTTGTTAACATTTTTACGAACGAAATTGATCATGCAAAGTTAACATTCAGAAGGAAAACAAACGATTTGAAGGACAAGTTAATTTTGACCTGGGTATATGTGAATGTCATTACGTTCGCTATGGTACCTAGAGATTTTTTTTTAATTTAAGCGCAGCACTCCGTCCCGGGCAAAATGATAAACTACATCCGCGTCCTGGGTAAGACGATAATCTACATCCGCGTCCTGGGTAAGACGATAAACTACATCCGCGTTCTGGGTAAGACGATAAACTACATTCAACATCAAGGCCTCTGATCAGGAGGTTTTGAGGAGCGTGGAACCACCTCTTAATTGCTGGTGTTCCCAGATCCACCCTGGCTCGGAGTCGTAGCATCTGTTAGGGTCCCAGCTATAGGTAAATAGTTGACCCCCAAACTGGAGTCAAAACACTATGAAAGTGTAAAAATAGGTTTTAATACCAGCAATACATTTTTGTAAAAGGTTATTACCAGCAATGAATTTGTGAAGAAGGAAAATTATTACCAGTAATACATTTAAAAATAATATATTACCAGCAATACATTTTTGAAAAAATATTACCATCAATAAAAATCTCGTCGGCATTAAATAAACCATTGAGGTGTTGAAACAAATCAAACCAAACTAAGCGCAGTACTAGACTGGCACCGAAATCTCATCAATTTACAATTGAGCTGGATAAATGTAGCCGTAAATTCTATGTTAATAGTTTCTTCTTTTGTATTTCTCGCTTGTGGAACTCCCTTTCAGCTCCATGTTTTCCAGCCAACATTGATTATCAAATATACAAATGCAATTTCAATCGCTATCTGCTGTCTTCTTGAATACACTTCTTTTCTCGCTCCTTAACAATGTTACGCTTTTTTTCTTATTCTTTCACGCTCAGTAACCCCTTGTTTCTTAATGATATAATAACAATTAAAAAAAAAAAAATAAGAAAATTGGACATAAAATTGCCTATCGTGGGGGTAGTTTCCCACAACACTGTAAGTTTATACAAAACAGGAATTATAACCTTTTATCAATTTAAAGGATTCATGTTCTGTAAGGAAGACATGCATTTTCTCTGTCGGATTCATTTTCCAAAAAGTAAAATTCATTAGATCTTTTTGTTTTATTTTGGTTGAGAACTTTTCGTGATTTAAATGCAATGTCAATCGTTATCTGCTGTCCTCGTGCTAGTGGCTTTATTGCCTTGTATGGATGATACAACGTATTCCGATAAAATCTTCAAAGTCTTTGAGCATCTTGTGACGTAGTAAGACCTTTACATGTGTAACGCTTGTGTCTGACCTTTAGACGATGAAGGCTTACGGCGATATCACGTTGAAACACCGGCTCTCATACGATCACCGAAGTTAAGCAACGTCGAGCTTGGTCAGTAGGTAGCTGAGTGACCACTTTTAAGGGAAATGCAATATCGATTCCTCGGATTCTTACCAAGAATAAGAAGCAACGATCAGCCTCGGGTGCCGTAAGCTGGTGTGTTCGGTGATATAATGGATAACGGTTTGGAATTGGAAATCAGAATGCTGAGTTCGAATTCCAGTCGAGTTCGTTATATTTACTTACTCACAAATACCATTGGGAAAGATATGAACCGCCTTTTTCAGCCCCCACTAGCTACGGGTTAATTAGTATGATTTGTATCAGTAAATTATTATTATCGCCAAAAAATTCTTACAAACTGGCTTTAAATAACATGCAAAAGGTTGATAAATCATAAAAAACAATCAGTCAATCACTCAATTAATTTAGACGATGACGTGTGCTGTGAAAATTTTCAGTGTGGTGAACGAGCCCCGTGCAAGAAGGCTTCATATTGCGGAGGCACACGCATGCTTATTTGCATCTTTTACACGCAGGATATTGTGCTGCTACTTGTTGTTATCATAACGTTTCGGTCATTGTGCACCTCGACCTTCATCCGATGCTTGTCGGTCCAGGTAACATCCAATCGTCCGGTTCACACTCCTCCACCGTCTTTTAAACAGGAGTAGAGGTTTATCCTTGTTTCTTGTTTACGATTGGGTTCCTGGTACTTCTAAAGTCTATTTCATCTCTATACTCCTAACACTGCTACTTTCCTACGCTAATATAACTCCATACAGTAATTCTCTATCTTGAGTGGCTCTTGGGCGAATATTAATAAAAAAAAATCTCGACAAACAATTTTTTCTGTCAAACGTAAGTGTTCACGTAAAGGAAGCATTTTTCATGTTTTGTCATATCTGAATTGTCAGTATCATTATTAATTTGCTTTGGTATCATTATTAAATAAAAAAAAAGGTTATTTCAGAGTTTAACAGCGGGTAATAGGAATGGCGAAATAGAAGACCGCGGATAAAGAGAAACCAGACTTTGTGTGTGCTTGAGAGAGAGAGAGAGAGAGAGAGAGAGAGAGAGAGAGAGCGGGGGGAGTAAATAAATGAAAAACATTATTATTATATAACATCCTTTTCGGAATAGTAAATTCATTTTGGTTGTTACACTTGCAACGTTTCGGCCGTTGGATTCGCCAGCATTTTTTAAGTGTCTGTTGTCGTACTGGGAAACCTCAAAATTTCGAGCCGAACATTTTGAATTCGATCTACAAGGGTATATTTTTCTCCTGACTTAGGGATTATCCCGCATCATTTAATACTCACCTATTTGGATTCACCTTTGCATCGCTTTTTTTTATATTACTTTCCTACATGACAATTTTACACGAAAACAAGAACAGGTATGCCTAGAAATGAGTCTACACATCTCAGATTTTATTACGATAGTCAATGTTTTCGCAATAAAATTGCTATTAACAAATTAAATTTGGCAAAACGCACAAAATATACTTATAAACTATACCATGTGAATTTCAGATTATAATTTTAATAAAAATATTAACAATAATTCATTTGGCAATGTCAGATTTTACTGAATCAGCCGATAGTTGTCCATCATATTATATATATATATATATATATATATATATATATATATATATATATATATATATATATATAATAATAATAAATCCGTTGGTATCCCAGGTGGATCCTAGTAATATAAGAAATTAAAACTCATCCACAAAAAGAGCTCAATGTATTTATTATTACAGAGCAGAAATTAATACACAATAAAATCCATAATCACCTTATATGGTTAAATTTCTAATTCCGACAAGAAGTCAGTCTATACACCGGGGTTGAATAAGTCTAACGAATTTTATGTTTTTTTCTCTGTTGAAATAAGCTTATTCCCCATATTAGGTGATTTGGGATTTTATTACATATATATATATATATATATATATATATATATATATATAGTTATAAATTTCTAGTTTATACACCGGGGTTGAATAAAACTGACGTAGTTTTGTCGTTTGAAATAGATCTCCCCCCCCCGCATATGAGGTAATTTTGGATTTTGTTGTGTAATACTATTTATATGCTTTCTTATAATAAATGCATTGAGCTCTTTTTGTGGATCAGTTTTAATATTTTATATTACTAGTACCCACTTGGAATATATACGAACGGATTTCCCTGTACTATATATATATATATATATATATATATATATATATATATATATATATATATATTTGTCCAGAAACCTTTCCTTTAAACATCTTTCATTAAATACGGCAGACATTTTTTAATCATTTCATCCAAGTAAGGTGGGGATGCCACTAGTACGCAGTGGTCTGTAGAGAGTGAAAATGAGAGAAAAAAAAAACTGGGTATGATTGTGAGGAAAGGATAAAAGATGAACAGGTTTCAAGACAACAGAAGATGGCGATTGATGTTTCATTTATTTTTTTTAAGATTGTAGTTATCAGAGAAGCAAGTAAGAGAAGCAAGTAAGCGGGAAGTAGTTCCACAGGCGGGATGTGCGAGAAAAAAACTGCTGGAGTAGAAGTGGTGGTTATATTTAACTATTGCTACAGTAAACCGGTTGAACCTAGATGCCAATCTAGTCACACGCTTATAATTCCTATAATTGGGGCAACTGCTATGAAAATATTTGTAGAAAAGACAGAGAGAAACGACATCACATCTGTGAGAAAGTAGCTGAAGTTGAGATGCCAATCAGAATCGATTATATTGCAGATCCTTCTTTGGATTTTTTTTTCAAGAACCTCGAGATGAACAGCAGGAACACCAGACCAGACATGGCAAGAGTATTCAATGCACGGACGAATTGTAGAATTTAAAATGTGCAAGATGAACTGACGAGAAAAACTTTCTGGCACGGCACAGAAATCATTTCTTCTGTCTGTACCAGAGCGACACGTCTGATTGCAATAGACATCTTTTTGTCTGTGCTCGTAATGAATGCAAACGTGTCGTTAAAGAAGTGAAGTTACTGTATGTTGATAGAATGAAACAAAACGTATTGCGTCTTGCAAGTTCGGTTCTAGAGTTTATTGGCAACTCTGCAAGTCTGTGATGAACAAAAGCAAATCTTCAATCCCTCCTCTTTTCAATCAGTTCGAAGTCCTGGCATCTACAGCAAATATGGTTGAATGCTTAGCTCTGAAATTCTCTTCCCGTTTAACATTGACCCATCTGGAGTACCCACACCTGATTCACCCCCACTCCAGAACAAAGGCTCTACTGGTCGATATGCACATAAACTGGTCTCAGATACCATTTCTAAATTAAACTTCTATAAGGCAGACGGAAGTGACGGGATCCCAGCTGTCGCCCTAAAGAGATATGCTTACGAGCTGGCTCCAGTTCTCTTTAAACTCTATAAGTATTGCCTTGCTGCTTCCTGCTTTCCAGTTGTTTTTTTTAAATCCTCCCCTGTAATTCCTGTTTTAAGAACCCTGGAAAACCTTCTCTGTCCTCTAACCATCACCCTATTATCCTGCCGCTTTTCGACAAAGTATTCGAGGCTTTAATCAATGCTAAAGTACTTAAGAATCTTACTTCTCACAATCTACCCTCTGACAAACAATATGGCTTCCGTTTAGCCAGGTCCATCGCTGATGTGTTAACGGCCATCACTGAATATGTATATCAAGCTCTTGATAATAACGGTGAAGCTCGAGTTGTGGCTCTTAATATCTCGAAGATATATGACGGGGTTTGGCACGCTAGTCTTCTACGTATGCTCTAGTGCTACAACATTAAAAGACGACTGTTTGATTTAATCCAATGGTTCCTATCAAATCGTGAAATGCAGGTCGTTTTGAACGGGCTCACTTACAGATCCTTTCACACGAACGCGGGTGTCCCCCCCCCAAGGCTCTATCCTGGGTCCTACGCTGTTTCTGATTTTCATCAATGATCGGCTGTTTCAGTGAAATGCAAAAAAAATTGTCAATTTCAAATCTTTTCGTTTGTATCCACTTCTTAAAATAACGAGCATATTTACAATTGTCATTGCATTATTTTGTTAAAGTTGTTGAGCTCAAATATTTAACGATGTGTTAGGGGAATTTCTACAGATATTTTATCGTCGTCGAACTCTCCATCATTAACTTAATCGTTAATTTAAGAATTAACATTCATCAGAATATTAAACAGAAAACCCGTGAATTTTTAACAGATTCAAACTAGTAAAGTAATAATTTATTCTGATATATGGGATATTGCGTTAATTAAATATATTTCTCTGGCTTATCTTTCGGATTTATTAATAAATAAATATTTATGTTGCATTTTATGTAATAAAAAACTGACTCTCAGCAAAGCAATATTTTTTTACATGGATAGATATCATAATCTGAAACTCGCACGAGATAATCTTCATATAAATATATCATGAAATCTATACCAACATCGCTCGGATAATACTAATGTTATTCGTTAAAACATTTACCTGTCACATAAACTTTTACACAATGTATGCCTGATACAGTGTCATTAAGATTAGTAGTTCACGTTCGAAATGAGTCATTCACTGCATGTCGCCAGGTAATTTGACCACTGGAATTTACCTGATTGACGTCATCACTTCCTTATTTTTCACGTTTTATATATATAAAGAGGTACTTGACAGATTCCACTGTCTTTGTAGCCTTAGGCTTTCTTTCTTTTCCTTTTTCTTTTTTACTCTTTATAAATGTAAATTTTTCTTCTATCGTTTGTTTAAGATAACAATAAACTTGTTCCAACATCTCAAATCTTTACATCTGTTAGTTTTGTCACTATTACGGCCATTGACATACGTAAATTATTAGCATAACTGTATTGGGCCGATGATGCCAAACGCCTGAGTACATGGTTATTTACACGCATTGTCACGGATTCTAAAAGCAGATGAATGAATTGACCTTTGAGACATAAAACTCATACAATATATTGCTCATGTAAATATATACTAAAATTATACCAACATCGGTTGGTTAATATTGAACTGATCATAGACACCTAAATTGATTTAAATGCTCATAAACTGATTTAAAAAGTTAGCAACAAGGTTTTCTTTTAGTGCCATCCCACTTCTGACGATCATGACTCTCCACAGCTTCATTTTTCTTTTAATATCTCATAAGTTCTTGGGAAATAGAGTTTAGTGTATTCCTCACGGTTATAGATCCTTCTGCTCCACTGGCTGTCACTCCAGGCGAGAGAGTGGACTGTTTAACCTGATATTTAGTCCATGGCTGGGGGCGGAGATGAGAAGAAAATAGCGTTAAGGCAAAGATAACAATAGAGACTAGTCCAGAATTCGAACTCAGTTCCCTACTCCCATTTCTGCTCAGATAACCGCTACGCTATGCGCAGATCCAACAATTTTAATTACCTATTTATTAATAAAACGCTACTTTAATGTTCTATTTTTGTTTATGTGAAACTGACCAATTAAATAAAGTCATTATTAAATAGGTCTCTGCGAGAGTGGATCAATAAGTATGCAGCTCGTCACAATTATTACTTGAATAAGGAATTTAATTATTTTTCTAGTTTCTCACTGTTTTTCAGTTTCACTCTGTGGTCAGCTAGGACTGCAACGTTCAATTTCTGACATATCTTGCTTTCTTTGTTTACAATGATTAAATTTAGTTTTCCGGTCTGGATAAGGGGGTAACTTTCAATTTTAAACTACTACAGAATTTTACTTTTTATATTCTTTGGAATAAATTATTATTATTATTATTATTATTTTGTTTTTGTCTTTTTTAATACATAGTTCGTTCTATGCATATATGTATGCATATATTTTCTATGTATGTCAGACCGTGTTCGTTTCTTACTTATTTAATCATCCTGTTTCTTACCTAATCAGGAAGTCCTTTCTTGTATGTAAACCATCCTCACATTTTTCCGTTTGCCATGGAGAGGGATGGGGCATTACTCTTACAGCACCCAACTAGTTACTGACAAGGTTCAGCTTTGCTTAACGTGATCTTTGATGTGAACCTGTGTTTCATGTTCGTTTCACACACACACATACACACTGACACACACACATATATGTAAATATAAATATAAAAGTGAACATTGAAGTCAACAGTCAGAGGCGACAGGTTTTTTCATGCTGGACGCAATCGTTAGACCGCCTGACGATTGCGTCTAGCATGAAACAGTCTGTCGCCTCTGAGTGTTGACTTCTATGTTCACTTTTATATTTACATACGCTCTATCTCTGATATTGAGCACTTTATCCCATAAATATAGCACGCCTTAAAACTTTGTTTCTTCATATATATATATATATATATATATATATATATATATATATATATATACTACAGACCCAAAGTTTGGGGCCACCCAGAAATTTCGTTAAAAAATACACATTACTATCTGATGCCCACTTTGACATAAAAGAATCTTCACAAACCTACATAAACAGAATTATCCACGGTTTTAATTCACGTGATACGTGTCTGGCCAATGAGAACATAACTGAAAATACCAGTGTTTCTGTCTTTTTGACTGTTTTCTTTCAATCTTTGACGAAGCTTTAAAAAAAGTGAAAAATGTTAGATTGATATACATTTCGTATTTGTTCTTTTATTTTATCATATATACATATACATACATACATACATACATACATATATATATATGTGTGTGTGTGTGTGTGTGTGTGTGTGTGTGTTTGTTCGTTCTTATTGTCATCATTATGGTTGAATTTCCACTCCGGGCCTTTTTTAGTAATCATTGCTGGGCACAATCTGTTTTAATTATTCAACTGACCTCTAATTCTTACAAATATTTTGCAAGTCTCTTCAGTGGCATTCAAAATGTGTCAGTGATTCACAATACGTTAATAATTCTCCATTTCTTTTTAGAAAACGATAGTTTTATTGTGTTAGATGATTTTTCATTAACTTCATGCAAATAATGTATTTACTAGTGAATTAGTTCAGCACTAGCGACACTAAATATTTTAATGTGAATAGATGAATATCGTTATTCACAGATTGGTGGTACATTAAAATGGATTGCCTAACGATTATACGCCACTTATTTGTCCTTTCCTTATAATTAGCGCTTTTGATACCAGGTTGGATTCAAACTGTACTCTTGTGTGTATGCAAGGAGGCATGAGGAGTGAGTGGAAATTCTGCAAAAGTCGATCTGGCTTATCAAGGCACGTAAAGATGCACCGGGCACAACGCACTGACGAAGTTTACTAAGAAACGACACAGCCGGAACACCGCGTTTTCGATGTCCGTGAAAAAATATGTAAGTGACTTGTTGCTTTTAAAAATCACTACTGGTGTCATGAATGACAATAACAAATTGCGTTAATGAACTCAGCGACGTTTATGCTAGTTTAACAAGTAGACAGCTATCGCCCGCATGCACACACACACACACACACACACACATATGTGTGTGTGTGTTTAAATTAGGATATAGAAATCCCGACAATTTGACAAATGAAAACGTTTCATGAAATGTTTTCAATCAAATCTATTTTCACGAAACCATGGTCGCGTATTTTAATATTTTAATTGACCTCCTGATTTTTTTTATATCATTAACTTTACTAATTTACTTTTTGTATATATATATATATATATATATATATATATAATGGACTATATTATATATATATATAATGGACTCTTCCATCGTTTTCGACGTATGGGTGTCTTTTAGTTCAGTTTTTATGTTTATGTTTCGTATGAGACAAGAATCCTGCACAAGATTTCAAACAATTCCACACGAAGGGCATACTGAAGGCTTGATTGTCATATGGGCTGATGTATTACCCCGAGATTTAGAGTTAATTCTTAATTCTCTCAGATGTTTGAGATGATTCTTTTCAAAGTTAGTTATACCTTCGGTAGCAGGTGTTTCTCCACTTTGCTTGGTTTTCAACAGCAAGTTCGAACTCATCTATAGGGTTGTTTACAGCAATTAAATTGTATTTAAGTATATATATATATATATATATATATATATATATATATATATATATATATATATATATATATATATATATATATATGGACTCTCCCGCCATGCAGTTCAATTCTTACAACCAACAAACAGACTACTCGCACAACCATTCTTTTTGAAAGAGCCGAACACAGAAAACTGGTATACAGTATTCCGCAGGTTTTGAATTCAGAGTTGTCCTTCTTCTAGACCGTTCACCACCCAAGGCTACAGAACTCAGTCTGTCATGTTATTTACCCATAGCTGGGGGTGGGGAAAGAAATGGATTCATACCTTTTCTAAGTGTTTTAGAACGTAATGAACTCGACTGGAATTCGAACTCGGCCCTCCGATTCTTTAATCCGAGATGCTATTCATTACGCTACCGTACTTTCGTCTGTCGCCTCTGAGTGTTCAATGTTCACTTTTATATTTACACGCTCTAGCTCTGATACTGAGCACTTTATCCCATAAATATAGCATACCTTAAAACTATATATATATATATATATATATATATATATATATATATATATATATATATATGAAGAAATATAGTTTTTTTTAATATATATATATATATATATATATATATATATATATATATATTAAAGATAAACAAGAACCTTTGATGAAACCAACGGACAACTTGTCAAAACCTAAAACTCTTATCCAGACACAGTCTCGAATAAAAAAGGCCTAAAAGCAAAGTTACCTATTCAGTAAAGAACATTGCTCGAAGCCTAGATTGCCTAGACCGAGCAAAAGACGCTTACCAACGTTAAATCCTATGAAAGGATGGCTCTAGTCGTAAACCGAGTTTCACGCACACACGATCACACGATCTTTATATATATATATATATATATATAGAGAGAGAGAGAGAGAGAGAGGGAGAGAGAGAGAGAGACTATAGACATAGGAATCGCTGCAATCTTCAGACCAAATCTATAAACTCTCTCCGATACTGATCTCTCTTCCTCTATAAATATAGTAAATTTTCACTATATCTATATAGACTTTTGTGTTTGTGTGTATGTGTGTAAACAATCCTACCTATTGCTACTGGTATTTATTTCAATGAACATGTGTGGCACACAACCACAATTGCGGAACATCCAGCGAAGATCTAGATACCTATGAAATGTAAAGATTTGTAGTATAACCCTCTTACCAGTTGTCGTTCTACAATAGAGATACCGTGTTATACTTGCGTAGATATGCAAGTAGTTTATAGTGGGATTGGCTGATTTTATTCATCTCAAAATATTAAGAAGAAAAAGTTTTTTAACCTCTCCTTTAAAATAATTTTTTTTCAGTGGATGATTTTAAGATATCCAACCATATCAACCCAACAAAATGATGTTTCATTCTTATTCCTTTTGGCTTGCAGGATGTAAAATATTCTTCCTCACCTTTCAGTCCAAATTGGATATGTACCGTAATTCCCCGTGTATAATACGCATTTTTTTCTAAAAAATAATAAGCAAAATCAGGGGTGCGTATTAAAAAATTACTGTAAAATAAAATCAAAACTAAATTAGAATAATATTATTCTATGTTTAAAACCATTTCTTTTTTATAAGTGTAGGAAACGCTGGCCGTAATGAAATTGGAGAGGTATAATTTATAGGGTTTGATTATCAAACAATGGGTGCATATTATGCATGAGTAGACGCATTTTCTCATACTTTCAGCACAATTTTAGATGGAGGCGTATTATACATAGGAGATTACCGTAATACATATTTGTTTACTTTAAGAAAGAGTGTGAAGTGCAGTAATGCCTTCGTGTATAATACGCACTTGAAAAAGTTCGGAATTATGCGCATTATCTACTGAAAGTCACAAATTGTACTCATTTTCTTCTATGTGCAAGGTCTGAAAACTACTGTTGCCATTTCTCATCTTATATCTTTCGAAGTTTGTCATAAAATTGAACTCAAAAAATGGAGATGCGTAATATATAAAGGTGCGTCTTATATACGGAAACAGGATAGTGGGAATATTAAAAGATCACATTCTAAGAAATTCCTTACTCTGTTTGCTGTGCTCCTTCAAGATGCAAAGGATCATGACTTTCCACAGTTTCTTTATTTCTTTAATAGCAGCAAAGTGTACATTGTCGTGATTGTTCTTGGAAAGCGAATTTTCATTGTCCTTCTCCTAGACTAGTTGTCAACCAAGGCTAGAAACACGTGTTTATCTTGTTATTTAATCCAACAGCATTAAGACGAAGCGAATGTAAATTGTCCCAGCCAGAGTTTGAACACGTGTTCGTCGATTCAATTTTTCGAGCTGTTGTTTGCCCATCCCACCTTTTTAGCAGAAATGAGACTTAGTAAGATACATTTTTGTTAATAGTTTAAAAACTTCAGATAAAATATCTTTACATAATAAAACGATCTATCAGGAAAAGTGTGTTAGTTTTGTATTCTATTGTTGGCTCACAATTATTAGCATTTATGTATATAAATTACTTTGCGATCTGAATAATTCCTGTTATCAGAAATTGCCAGTACGTGCTGTGATCGTTCTGTTTAACGCTGCTGGAACGGCTCTGCGATCTTTACGATGGCAGAAAAATTCGAGCAAATTGCCTGCATCATATTTTGCGTGAAGTTCGGTAATAGCATCCCGAAATACTTCGTCAGGTTTTTCAAGAGCATTCTTTATCTCCAACGCAAGTGTCAGTTTAAGATTATGAGTATTCAGGGTGACCCATTACAAGCAAAACGCCAGAAAATGTGGGAGAATTTCGAAAATTCCTCAATGAGGATCGTCACCAATCAATCATTCAGCTCTTTGATATGATTGAACTCAGTAATGCAGTAAGTCACAAAGAACTGTTAAAAGTGCTAGGTTTTTATTTGTGGAGGATATTAAAATAATCCCGAACTCATACTGGGAACAAACCGTCTCCTCACAGATAGAAAATGAATTCAGCCAATATATAATAATAGAAAGCGGCGTAACACAACGATGTGTTTTCTCACAGGGCATTAACATTTACTGTGACGAAATCCTGAGAGAATTAGTACTTCTACCAGGATTCATTACTGGCGGCCACAACCTTAACAATGTTGATAACACAGTGTTAATATCAGACACAGAAGGGAAACTATGGGAATTCCTATTAAGATTAGTAAAGGAAGGTGAGAAAAAGGGAGAATTATAATATATTTATAATATAATTATTATTATTGTTAACAGTAAAAGAAATAATCCAACAGGCGAATTACAAATTGGAGATATAAAATTAAGCAAGTGCCAAACTTTATATCTGGGAAGTGTTTTAACACAGGACGAAAAATGTAGCATCGAAATCCGAAGATGAATTAGAACAGCGAAAGACGCCTTCTAAAAGCTAAGCAAAGTATTAAGATGCAGGAAAATTACATTGAAAGCAAAGAAAAGAATCCTAAACTGTTACGTGATATCGATCATACTAAATCGCAGTGAATGTTAGACAATGTCATCACAGTTGAAGAAGATAATTCAGGCAACAGCAATAAGGTTCTACAGAAGGATGCTGAGAATAATATGAACCGAACAACTGAGCAAAGACGAAGTTTTAGAGAAAATGAAAAAAATACACTCTTCTGTCTGAATTTCTGGAATGAAACGTTATCATTATTTACACTATTTATATTCGGACTATTGTCCTCATCATTGTTGTTATTATCACCTGATCACCTTCTGCCTGAATTTCTGGGATGAGGAGTTATCATTATTTACACTATTTATATTCGGACTATTGTCATCATCATTGTTGTTATTATCACCTGATCACCTTCTGCCTGAATTTCTGGGATGAGGAGTTATCATTATTTACACTGTTTATATTCGGACTATTGTCCTCATCATTGTTGTTGTTATCACCTGATCACCTTCTGCCTGAATTTCTGGGATGAGGAGTTATCATTATTTATACTATTTATATTTGAACTATTGTCATCATCATTGTTGTTTTTATCACCTGATCACCTTCTGCCTGAATTTCTGGGATGAGGAGTTATCATTATTTACACTATTTATATTCGGACTATTGTCCTCATCATTGTTGTTGTTATTGAAACGTTTCGGTAGTTGTGTCGTTTGCTCTTCCTCAGGTGAATATTGATCTGGGTCACTTACACTGCACTCTGTGCATTAAGTAAACAGTACTAAGTGAAAATCAGAACGAAATGACATCCTTAGACATGGGCATTGGGTTGAGAACAGTCTTTTCTCCGGAGATTAAATAAATCGTTCAGTTCAGAATTCCCTGTAGATCGATAGACACCTTAGGAATTCCGGAGGACACAACGGCCGAAACGTTGTAATAAACAACAAAGACGAGGACAAGAGCTTAAATACAAATAGTGTAAATAAAATGCGGTTATACGTATCATCAGAAAGAGAAAGTTGAAATTTCTATGTCACATAATGAGGAAAGAGGGCTCAGAAATTTGACACTCACAGGACATACTGTAGGCAAGAGGGGCGGAGGAAAGCAGCGAATAACTTACCTAATTTGCTGGTAGAACAGGGATTAGGAGATATAGTAAAAAAAAAACTTTACCAAGGGCTACAAAGGACGGGAAATGGTAGAGAGCCATGATCGATCACGTCCTGAACGGACACGGCGTACATAAGAAGAATATAGTCTGACAGGTTATCCTTGCCCTGAAACTTTCTGAATCTACCTCGTAGTTATGTTTTTTTTTTTTTGTTTTTTGTCCTGAGTATGACGATAAACTACATCCGGCAGCAAGGCCTCTGAACAGGAGATTCGAGGTGTTGAGGAGCATTGAATGACTTCTTAACTGTTATTGTCGTCATGTCCACCCTAATCCGGGATGGTCGCACCTGTTAGGCTCCCAACTATGGGCAAATAGTGAACAACAATTCATTTTTATAATAAAATTACCAATACATATTTGTAATGAAATACATTTTTTAATTACCAACAATACATTTTATCAACTACAAACTATATATCTAAAAAAAGTATAAAAAGTATGAAAGTATAAAAATTATATAGAAAATAACTAGTCGAATGCATAAAATTGCGTAAAAATATTTAGATTTCAGCATTAGAGGTTGACATGCCGCTAAACAGAATGAACCAACCAACCAACCAACCAACCAACCCATTTTATTTGTATTTACGTTATTAAAAAGACTTGAATATTTATGCAAATGAGCGGATATGCATTGTTAAATTTATGTGAGGCATATACTGCTTTTTTCCCCTACATTTGTGTTCTCACAGACTCGATGTGACAATCGTATTATTTATTTAGACCCAAATGTTTTAATTCCCATGTACTATGAATGGCACGAACAAGTCTGAAAAGATAAAGACATTCATTCACGTTGGGAAATCTTGTGCCTGCTTACTAGAAGCTTATATTTTAAGAAGCATATATATATATATATATATATATATATATATATATATATATATTTGATTCGTTATTTTGTTGGGTAACCTTTTGCTTTAATAACGGCCTTAATTCTTCGTGGCACGCTATAGACTAAATTCTTTAGTAAGTCAACATCCTCCGCCAGATTTTTCCAGCATTCCTTTAAGTCGCGAAAAAGCTCATCTTCTGTGTTAACTTTCCTATTGTTCATTATCGCCCAGAGGTTTTCAATTGGATTATGGTCAAGACTCTGACTAGGGCACTGTTACCCACGATAAAAAATCAACGTTTGGGATGCATTCTCAGCAGCAGGAGTTCGTAATTTGTACAAAATCAAGTGAATCATGGACCATCATTAATAGCAGAACATTCTTGTTAATCAAATGTGGCTTTCTGCAACAAAAAACTTTCACGTTCCAGGAGATAACGATCTTAAGCAAATTGCTTTAAAGAATAAACGTTATCTAGAGAGGAAGCGGGAGACGAGGGTAAGTTGCAACTCTTTCAATGGCCTAGTCAGAGTTCTGACCATAACCCAATTGAAAACCTTTGGGCGATAATGGACAAACGTGCCCGTAAAAGGTGGATGAGCTTTTTCGCGAATTAAAGATATGTCGGAAAAATCTAGCGAAGGACGTTGACTTACTAAAAAATTAGTGTATAATATACCACGAAGAATTAAGGTCGTTATTAAAGCAAAAATATTACAAAATACTAATTTGACATTTATAATGTACATATGTACATCTGTATTAACATCCTGCATCAATAAATGAATTCTATTACTTGTCTTGGTAAAAATACAAATATCGATTTCCTATGAGTGCGTTCATTTTTTGCCTCATACTGTATGTGTGTGTGTATGTATTTGGTGTGTGTATGTCTCTGTGTGTATGTGCTTTAAATAAGTTATTTTACCTACTAAGGTAGTGGTGGGAGTAATGACATAAGTAACAGTGCACTATATCTAATGACATTAGACACGGAGCATTGTTCTTATTTAAAGTATAATTGCTCATGCTTTGAGGTTTCTCGAAGCTGTTGAGCACTTTATAATCGGCATAACATTTCTTTTGGTGTTTCATTTGCGATTTCTTTTTGACCTTTTTTTTTTTTTTAATATCTTGGTTGACAAAGCTTGAAATTACAATCTCCCCTTAAACGACATCAATGACTGGTTAAATTGCGTGCCCCGTGTGTATATGCGGATACCAGATATTTTGTTCTACGAGTTCGCCTTCGCAGCCGTGGCCGGTCAAAAAAGAAGCACCACCTATAAAATGGAATGATATATATATATATATATATATATATATATATATATATATATATATATATATATATATATATATTTTGTGTGTATTAATTTATTTGTTTAAACATTATTTTTTAAATGGATACTCATATTGGAGTAGATGCTCTGTTTTTATTTATTTATTAAACAGTATATTTATTTACATCTACCAGCTTGAATATTCCAGAAATCGTGATAGAAACAATTGCACCCTCCAGAAGGTTTCGAACCTACGTCCTCTAGGGAAAACAGTTATTAGATTTGACGTTTTTTAAACCACTCGGCCACGAATACTCGGACTTTGTTTGATCAGGATGTTTCACGTGGCCGAATAGTCTAAGGCACGTCAGATCTAATCACGTTTCCTTAGACCACTCGGCCACGTGAGACATCCTGATCAAACAAAGCCCGATTATTCGTGGCCGAGTGGTTTAAGAAACGTCAAATCTAATAACGGTTTCCTCTAGAGGACGCAGGTTCGAATCCTGCCGGAGAGCGCGTATATTTTTAACAAGATTTCTCGAATATTCAGGCCAGTAGATGTAAATAAATCTACGGTTTAATTAATAAATAAAAACAGAAAATCTACTCAAATATGAGTATCCATTTAAAAATAACGTTTAAACAGTCAGTTATGTGCCGTACGTGATTCACGCTTGGGCGATCATATATCTTTCGATATATGACTGACAAAGCAGATTTTTTCCCGTAGTGGATTGTCATTTCTTTTGCGGTAGGCCAGTTGCCAGCCAAGGCTATAAGACACGCCCTGTCCTGCTATTTAGCTGTGTGGGAGGAAGAAGAGGATTCATACCTTTTCCAAGAGTATTAGCACGTAAGTGAATGTAAAAGATTCGACTGGAATTCGAACTCGACCCTCCGATTCCTCACTCCGAGCAGCTATCCATTACTCCACCGTACCTACCAAAGTCACGTGCCGTACGTGATACACGCCTATACAAACAAATTGAAATATGTCGGATTTAATCCATTTCCTAAAAATTGATTTTTGTTTACGTTAGGATACGAAACTGCAGATATCTATATTGGAGAATCAGGAAAAGAGTTCAAAGGCATTATTCGGGCTTTGCTTAATCAGGAGATCCAACGTGGCCGAGTAATCTAAGACACGTCTGATCTAATGACAGTTTCCCCTAGGGGACGCAGATTCGAATCCTGTCGGAGGGCGCTTGTATTCTAACACGGTTTCTCGAATAATCAGACCGGTAGATGTAAATAAATAAATAGACTGTTTAATAAATAAATAAAAATAATAAAAACACAGCATCTACTCAAATATGAGTATCCATTAAAAAATAACGTTTAAACTAATAAAATAAAAATGTGTCGAATTTAATCAATTTTATATATATATATATATATATATATATATATAATGTGTGTGTGTGTGTGTGTGTGTGTGTGTGTGTAATAATTTTTTTATATTAATTTTTAAATTATTTTTTGAATCATATTTTTAAAAAAATAATTATATATATATATATATATATATATATATATATATATATTGCGGGAAAATGTATGACAAAGTGGAAAAAGTTTTCGTGTGACGCGTTTCGTCCTTTAGGACTTCATTGGACTAAAGGTGTTACGTTGGTGCAATTAGACATGCGCACGAAATGCATTAGTTGTGCGCCGTAACGAGGCTGAACACAATTTTGATATAAAAATGCTATTTTGATCAAAGGAGAAAAACAATTCACAAAGACGAAAATGTTTAGAGAGTGCCTTAATCACAAAGTCATCCACGGTAAATTTACATCATGGCTCTTACAAAATGTCGCCATTCCAGGCAGATCTATTATTGGAGTGTGAGATATTTAATAACAAAAGAGATGGAAAGAAAAACAAAAAGAATCTAGATTAAAGCAGCTACATTATATATATATATATATATATATATATATATATATATATATATATATATATATTAGAATAATACATTTCAGATGCATCAAGGATGGTCTTCAGTGATGCACTTTCATCGCCGATTTCGGGTTTTGCATCATATCGGCTCAAACAGCAACCTGGACCTGATTCCGAAAGGGTCAGGCCGCCTCCTTGATACGCACTTCGACATTGCAAAAAAAAATCAGATATGGCTAGGAGTCCGTCCGTTCTTATTGACATACGTCAGCTAACATCAGCCAATGGAATAAAGGCTTTTCACCCTTTTCCTCCACATATTCTCTCTCTCTCTCTCTCTCTCTCTCTCTCTCTCTCTCTCTCTCTGTAATGGGTAGGATAAAATCTACATACATGAAAAAGATATATATATATATATATATATATATATATATCAATGTTATGAAACAGAGCTATAAGTATATATATATATATATATATATATATATATATATATATATAGCTCTGTTTCATAACATTGATGTATATATATGTATGTATGTATGTATTATTTCAGATAGAGTATGTCTGTAACATGACAATATAAATAAAAACAAAAGGAAAACTTATCTTAAACGACGCGTCTCGTCCTCTGACTAATCCTTGCATTTGTCTTGATAAATGCAAGGATTATATTTTGTAACAAATATTTATATACAAGAGCAAAGATGTTATTGTTTTTTCAAAATTTTTAAACTTAAGAACACCTATAAATACTCATCAGGTTAGCTGAAATGTCAAACAACGTATGGAGGACGCCAAGTGACACAATTCAATGCCTAATAAACGAAAATGAGTAAATTATGTTTTTGAAAATGTTCTTTTTTTAATGCCACTTAAATTATTTTAGTTTGGGATTAATATAGATGTTATATATTTTAAATAACATGAGATTATGAACCGTTTTCTTTTAATTTTTTACCTTTTTATATAGTCATGCATGTCGTCTCGGGAAGAGAGTCATTCTTTCAAGAATGGAGATATTGAAAAAAATCTACAAAGCAGATTTATATTTTGCTAAGATTCGAAAGCCGCACTCTCGACAATTTTTCTTCAAAGTAAATTACTTTCTGTTTTAATAAGTGTGGGATTCTTTAGTTGTGGTTGAATTTATTTCTATGTATAACTATTGCATTTGATGAATTGTTGTGCATAAGATCCCTTTTGTGTTCAAAGTTTCCCCAATGTATTGTGAGGAGCAGTTATTGCAATTTATTTTATATATACCTGCTTCAAAATTGTTATTGTTATGGAGATTTCTGGTTTTGATCATATCCATAATACTTTTGAGTGTGGCTGTAATTATTTTGATGTTGTTTTCATTGGATAAATTGTTTTGGATAATGGATGTTATGGAGTTAATAGATAAAGTATTATGCGTTCGTTTTTATCTAGTTTATTGTCCTTGTTATTGTTGTTAAGGAAGCACAGAGGAGTAGTTGATAGCGGCTCGGATTGTCCACTATATTCATTTACATTCTAATACCCTTTGGAAAGGTATTAATTCTTTACTTCTCCCTCCAGATATGGGTAAATAGCAACTGGTCTAGGAGAATTCAAAGTAGATTGTTTGGGGACTTTGTGGCACGTTAATAAATAAAAATTCCATTAATTCTTTAGAAATTAATTTGTTTACGTTACGAATACAAAAGTGAGCTGTTATAAACCTTCGGGAACGTAAATAAGAAAGATAGGCTTAAACATAGTATACAACCTTGCTTAATCACAGCCCTCTTCCTACCTGAGTCCGTTAAAACACAACGGATCTATCAGTGGTTTCTCCTGCAATGAAGGACACAGGTTCGTATCCGGATGAAAAATTCTTCTTTAATAAGATTTCTCGAATATTCAGGCCGGTAGACAAAATAAAGTACTGCTTGAGATAAACGGAGCGTCTACTCAAATATGAATATCCTCTATAAATAACGTTTAAAGTTATATATATAACTATATATATATATATATAATGGATTCGACTGGAATTCGAACTCGGCTCTGCGATTCCTCAATCCAAGCCGCTAACCATTACTCTACCGTGTCTCCATTACATTAACTTACGTGCTAATACCCTTGGGAAAGGTATGAATCCTCTTCCTCTCCCTCCAGCTATGGGTAAAATAGCAGGACAGACTGGGTTCTATAGCCTTGGATGGCAACTGGTCTAGGAGAAGGACAACTCTGAATTCAAAACCTGCGGAGGAACCTTGTGGCACTCGATGCACCAGGTCTCTTTATTCGTCCCTTCAAAAAGTGTGGATGGTCCTGCACGAAGCCTTCACCACTATAATCAAATCTCATGTGCCGGTGCCGGGCTGTCGGTTTCCTTGAAACTGATCTGCTTGACCCTCATAGGTCGAATCTCGACGAGAGAGTCGACCATATATATATATATATATATATATATATATATATATATATATATATGGGTACGTGGCTAATTGGTTAGAACGTTTGCATCCTGAGACCCGGGTTTGAATCTCATCATGGTCGATTTGTTAGTAAGGATGTTATCGGACTAGAGGGTCCTAGCGTGCGGCACCTTTGGAAAGTTTCTGAAAAACCATACTTGTTTGAACCAAGCCGTGTAAGTGAAATTGGGTAGACGGAACTCTTGGAGGACCGTCGATAGCACGAAGTCACAAGTCATCGTGGCCCAGGGTTTGAGATTGCTGGCCGTGTTCAAATTATTGATCACACTAGATAACACGCTCTTTCCCAGATACTGCAACTAAGGTCTGCTCAGCATAGTTGCAGTATAAATCACAAGTGGGCTTTGTGGGTGTTGAATAAACACAAATGCGCCTGAGTGGGCATCTACAATAGGGATTGGCTAGTCGCCCTAGTAGACGGGTATCCTCGAATACGAGTGGCCAGCTATTATAAATACACCCCACACACATACACACACACACACACATATGTATATATATATATATATAATAAAGGGTAAAATTTAGTATATATAAAGAACATTTTAAGACATTTTTATGTTGATACATTCTTTTTTATGGATACAAATATTTAAGTAAATGCTCTGTTTTATAATAAACAGTATTACCAACATTTACCGGCCTGAATGTCCGAGAAATTTTCATAGAAAATACGCGGCCTCCGACAGGAATCGAACCTGTATCCTATAAGGAACCGTCATATAGCCTGACGTGCTTTTACCGATTTCGCCACAGAGGAGCGTTCGGTTAGCAAGGTCGATTTTACTGTTTTTAAACTACAATCTTCCATGATTTTCTCACGTGCATTCATATCTGCCCAATGCGTATCTAAATGTAAACAAATGACGTCACACATGAAATGGACAAATTCCGACAATTATTTTAAGACATTTTTATTTTTATAGATTCTTTTTTTTATATAAAAAGAATGTATAAACATAAAAATGTCTTAAAATAATTGTCGGACTTTGTCCATTTCATAAAAAAAAATACCCACGTAAACATGACCGATGCCGGTGATAAAGAAACTTAATATTCGTGAATAATGACAATGAAATGTTCCATTGACAAAGATTGTTAAATAATCATTTCTTAGTTATACATTGCTTTTGTTTCCCATTGGTATTAGAAGTGGAGTGGGGTGTATTTTATTATGTAGACGGGTATTCTCAAATAAGAGTGGCCAGCTATACACACACACACACACACACACATATATATATATATATACATATATATGTGTGTGTGTGTGTGCGTGTGTGTGTGTGTATGTGTGCGTGCATGTGTGTGTGTAAAATATGTGTGTGTGTGTGTGTGTGTGTGATTTATAAATATATATTATTTACATATATATATATGCATGGTAGTTATTGGAAAGCACTCAATATCAGTGCCAGAGCTAACATACTTAATTGTATGGATGTGAATTTGTATGTATGTATATATATATATATATATATATATATATATATATATATATATGCAGATTTTGTTTCCCTGTTTGTTATACACAGTGAAATTATTTCGCATTGAACTCACAAATTTGGAACGCGTATTTACAAGGCTCAAATTCAAAGTTTTGATGTTAATTATTTTTGTTGTTCATTTTAAAGAAGGTTTCTCTCCATTCTTTGTTATAATTTTCAAATGGTAATGCTAATATTTTCCGTCTCCTCGTAAGGCGCTGCTAATATTAGCAATTTCCTTATAAGGTAACTCCAAAAGTAATACTTCCTATATTTTATGTTGACTTGTTACAAATAAGTTTCGCGAAATGTCGTCCGAAACAAAAGTGCGTAAGAAGCAGAGGTATATCATTGTATTTCTCCAGACAGAAAAAAAAAATTGCAATCGTTGGTATTAATTATTGAACTTTCACGGAGACGAAACATAGGATGTAAGCACAGTTCGACACCTAATACACTGTATCAGCAGTGGTGGTTACAAGATATGTGACAAGCTACGTTACGGGCGACTCTGCACTGCCTTCAACACAAGAATGACCCAAAAATGCATATTCAATGGAGATGAGGTTGTGAACAAAATGTGCCTTGTTGCTGACAAACTTGCTCTGTCTAACGATGTTATTGTTTGCCTTGTATCTGTTTGAATAAACAGGAGCGTACTTACTATTGTTATTGTAACAATTACCTCTTATAACCATTCGCTGTAAGACTATAGTTTCTTTTTTTTGTTATTAAAATGCGCAAAAAGAAAATAAATATGTGTGTTTTGTAAAATCGATATCGTTGAAGCATTTTTCTTCCCAAAATATATATATTTTTTGTTTTTCGATAGATTTTCGTCATGGAAATCTTACCAAAACAAACAAAGGAAATCTATTTTGTTTTTCTACTAAGTGATGCACACAAGCTCACACGCACAAGTTCTCTCACACAATTATATTGTTTAAAATACGGTAAATTTGTTGTATTTATGAGTGAAGTGTGCTCATTATCGTAGACGTGTGTATGTACTTATAGACAGTGTGGGCATACAAATCAACAGTGCATGGTGACAGTGAGTTTCAGGCTTCAAGCGATCATCGGACTATGTTCCAATGCAGTGTTGATTTCTATGTCTACATATATGCACGCACGCACAAACACACACACACACGTGCTCGCATACACTCCCTCATCTCTCTTTCTCTTTCTCTCTCTCTCTCTCTCTCTCTCTATATATATACACACACACACACACACACACACACACACACACATATATATATATATATATATATATATATTAATCAAATCACTCAAGTAAGGCGGGAGTGCCACTAGCACGCAGGGGATTACAGAGAGTGAGACTAAGAGTAAAGGAGAGTGTTTGGGAAAAGGATAAAGAGAAGGACAGGGATCAAGGTCAAGGCATCAGAAGATGTCAATTGACATTACATTTGAATATTTGAAGATTATCGCTATCAGGGAAGCAAGTGATAGAAAGAGAGTTCCACTGATGGGAGATGCGCGATATGAAGGTGTTGGAGTAGAAGAGACGACTACATTTAGTCGTTTCGACAGTGAAAGGTTGGTACCAAGATGCCAACCTAGTAGCATGCTTAAATTCATGCAATTTGGGAGCCACAGAAAGTAGCTCATCGGAGCAGTTGCCATGAAAGTACTTTTAGAAAAGACAGAGGGAAGCCACCGCACGTCTGTGAGATAGCAACGCAGACGGGATGCCAGATCAGGACCAACCACTTTGCATATCCGTATCTGGATTTTGTCTAGGCCCTTGAGATGAACAGCGGGAACACCAGACCATATATGGCAGCAGTATTCCATGCAAGGATGAATGGTTGATTTGTAGATTCAAAGGATGGACTGTGGCAAGAAGAACCTTCTGGCATGACACAGAGAACCAACTTTCCTTGCGCTAGATGAAGCTATAGATTCAATGTAGTTGTTTTACTTAAGGTCAGGAGACAGCGTGAGACCAAGCAGGCACAGAGAAGCGCTCTCGTAGAGTTGGGCATCAGCCATTCAGATGGGAGGCAGGGAGTGTTCTCTTTGGTGGGTAAATGAGAGCAGTTTCGTTTTAGAGGCATTAATGTTTACAAGCAATTTCCTGCCCCAGTCAACCACGGATTGGTGGTCCTGTGTGTGTGTGTGTGTGTGTGTGTGTGTGTGTGTGCCTCCTAAGAATAGCGATACCTAAGGCTCAAAATAAATTTTAACAAATGAAAAATCTTTTTTGATGCTTTTATTTTAGTTTAAATTTCAAGCTAATAGATTAAATATTCTCAATAAGCAAAATATATTTATTATCAGTTAAAACGCTAATATAGTCCTTATTGACAAATCTATCAACACAACATAATTCTCTTTATTAAACAAATATTCAAAAAAAAATATACAGGTGGCTGCAAAATACATATAGAGTAAGTGGATATGTTATGGATATGTTTGTATAATCAATACATTTCGTGTGCACGTTTTGTTTTACATTACTGCATACTTACTTTTTCGCTACCCCCGTACTTTTCTGAAACTTTATTTGAGAGGAATTAGCTGATTTAAAATTTAATTAATCTGATTTTAAACACATATTACTTACTTTTAGTTTAAAATATCGCAGAAAATCATTTTTTTAATGTTGAGGTGGTTGTTTTTATGAGATGTTGACAACTCTTTCGATAGATTTATATTTGGGAATTTCTTCCTAAGGTGACATAGCTGTAACGATAACAATTTTTTAACGAACATAACGTGAATGACGTTTTTATATATTTTTTAACTTTATTATAGTTACTGTCTTATTTTCAGATAATGTTACGTTTGGACATCAGTATTTAGAAAAATCAAGCAATTTATAGACACGTAAAATAAATTCAAAATTCTTTTAAAACTATTGTGGTCGATGAATTGTAGTGAACCTTTCCATTTATGATTAGTAAATACAGTTTTAATTTAATAACAATAATAATATAATATTATTATAATATTATTAATATAATATTATTATAAATTCAAAATTCTTTTAAACTATAAATTCAAAATTCTTTTAAACTATAAATTCAAAATTCTTTTTAAACTATTTTTAAACTACAAATTAATACATAATTTTAAAAGGTTTAAAAGTTTATAAATTATTATAATTAAAGTTTGAAAACAATTCTTGCAAAGATTCATTATTCATCGAAAAAAATATTTTTCTTAAGACAATGATGTCCATAACATATTTTATTCCAAAAAGCAATTAAAAGCGTTTCTAATTAAACATTGTCTTAGTTTTATTTCATTTTTTATTTTCCGATCCAGAGCAAATTTTCTATAACTGGAAGTCCTGTTTAACCGAAACAATTTCATGATTTCAATTTTTCGATGACTTGTTCTTATAAGTAATATAAACATTAAGCGATACAAAAATGAATTTCCTGAAATTTCAAATAATTAAACAAGTGGAGGGGTTGACAGGTGTAAAAAATACGAAGAATCTATAAAAAAAGAAACATTTACAAAATAATATATATATATATATATATATATATATATATATATATATACACACACACACATATATATATATATATATATATATATATATATATATATATATATATGTATATATATAAGTTTACGCAAGGGCCAATCAAGTTAGAGGGTTACAGTCAATATATATATATATATATATTTTGTTTTCTATCAGCATGGCTGATTCTAACCTCTAGGTGTGTGGCTTGTTGCGCCTTCCCGGGCTAACGTTCTCTGTTGACATGAAGTGGAAAGATTATATTGAACCAACTGCTAGGCCTGTTAGCAGTCCTCATCTTTGTCGCCTCAAGGACACATGACACAGTGGATAAAGGCGTTGGTTGGATCCAGTGACAGGGCTCAAAAAGTGTGAGTTCAATACCCGGTTACGGCATAGGAGAACTTTCAGAGGGAAATTAACAGGAGAAAGCTGATAACTGACATCCATTAGACATGGCACATGGAACTAGAACAGTCTACCCCAGTGAGCGAAATAAAGGGTTCAGTTCGACATTCCAACCACCTGAAGAAGGCCGGAGCGTACAACGGCCGAAACGTTGTAATAAATATAGCGACAAAGATGAGGACAATAGTCCGAATAATGTAAATAATGTACATTGTTAAAAATAATAAAAAAAAAGAAAATACTATGGCGTCTATTTCAGAAATGTTTGAATATATATTGCCCAATGAAAACAAAAGAAGAATATAAAGATAACGGACTTCAACTGGAGAGGAGAGAAAATGATTTGCAACCTACATCAAAAAATTCAACCAGATAAGAACCACTTCGGTGAGAACAGGAATATAAACCAAAACTATTAAAGAAATACTACTTCACTACTTGATTAGACGTTTCACACAAAGAAGCGTTCCTCAGGATATTTTTGGATTGCAAATATCTAAATTATCAAGTTTCGGTATTTAATCTGTATTTTATGCATTAACAATTATGAAGAAACGGATCATCTGTGGTCAAGAATTAATAACGCAAGCATCACTGACTGAACAGAGCTTAATACTGACTAGAAATGGAGAGTTCTTTAAATGGTTAAAATTATTAAAAAATCAACACTTGA
This sequence comes from Acanthosepion pharaonis, assembly GCA_903632075.3. Lineage (NCBI taxonomy): Eukaryota > Metazoa > Mollusca > Cephalopoda > Sepiida > Sepiidae > Acanthosepion > Acanthosepion pharaonis. The sequence continues at coordinate 4,317,581 of CAHIKZ030005555.1, forward strand.
CCCTTAGATTTTCTTAGACATTACGTGGCCCATGAGGCGCTCATTTTCAGTCGATTGATCCATTGATATATACTAAATAAATATACCACAAGTCAAATAAATGCACTCAGTATAGAGCGGATATTAACTATTAAACATTGTTCAGCAGCGACGGAAAAAAATTGGTACTTAATTTATTTTTCTGCTGTAACATTTGATTCCAGCTGATAACAAGAAACACCTTCCCTGATTTGAAAAGATGAAGTCAAAATAGGTTTTATTTCTTATTAAATTAGAAGAGCGTACAGAATTTGATTATTGAGCGATTTCGTCTGTTTCATACCAAGAAAGATTTGTTGAATTTAAGTTAAAAAAAGAAACTATCTCTTCATACGCTTTACAGTTTTATAGATAAATATGAAGCAGAGCAGTGAACTGAATTTGAGTACAAAGTTTATTATTGGATCCCGTTTATGAAAAGTATAAAAAAATAAATTCCCTCGGATAGTCTTTCTTAACAGATTATCTAACACTGAACGTCATGCGAAATTCTTCAAACAGAATGTTCCTTTCATGCGCATGCGTAGCCAGGATACGAGCGTATTGAAAATTAAGACGCTGCAGTCATTTTTAACTCTGCATTTACCTTTCCTTGGCCTTTGTACTGAAATTATCATGAATTCTAAAATAGACGCCTACCCGTTTATTAGAGCATTCTTTAAAACTTATTTAATCGGATACAGTGTTGACTAACAGCGAAAACAAAAATGGAAGTCCAAACTTAGTTCCAATTTCGGTTCCCTTTATAACTGACTTCATGCCTTTGCGAAAGATATGTTGCTCCATCTCGATCAGAACAGGAATTACTCCCTGCGGTTGGAACAATGCAACCTAGTACAAACTAGAGGTGATATGTGAAGTACCAAATTGGCTTGGGAAAAGCAATGATAGAGCCAACAAGTTAATTCGACGGCCAGTTAGGGTTTTATCAAAAGAGCAATCCCCAAGGAGTACATGTGCCAATTTTGTTGCTTGTTTCCGGAAATGAAAGATTGTTACCACGATCTGCTCCACTAACAGAATATTTGCTTAATTATGAAGCTATTCGTAGGCGATTGGTCAAAAGCACTTCGGATCAAACGACGGTTTCTCATGTAAAGAGGGACGCAGTTCAAATCCTGTCGGAAGCTACATTTTCTTTAATAAGATTTTTCGGTAGACGAAATAAAATACTGTTTAAATTAAACGGAGCATCTACTCAAATATGGGTCCCCAGTAAAAATAAAATTCAACGTAATTGATATATATATATATATATATATATATATATATATATATATATATATATATATATATATATATATATGAATAAAGAGAAAGGAAAATATCTTAGCCGACGCGTTTCGTGTTCTGAGGGACTTAATCAAGCAAATCAAGTTCCCAGAGGACGAAACCTGTCGGCTAAGATAAGTTTTCCTTTTGTCCTTATTTATATTGCCTTTTGCAGATAGACTCTATCTGAAATTTTTCACATATACACACATACGCACACACACACACACACACACATATATATATATATATATATATATATATATATATATATATATATTCTCAAGAACCTACAAAATAAAAGAAAAAACGTTTTTAAACATTTTAGATTTTAACACCTCTGAAAAACGTACTTCTTAAACTCAACTATTTTTCCCACACGTATCAATCTCATATTTTTATCTTTCTATATGTATTGATACGTAAATGTAAAATTAAACATTCATTTTATTTGCTCCTCCTCGGAGTTTCGGGGATATGCTAACCAAACACTAGTGCTGGTCATAGTGATGAGGGTGGTTGATAGTTAAAAAATATTATCCTGACTAATGGGTACCATATCCGTGAAACCCCGAGTAGGAACAGATAAGTTAAACATTTACTTTTATTTCTTGATATTCATGCTCAAGCTCTTGCCATTGAGCACTTTAATTACAAAAAACCGCTTGCCTTGAAAGCGTTATCTTCGAGAAATACACTTGTCGACCGTTTTTTTTACTTTTATTTATTTAGTTTGCGAAATACAATCTTTGTTATTGCTATATTGTTAAGTATAACTATAGACATTTACTGAAGCCCAGCTTAGTTCAGAACAATGCCAAATTGTGGCAATCTTCTTAGTAAGGGAGGGCGTTAGAAGTCTTGGCTTTTATCTGAAGTTGAGCGAACTTCACCAGCGCAATTACATCAACTGTCATGGAAAATCAATCAATCTATTTGGACAGCCATAGTGGTTGGTGGTTAACTCGTCTCATCTAGCAATTCTTCACTGCTGTGTGGCTAGAGCCTTACTGAATGCCCGACTATCGGGAACTGGTATCAGTCGAAGCTAGGAAAAGACAATAGCCACAAACACACACACACACACATATATATATAGGTGTATTTGTAGGTGTGCGTGAATGTCTATTTTTAGTTATCTTTCGCTTTCGATGGAAGCGTACCCTCGGGATTGGATTCACATTCCTTTCTGTCTTCGCCTAAGTAATGAATGAATGTTTTCGCTTGCGAAGATTTGAAACTTGGGTTGATGGGGTGGGAGACAAGAAGAGAAATCATCAACTGCACCATCAGCAACAACAACAAAACACACTGACATTAAAAACTAAAAGAGAAAGGAGAGAGAGAGAGAAAAAAGAGAGAGAGAGAAAAAAGAGAGAGAGAAAAGAGAGAGAGAGAGTGAATTGATATATATATATATATATATACAGAGAGAGAGAGAGAGAAGAGCGAGCTGATCATATCTGTCCTATTTAGAAGGACAAGCTTCTCCCTAAAATCTTCGCTACAACATAAATCATTTTGATGTCAGCTGAAATTTCGAGAAGATGCTATGAAAATAGGCGACAGGGACCCACATTTTTTTTGTCATATCGTTAAATCACCTGCCATATCTCAGTGGTTATCGTGTAAATATTTAAAGCAAAGGTTAGTTATCATGGACACCCAATGAGGTTCGAACTCAAAAACATTTAAAATTAGTAATTACTCAGCAGGTGCTTTATGTGTTTTGTAATGGAATTACAGTACTCAAAGTAAAATATCTTGTCCCGTAAGTATTTTTTAATGTAACATCAATCCTTTTATATGGCAGTGAATACTGGACATAGCCGTCGCAGATGAAGGGGAGACTTGAAGCAACAAAGATGTGGTTCAACAGAAGAATGCTGAGAATACCATGGACAGAGCATGCGAGTAATGGGCAAGTTTTAAGGAAAGGGAAAACAAAAAGGACAACTATGCATGCTAAGCAGAGAAAGTTGAATTTTTCAGGATACATAATGACAATAAAAGCCCTAGAAAATTTAAAGCTCAAACGAAATATTGAAGGTAATAAGGTTAGAGGCAAACAGCGCCTAACGAACTTATGTGAATGAACAGCAAAACGCGGAGTGGGAGGAATAGCAAAAAGACAAAATTTGCTAAGAGCTACAAAGGATAGGAAATCATGGCGAGTCATGATCATCTACGTCCTGAAGGGACATGGCACATAGAAGAAGAAGAAGAAGAAGAAGAAGAAGAAGAAGAAGAAGAAGAAGAAGAAGAAGAAGAAGAAGAGGAAGAAGAAGAAGAAGAAGATCACAGGACATATTGAAGGAAAGTGAAACAGAGTGGCGAAACAGCGAGTAACATACCTAAAGTGCTTGTATAAATGGAGAGCAAAATAACGACTTGAAGAGAAAGTTATAGGATAAACATTGCTACAAAGAGTTATGATGACCTAAACTCTGAAGAAGTCTCTATAGCGGTAACCGTAGCATGCTTTTAATTCTTAGTATGTGCTTCTTAACTATGATCTTATACCAAACCTAAGACCAAAGTATAAATTATATTTCAATTGTAATTAGGTACGGAGATTAATGAAGACTTGTCGTTTCAGTTGCATTGGCAGTTACGAAATGTGCTTTTAAGTTTTGAGCTATGACGGTGTCTTTCGTCGAGCAGTTACCGGGAGGAATCTTCTGCAAGTTATATGCTTTGTTCGTCAAGTGTGTTTGGTAGAAAACTTCTGGATGTGTATTATAGGAACGACGTTAATGAACTCAACCAGAATTCGAACTCAGCTTTATTTACTTCTGGTAAAAATGAGAAAACACTGTTTAAAGTAATTAACACAACTATCGTTTTTATTCTCTGTTAACCGAGAAACTTATTTTAAAACGAAAGAGAGAGAGAGAGAGAGAGAGGGAAAGAGAGAGAGAGAGAGAGGTGTCATTGAAAGAGAAGAATTGGTCAGTCTTTTTGTGTGTGTGTGTGTGTGTGTGTGTGAGTAAGAGAGAGAAAATGGGGGGAGGTGAATTCACTACACCATTACCTTCGTGTGTAGACGAAATCTGTCCCAAGTGAATCTAAGTCTCTCTCTCTCTCTCTCTCTCTCTCTCTCTCTCTCTCTCTCTCTCTCTCTCTCTCTTGGACTTCCTGGCATCCAAATATATACAGTCTTTTTATCTGTCGTCTGTCAGCTTTGGTTTATTTTCTTCATATCGGACACACACTGCAAAAACAAAGTTTCAACCCTTTATCTTGTAAGTTGTTCCGGGTTAATTAGTATCTTTACTGCAACTTTAGATAGGTATGTTTAATCTAGAAATAAAAGTGCATGTAGCCCAATAATATAGTTCACTCCATTTATTAATTCTGAAGAGCCATATAAATTAAAGCAATTGTAAGAAAGTGTTTTTTCTACCTAAGGTTTTTTTAGGGTAAAATTATTAGTTATAATGTATTAAGAATTAAATTTTCTTCAACGCTGTATATGAAAAAAGATTTCTTTTGCTCTCATTTTTTTGATTTTCTAGGTTGAAAACTAATATTCTTTTAATTCAGCAAATCACCTGGAATCCTAAAAAAAGAATTTAAGAAAAAAAAAATGGCATGTTTCTTTATGACATAGGTGACAATGGCCCCAGCAGATTCATTTTCTATACTATCTAAATTGTCATGCTTTTTTGGGGAAAGAAAGTTAAGTTTTTCCCCATTGCTCTCTCCACGGTTTGTAATTTAGAGTTTTTCTTCTCTTAGACTGGTTGCTAGCCAATGTTTGAAAACCTCAGTCTACCCTGACATTTAATCTAATAGATTTCTTTTACAACACCCTAACGCTTGTTGAAAACCTCATAGTATTTAGTATTGTTAAAGTTATTCCTAACATTTTTATCGAGATTTACAAACTCTACCTACATTTTGTTCAATTTCTCAAACCAATCGTTTCTTTTAAATTTTCATTAATTTTTGTGAAAAATTAATGAAAAATTATTGCGCTATGCACCCTAGTAAAACCTACTGTGCTTTGTATCCCCTTACCTGTTTGCACTTCTCCCCAAAATTTGGTTTCGATCGCTAGATGACTATTTTAGAGGTTGTAACGGACGGACTAACGGAAGTCACAGAATTTTATATATAGATAACTAGAGAGAGGAAATAGATAGATTCCTGTCTTAAGGGCATTTGTGTGAAAGCTCGGTTGAAAATTGAGCTCGGCTCGTCGACTTCACTTTTAATCTGCTTGCAAGCACTGACCAGAGTTAGGTTGTTTTGTAAGTAAGGGACTATTTTGGTAAATATTTTCGTATACATTGTAATTTAGAATTTATAAAACGTAATCTAAATTTTAGCTTCATAATGGTGTCACTACTTTAAAGAATGTTTAGAACATAGCGTCTTAATACAAGTTTACATATTCATTTCCAAAATATCACTTTTTATCGCTGTTTGTCACTTGTCTTCGGTAATTTCCCGGACCGACAAACAGCTGTTTTGAAATTTATCATATAGAGAGATTTTAGTCAGCGCCTATGAATTTGAAAGTATTTTCACTTGCACCTTCTGATAATCTTATCGTGCAAGAGAAATTTAATCTGCCAATTAAATTTATATTTTTTGAAAATATTTTATGAATGAAGTAACTGACAACAAACTAGTGTTTTTGGCTCGATTCGTTCTCACAGGTCAGCATAGGAAAGTGTTTCGTGGTTTCGTGTTGATATTTAATGGGAAAGGAGTATTTCTCTATTCCCGCAGAGAAAGCACAGTAGTTAGAACTCAAGACTAGAGGACACAAATTGTATGGTTTAACATCCAAGAATTGAATACACTGGTGTTTCACACTATACGACCTTTTGAGAAGCTTTATTGGAAATTGATACAAGGCTTTTTTCAAGTGTACATTTCTTGAAATCCAAATTCTAATTTATTCGCTTTACGAAGACAGAGCAATGGACTTCTTGGAAAGTTCCTACATGTCAATAAGGTTTCTCACACTCCTCAAGACCATTGATTATGCTACCACAACTTATCCTAATATCAGCAGAACATATTCTTTTTCTCCTATGTGCCGTGTCCATTCAGGACGTTGACGATCATGACTCTCCACAGTATCCTATACTCTGTAACTCTTAGTAAGATTTTTCTTTTTCTTATCTCTACCAATCCCTGTTCTGACATCCATTAACACAAGCAGGTTAGGTTAATTGCAGCTTTCCTCTGTCTCACTGTCTTGAGTGTGTTGTGTTTATCAGATTCTCCAAGCCTTCTTACCTCATTATGTGTTATATAAATTTCAATTCTCTCTTTATGATTCTTAGTATAAGCGTCCTTTTTGTTTACATTTTCCTTAAACCTTTCTCATTACTCAAATGTTCGGTCCATGTTATTCTCAGCATCTTACTGCAGAACAGAATTTCTATTGCTTCAAGTCTCTTCTTCATCTGTGAGGAGATTATCCGAAATTCACTGCTATCGAGGAGGACTGTTATTACACAATACTTTAGAAGTCTTTTCTTGTTTCTAAATAAACATTTTCCCGTTTCTTAATACTTTGTTTAGCCCTTAGAAAATAGTTCAATGCAAGCATTTCAACAAAGTTAGAATTGTCACAAAATTGGTAGGTATAGATAATTTTAAAAAAATATTTCCGTTATCAGTAGAGTTATTCAAACGATTATTTTCTTCTATAGTGTGCGGGTAGTCCAACGGTTATTGGCGTAGAAAGAGGAATCGGTGAGCGCGAATTCTAACCGAGTCTTTTACGTTTACTTCCGCACAAATGCCCTTGGGAAAGGTATGACTCTATCCCCCCGCCCCATAAAACTAGAGTTTAAATAACACAGAAGTCTTGGCTCTCAAGCATTATTTGGCAGCCAGTCTAGGAGAAAAACAATTCCAAATTCAAAATCGGGAAGGCAACGAAAAACAACTATTCTATCTTTCTGTAGATGCTACGGGGATTTATAAGTATTGAAGAAAAGGTAGATGTGGTGGGCCATAAACGCTAACAGTGTGAGTGTACATAGTATTTAAACTATCTCATTCTTGTTTTAACCACTGTTTTATAACCCATATATTCTTCGACCTTCACTAAACTCTATATGGTAGTTTTTACTTATGACTACTTCTAGATATGAGCATCAAATAATCTTATAATAACTCCAAATCTGCAAGCAGTTAGATTATCGTTGTCAGCAGAAATCTTCAATATTCAGATATTTATTCGAGGAAAGAAATAGTTAATGAATTATACAACTAACTGAAGATGTCTGAAAAATACATTAATCATAAGGTAAAAATGAGAAAAGGGGGGTAAGGCTGTGAATACGGTTTCGAATAACTTTACAGTAAATGCTAGATAATTGATGTAATAGGAATGGGTGGATAAAACCTGTGAGATAGAAGAGGAATCACTATTTACATTATTCGGACTATTGTCCTCAGCTTTGTCGCCATGTTTATTACAACATTGTACGCTCCGGCCTTCTTCAGGTGGTTGGAATGTCGAACTGAACTCTTTATTTTGCTCGCTGGGGTAGACTTTTCTAGTTCCACGTGCCATGTCTAATGGATGTCAGTTATCTCCTGTTAATTCCCCTCTGAAATTTCTCCACTTCCTTAACCAGGTATTGAACTCACACTCTTTGGGTCCTATCCCTAGATAAACCTAATGTCTTCAGCAACCATTTTTTTACCAGTGCTCATATTGCAATTTTTGCTGTTATCATTTATGTTTTTTTACCAGAGCTCATATTGTAATTTTTGTTGTTATTATCGCTTTTCTCTGGCACTTCTTATTACTGGTTCCCATATAGTATTCATTTTTATGTTTGGTCGGCTCAGGAGATTTTTGTGGCCTAGCATATGTGCTGATTCCTTAAGTTTACGAATTTTCCAATGATGTTCTTTGTCCATGATCTTAACTTGATCCCTTTTCTTTCCATATATGGTCAGCCACGCCTGATTTTTCCACTTTCCCTCGTGTTACAGCTTTCTGGTGTTCTTGAAGCATTATCTTAAGGATGCTTCCTGTCTCCCCTTTATATTTCTTGCCTGTCTCCCCTTTATATTTCTTTCCGAAGCTGCACGAGATAGAGTACACACAGTCTTTAGTCATGTTCTCCTCTATGGAAGGGGGCCTTACTTGGGAGAGATATCTGCGAAGTGTCGTCCCGCTTTTGAAGGTTGTCCTGATGTTATATGGACCGCAGATCCTTTGTATTTTCTCTGATAACCCTTTCACATAAAGCAGGCAGACAGTTTTCTGAGTGTGGTTACCCTCCTCTTGTACCCACCTATCCCAGTTTTTTGGAGTTACTGCCATGTACCCAGGGTAGTTGTTACGTTGTAGGGTACTACTTATACTGACCAATTCTTTATCTAATGTCTCTGGGTCGCCACATGACTTTTGCTCGATGTTGTAAGCAGCGGACGATCCCTTTCTTTACGCTGTATAGATTGTGGGAGTTGAAGAAGGCCGGAGCGTACAACGGCCGAAACGTTGTAATAAATATGGCAACAAGACGAGGACAATAGTCCGAATAATGTAAATAGTGTACATAATACATCATCTCAGAAATATAGACAGATACTGAAAGGCCGAAACGTTGTAATAAATATGGCAACAAAGATGAAGACAATAGTCCGAATAATGTAAATAATGTACATAATACCTCATCTCAGAAATATAGACAGATACAGAAGAGGAATATGTTTCATTAATATCTTTTCATTACTACCAAGTGACTTTATGCGAAGTTCGCACACACGCGCAACAATCATTGGAGAAGATCAAGTTTTCAAAAATGGCCTAAAATCTGTTAAAGTTAAACGTTTAGTTGGAAATATTAAGGATTGTCTTGTGAATGTTATTTATACAATGTTGAATGAGTTATTTACGAAAGGCACATCAAGCAAGTTAACGACAAACTGACAGTGAAAGAATAATTCAAAATTAATAGCAGCTACAATTTGAATTTTATGAAACATTATTGAAATTATCTGCACAACATAACTAGAAAATACTTTGACGTTAAAAAACTAAACGCAGGGATAGCCAACATTTCTTTAGAGGAATCAAAGATGTTATTGCAATTAAAAAAAAAGATGGGATTTTGTATAATTCTAAGAGACTAAGAATACAATAACGTGTATAAAATGGAATCGGTTACGTTGCAAATGAATTTAGTTCGGCTGGTGCATTTACCAACACCACCTTTTTTATATAAAGGACTCAGAAAACTAACAACCAATTTCTGGTTTGCTATAGTCAGTGTTATTGATTTTGATTGTTGCAGTCTCTGTTGCATGGAAACAAATTTAAAATACCATAATTCCCCATGTATAATACGCATTTTTTCTGAAAATAATAAGCAAAATTAGGTGTGCGTATTAGGCACAGCTACGAAAAAAATCTAGAAAAAATTGCCGTTTCATAGGTCGATTTCAGTTGCGAAATGACTACTCACCACAAACATACGACAATTTGATGCTAACATTCGGCGATTGCGACCCCATAAGGATATCAAATACAATCATATGTACTTAACAATACTTAAAATGTAAAATAAAATAAAAATTAACATAAAACTAAATTAGAATAATATTATTCTATGTTTAAAACCATTTTTTAAAATAATAGTAGGAAACACTGGCTGTAACATTGTATTGGTACAGTTTATAGGGTTTGATTACCAAACAAGGGTTGCGTATTATGCGTAAGTAGAAGTATTTTCCCACATTTTCAGCTCATTTCTAAGCGTATTATACATGAGGAATTACGATAATACAAGTTAAGATTCGAGGAATCTACAATAATGTACGAATAATCTGTGCAATAGTAAGTAAACGTTTGTTATTAAAGTCGTAAGGTCTATAGACGGATGGAAATTCAGATTTTTAAATCAAATTTCACCACTCGCAAATTTTTTGCAAGAATTTGAAATGGAAGATTTTTTAAATAACCTATGATTTCTATGATCGATATGGAATCGATTGGATTTTCGTTATCTTCAACTCTACCCAAACTAAAATGTGTCAGATAATTCTTTTCAAGATTATAATGAACGAACTCTTCTAGCAACGATAGAACCTGAAGACTTGAAACTTCTGAAAAATTCTCATATTAGTTTACCATTTAATTTTAAATTCTGCGTTAAATTTACAATTGTTCCATCCACTAAGATATGACGTTTGATCAGGTGGTTTCTTTATGCTAATAATTGAAGTTATAATACCATTCAAAAAACAAATTTGTGGAAAGACCGTTAAGCTCGCTGTCAAGTCACTTGTTATTTATAGAATTTAGATTACACTTTTCAAAATTAAATAAAGAAATAAAATATATGTAATCAGTGCTTAAATTTTATTTTTAAAAACTAAAAATATTAAAGAATAAAATTTTAATTTATTAGTTTCATAATGATTAGTAATCTTTCCGTTTTTACTCTTTCAATATTGATGAACTTATATTCAGATTTTATAATGTAAAAAAATCGGATCATTATTATCGGAGTGAGAGCGAACGCAGACTCTACACTATTATTATTAAGTGGCAAATTGAACTAGATATTGCTTTACTCTAAATTAGAGCTACTAAAAATCACTCTATGATGTACTGTTTTTTTTTGTGTTACGCTAACACCCGCAAACTGAAATCAGATCATTATAATATCGATGGTTCAATTTAAGTCATCAAATAAATTAGAACTGCGAACAAGTTTATTTCTTAAATGATGTGGGAAATGATTTCGAATAAATTCGGTGTTGTCTGAATTTTCATCTCATATCGGGAGTTTTTTAAGTTCACAGGTTTACTCTAGTGATAAAAACAAAAAATATGATTTCAAAATAATACACCGTTTTCTTTTTAGCATAAAACTGTGAGATGCCAATCGTTAATAAATATAAGTACGAAGATTAAACGTATTTTTGTTAAATCTAAGGTTATTCTTATTTGCGTGAATGGCCTACAGTCGAATTGCAGACCTCAATATTTCAAGTCCAGTATTTTCACCATAGAACCAACTACAAACTTCATAGCATACTTTTATGAAACCGAATACTGTTCGTTTTTAATCAACCCACTCTCACCTGCTTGTGACATCAAAATGTCTTTTCTCATCGCGCTAAGCTCTCTCTTTGTAGCGAAGAAAAGAAACAGAAAAAAAATTGGAAAAAGGTAAGACAAATCAACAAAAAAAAAAACAAAACAAATGACTCACATAAGTAGAATAAATAATAATAATAAAAAGGTTAAAACGTAAAATGCATCATGCAGTTAGGTTATGACTCACCTTTCTAGCATCTTTTATTCGCTACTTTTTTTATTTTCATTTGCTTTTACTTTCTACCTATGAACTTACTTGGATATCATCAGAATCTATTTTTACGTACACCATTAGGCCCAGCTTTGAGTCCACTTGGCCAAATCTGACTGTTTACTTCGCTGATTTCTACTTTCTTTGAAAATTATAACTCGTTACTTTTATCAGAATCACACCTTTAAAATTTTGAACATTATTAAGTATTTAATATTTTCCTTTTATTATCTTTCCTCGTTATTCATTTCGTTGTGGTTTAACCTCGGCATCTACATATATTCTTTATACTGATAATGTTCATGTGATGTTGGGTGCTTTCCAATTACTACTGCACTGCTTTCAAAATGGTAGAATAAAATGAACAATATATTCGTTGTTTACTGTTAACCTTTCACACTACCATAAGCAAAAGGTTTGGAAGGAAATACTCAACAATACCAGAAAGAGAAATAACAGTGACCATGAGAATAAGTCTAATTTCCTTTTGTGATGTCAACGAACACTCGTTGCCACTTTTGTATTGCCAACGAATACTCAGTGTCTCTTTCGTAATGCTCATTCTAAAAGGGTGTTCCAATAACTTGGACCGATTTTAAATGTGAATTAAGTTTGGCAATTTCAACCATGGAAAGATTAACAATCAAACAACGTTTTAAAGTTATCGAAGCCTATTACGAAAATGAACGTTCAAATTTATAAATATACTGCCCAATGATTCCGCTAGCAAAAAAATGCACACCAAACAGTGACCTTTTGTGGATGCAGTGGCTTTTCAACAATCTTCCTTGGATTTTCACCAGCCCAAATGCGACAAGATGGGCTTCATCACTAAAGAGGATTTTTTGCGAAAAATCTTCATCAGCTTGTCTTTGCCCGTGCACCCAATTGATGAATGTATGGCGCTCCAAATGATCAGCAGGTTTCAGTTCTTGTGTCAATTGGACTTTGTAAGCGTGTAGAGACAAATCTTTTGTCAAAATTCGATGTAACTTTGTTGTGGAGAGTTTCAATTCCTGCGCGCGATGACGAATAGAGGTGCCTGCATTTTCGGCCACATTCTCGTGCACTGCAACAATATTTTCAACTGAACGGCGTAAACGAGCACGTAATGGTGTTTTTACATCTGCCACCGACCCAGTTTGTTTGAATTTACGAACAATTTTTCCAACTGCACTCTTGAAACTTTAACTCGTTGTTTGATTGTTAATCTTTCCATGGTTGAAATTTCTAAAGACTTAAGTTCTTAAATCTAAAAGAAAAAGAAAAAAAAATCATTAGACGCTTAAACTTAATTCACATTTAAAATCGGTCCAAGTTATTGGAACACCCTTTAGTAGAGACTTTGTAATCGCAAATACAACTATATTAACGCTGTTGAACAAAACTGGAGTCAGACGCCTTCGAATAGCACTCGCACTAATAGTACTTGCTCGAATAGTAATCCGTATAGTGATTCGAACAGAAGAAATAGTATAGCGAATAGAGTAGAGAATAGAGGTCCGTATAGTAATAGATGGGGAGGCACGGTGGAGTAATGGTTAGCGGCTCGGATTGAGGAATCGGAGAGACAAGTTCAAATTCCAGTCAAATCCATTATATTCTCTTACGTACTAATACCATTAGGAAAGGTATGAATCCTCTTCTTCTCCCCCAGCTATGAGTAAATATCAGGACAGACCGGGTTCTGTAGCCTTTGATGGCAACTGGTCTACCGCAGAAAGAAATGGCAACTTACTGCGGGGAAAAAAATCTGCCTCGTCAGTCATGTATCGAAAGATACATGATCACCTAAGTGTGTACCACGCATGGCACATAACTGACTGATAGTAATAGAGGATAGACTAGAAATGGTGGTCCGTATAGTAATCGATGATAGAGGAGAAATAGCGATCAATCTAGACGTCACGCGACTTCCTATATACGCGTTTACTCTATGGTTACGTGATCTACTTAATTCAATAATGGGATCGCCATGGTGTTTGCTCATTGGCGATCTATGTTCAAACTCAAGTGTCAGCAGCTACAGTTTATTCCTATATAACATTTCCTGAAAAAATTGCTTTAAAAATATTTTATAAATTTCAACCTACCGCATGGCGGACCTTTCGCTCAATGAATGCCGAATGTTTCCTGTATGGAAACGGCTAATTTAACCACCACCATTAACATTGCTATTGCATTCCGTCTTTATTTCGTTAGAAGCAAAGAAAAGTGTACTGAACTATTATCAGCCCTCCTATATAGCAGTAAATACTAGACAATCTCCCCGAAGATAAAGAAGAGACTTGAAGCAACAGAAATGTGGCTCTACAGAAAGATGTTGAGGATACCATGGACCGAACTTGTGAGCAACAATGAGGTTCTAGAAAAATTAGAAACAAAAAAGAAACTTATCTCATCAGGAAGGGACAGTTGAAATTTCTGGAGCACATAACGAGGAAGAAGGGCTTAGAAAATCTGATACCCATAGGGCAGATAAGGGTGATAGAGAAAAGCAACGCGTAACGTACTTGATGGTCGTAAATGGGTGATAAAACAGGATATGAGAGAAATAACAAAAAGACAAAATTTATTAAGAGCTACAAGAGACAGGAAGATGTGAAGGGCCATGATCACCTACGTGCTGAAGGGACACGGCACATAAGAGAAATATGCGCTTTACGCTTTTATCGCATTTCCAGTGTCTAATCTATCAAGTGACAGACAGGATAATATATTATCCAAGGTAATGTTTCCTATTGAAATTCTGATGCCTTACCATGGCTCGGCGGTTTGTATCTCTCAGTCACAATAAATACTAACTTTCCCTTCCGAAAATAAAAGAAATATTTGCAAAAATTGAAAATAATAATGTTTAATCTAAGAAATTCGAAATAATGCTACCACTAATACTATTACTGCATTTAAATAAAAATGGTGGTCTATACGGTATTCAAGGAAAATAAAGAAAAACGATCGAGTTTAATTTGGGCAACAGCAATGGGTAACCTTCGTAGCCGAATCGGTAAAACAGTCTTTGCATTAAAAGGCACTCGATGATAAGGGACGCGATTCCGAGTCTGGCCGGAAGTTTATTTATTTCCGACCTCTGCTGGGACGATGATCTGCGAGTTGCGATAAAATCAACGGAATTTAGGATGAAAGAAATAAGAATTAATAATTGACAAAGATTCGCCTAAGGAATTCACAATAACATCTTTTATTTGATATATATATATATATATATATATATATATATATATATATATATATATATATATGGAGATTGAAGTCAACATCCAGTCTGTTTCATGCTAAATGCAATCGTCAGGGCACATTGTGCTATTGCTCGATTATTTATATATACTGGTCAGTAATACACTGTGGTTAGTCTATTGTATTGTGGGTAGTCTACTGTATTGCTTGTGGGTAGTCTATTGAATTATTTTAACGGTTATGTTAATGGGCGGTAACTGTTTTGTTTCGAATTATTCTAGAGGTTATTGAGTGGGAATAATTGTGGATCCGAATCAGCTTTGGAGCTATTTATTGTATTGTTAGTTAACTTTTAAAAATTTATTATTGTTTATTTTATTATTTGTTGTTATTACTACGTTTTCTTGTATTTATTTGTGTGTACGTGGTTTGTTAATTTTTTAGTATTTACTTAGTTTATTTACTTATTTATTTGTTTATATATTATTTATTTGTTTATATATATATATATATATATATATATATATATATATAGATAGATAGATAGATAGATAGATATATATAGTGTATAGGAGCAGCAGCTAATTATTCAAAAATATTGTTAACTATAACAGACAACGGATGTCTATTATGTTTGATCATGAGCCGTTCTAAGGTTTGTATAATGGCTTTAGTTTCGGGAGAAAATAAAAACAAAAGCTGTCCAACAATTGGATATTTTTTATTATGCTGTTCTAAGCATTTGGTTCCCATGAACCATCATCAAAGTGGTTAAATGGGCACTACAACAGGGGTGTTCACCATCAAAGGTGACATTCTGTTATGTTTATATAGAAGTTTGCTATAAGACGATAACCGGCGCGGAATAGCAGATGCAGATCGTAAATTAGTAATGCCGTTCTATGACGTCATACATGACCACGTGAGACAAAGAAAGGACCATGTGTTTAAGTGCATTGTGATTGGTTTGAGATTGATCTAATAGTCTCCAATAACCCTACAACCCCACAACTAAATCCTCTAAACAATAACCAATGTAGTCTAGAGCTTTCTCACTCCTGCTGGAGGAACTCCTCGCAAATTGATCATGTCTTTCTTACTCCTGTTGGAGGAACCTCTCCCTAATTGACTATATATTTCTCACTCCTGTTGGAGGAACCCCTCCCTGATTGGCCATGTATTCATGATTTTGTAGCCGTACTCACCATTCTTGGTCAATTGCGGGTTGATGAGGCAATTTACTTTGGAGCTGTCCTTCTCCTAGACAGGTTGCCACAAAAGGCTATAGGACCCAGTGTTCCGCCATTTACATATAGCTGGGGGGAAAGAGATAGGAATACATACATTCCACAAGCACGTAAGTAAATGTGACGACTTCGATTGGAATTCGAACTCGGATCGCCGATTCCTTAATCGAGACGCTATCCATTACCCCACCGTATGACGTTCACATTTGAAAATTATAAATGTCGAGCTTTCATGTGTCCTTCTAACAAGAATAAATGTAGATGTAGGTCTTTGTTTCTTCCATGATAACGCCTTCTAGTTTCATAGGAAATTATTTTATTTTATCTTTTTTTTACTTTCTCTCTTTTTATTCCCTTCTTTCTTTTTTCTTTCTCTCTTTCTTTCCTTTCTTTCTTTCTTTTCTTTTTCTTGCTATCTCAATTTTTTTTCTTTTATTTTTTTTTGTTTTTACTATCATTTTTCACCTTTCTTAACTTTCATTTTTCTTTCTTACGATTTTAAAATTCTTTGTTTCTTTTTCTTAATATTTTTTCTGAAAATTTCTTCATTTTATTTGTTTATTTCTTAGAATTCTACTTTCTTGCCATTTATATTTGTTGCAACCTAGAAAGGGTTACTGAATGAGGAATAACCAAAACAGAGTTTGGAAATGAAATGGTAATCTTTATAACATCAACAAAATACAATACTCGCCAGCGGCGTGAAGTAGGTAAACCACTACAAGTGGTGAACTACTTAGACAGCATATTACCCTAACTTATGAGGATTGGGACATACCCATTGGTGTTCATAGGTACTGGATAACAATATTTCTCACAGTTTTCTTTCTTCTTTACCATTCTTTCTTTTCTTAAACTTTTATTATTCTCACTACTCCATATTTCGTGATTTCTTACCCTAGTTTTACTTAATTTCTACAATCCATCCAGACCTCCTACCTTCCTTCCTTCCTTCCGTCCATTCATTTATTTTCTTTCTTTCTTTCTTTCTTTCTTTCTTTCTTTCTTTCTTTACATTCACCTATTAAAACGCTCGTATGTCAAATGGTTTTATTTGACAGGCTTCGTTGTTTCAAGCCGGGCACAAGTTATTTCAGGATCCCCAACGCGAAATAGAAGATTAAAAGGAGTGGTAGCCCCGCAAGATGGCACAGGTACCCCCCAAACCTCCAGACAGGAATGAGGGATTAACTTTCTTCAGATAAATACATCTGACAGCTGAGGAAAAAAATGCACACACACACACACGCGCGTACACACACACACACACTCTCTCTCTCTCTCTCTCTCTCTCTCTCTCTCTCTCTCTCACACACACACACACACACGCACACGCACACACACACACATAGACTCTCCTCAGGTACCGTAGTTTCACTGATACAAGTAATAACTAGTGACATGTTTCGGCAGTTGTCAGATCTCCAGGTTCTGTAACTCGAAGCGTTCCGACTTATATTTAACACATTGCACAAATTATTACAACACACTTGTCAGATTAAAAAGGAGGAGATGGGTGCCGTGGCCTATTTTAATAAAAAAAATTATCAGTGACGTTAATGAAAACCATTGATTCTTGAGCAAATCTATTATATTCAAGTACGTTTTATACAATATATCTATATATTCATAAAATCCTTTATATTCAGCCAAGAGGTTCAGATAGTCCATGAGCAAAATAGTAAAAAGAGATGGGTCTTGCAATCTAACCTGATAAAAACGTAGCGTATTTGAGGGTATAAAAGACGCACACGTTTATTAGATTCAATCACAAACAGGGGATATTCAGAAAAAAAAAGAAGCTTTTATTGGATTTAAATATGCAATATTTGAATTTATATATATATATATATATATATAAAACAGATATCCTTTAGTCTGTCTGTTTGTGTGATACCGTTTCACTCGAGATCCATCCAACCGTTTTTGACCAAACTTGGCACATACATTATACACTGTAAGAGATACGTTATTAGCGTAAAACATCGATAATTTTTAAAAAATCAATAATCGATAAAAGCGGATCAAAAATCGATAAATTCAACTTTTTTACTCCGATTTTGTTCAAACTCAGTATGTAGGTTACTTATATCATGACGAGCTCAGCGACACCTCATTTTTATTTCTATGCGAAAAACAAAAAATCGATTTCAACACAAATTTTAAACTCCCTCAATTTTCAAGCAATCTAATACACACTTCACCCAATTGTAGCCAACAATAAGTTGATTGTTTAATAATTATTTAACCTGATAACTGAATCCATCCATATAGTGAAAACCCGCGTAAATAGCGAAAAATGGCGATTTTTACTAGTTTCTTATTTTTTGTTGATCTTTCAACCAATTTTAACCAAACTTAAACGATTGCTTTATAAAATATAATATGCTCTTTTACAACCCTGTTAGCACACTGACAAACTGAATTTCAAAAACTCCAAAATAATTGTGGTCTGAAGAGGGTCTTCATGTTGCATGTTTTACCCCTTTATGTCCTCGGCTAACTTCCATTGAATAAATACAGACTCCTTTTGTTATATCATTAAGTGCATTAATTCAAAATGTTTTTTTAATGAAAGTACTTTAAAGCACTTTGAAGATTGACTCTGTGACATTTAAGCATGTTGCTGTTTTTACTCCATTCTAATTGAACGCGTTTTAGGATCGACCAGCTGGTTATGGCTGCTAGTATATATATATATATATATATATATATATATATATATATATATATATATATATATGTGTGTGTGTGTGTGTGTGTGTGTGTGTGTGTGTGTGTGTGTGTGCGCGCGCGGGTATGTGCAGGTGTGTGTGTGTATGGCATTTGATATAAAAATCTAAGCAGTACAGCTGAACATAAAGCAAGAAATCACAGTGTAAACGCAACAAGCCCTTCCCCAGTCATTCATTTTTTTTTTTTTTGCCGTATGAACATATTTCTCTGTGCTATAAGTCCTATGTTTCCCAGATCAGTATTCTACCATTATCGATATTTCTTTTTAATTAAGTATTTTTCTTCTCTAGTTTCCAGCTGATTAATGTTAAGTGTTGAGGTATATTTACGTGAGATTGATCGGCCGGGGTCCCTACGAACGTCATTGGTATTTTCTTACGATAATTTCTTTTTAAAATCCTTCGAGTCGTAAGGGCATCACATCTACTGCAACCACAGCAACAGCGGTGTTTCATGGGCAAGACAGTCCAACGGAGCCCCACTCCCTCCAGTTTTCCTCCTTCTAGACTGGTTGCCAACCATCTGTCCTGTTATTTACGCATAGCTGCGTTGGGTGGGGAGAGATTGATTCATACTTTTTTCTCAAGGGTAATATCACATTAACGTAAATGAATGTAATGAACCAGACTGGAATTCGAACTCGACTCTCCGATTCCCTAATCCGAGCCGCCATCTCTCCACAGTGCCTCCTATAATTCCTTTTGCAGTATCGAAAATAATAATAATAATAATAAACAACTTAAGTATGATCTTATAGACAATGGCCATCCTATCTGATAAAAACAACTTAGCAAAAAAAAAAACTGACGAACATTCAAGATATAAGGACCTGGAAATAGAAATTGTAAGATTTTGGCATTTACATACAGGTACTGCTCCAATAATAATACAAAGGATAGGAATGACTAAAACGAATACTGATACACACATTAAGAAAATCCCAGGAAACCCACTCCTATCTGAGATAAAAAAAAAATAAGGTTGTTTTCAAGAACCTTGCTTACTCAAAAAAAAACTATTTCAGTATAATATGCTTGATAACTCTCTAAGAAAATCTTCAGTTACCTCATATATATATATATATATATATATATATATATATATATATTTGCAGTAAGGTTAACCCTGTACAAGGTCCGGGGGTCACTCGAGGTAGAGGATTACGTTAAGGGGTAGTTTATACGGATAGTAGGGGTAGATAACGGTTAACTCTAGACTTGAACAGTTTAAGATTGTAGTGATCAGAGAAATCTCCTCTTGGGAGTCTGTTCCACAGGGCAGTGGTTCGCGGGAAGAAACTGATTGAGTGGAACTGACTTCTCACTAATAGAATAAGGAGAAAACGTGGGGGGTTTGCTACTACGCATGGCGAACAAAGGAAAGTAGCTCGTCCGAGCACTTTCCATGGTAGTAGCGATAGAGCAATGAGAGGCTCGCCACATCCTGCCGTGAGAGGTTGGAGGATGGGAAATAATTCTTCTCCAACAAGGACACGGAGACGCTTTTGAACTCTATCGAGACTGGAAAGTAAGGACTGGGCAGCTCCCACCCAAATATGGCAACAGTAGTCCATTTTAGGTCTGACCTGCCTCTTATAAAGATAGAGGATAGCATAGGAAGTCAGGTAGTTACTGGAGCGATACAGGGAGCCGATCATTTTACCTGCATCTTTAACAATGGATCGTATATAAGAGTTCCACTTAAGGTCGGGTGTGAGTTTGAGGCCCAATATTATCTCAAGGCACGGTACCTCCTCGAGTGGGTCATGCGTTAATTGTGACTGGCGGTCGTTCGGGGGGAGGGGTGGCTGATCGGCGGTGATGGAATGTAACTAGTTTGGTTTTCAAAGCATTGAATGTAACCAGCCAGTTTTTTACCCACTTTGAAGTTAGTGTTAGATCTGAAGAGAGGTCAACTGCCAATCTCAAGTAAAAGACTTCGTGAAGGAATATGTCAAACAACAAATCAGGAAAACTGTAGATAATAATAATAATAATAATAATAGTAATAATAATAATAATAATAACGAGCAGACAACTTTAACAAATTGCATTAACAATCATAAATATAAATGCTGGTGGTTATTTTAAGAATTGGGTACAATTGAAATGATTTAAGATTGACAACTTTTTTACTTCACTGAAACAACCGTTAAACACCTCTTTCTTTCTTTCTTTCTTTCTTTCTTTCTTTTTTCACACTGAAACCAAGCAGCGTCTTTTCCCTTCTTTCCACGCAATTAAAACAGAATAGTCCATTATTTATGAGGTATTGGCAGGACGTAATGGTCATGTGAACTAACGAAGGGACGGACAAGCAGAGTTATAATAGGATAATGACGTTTGAAATAAATATTATTATGGAGTCGTATAAATATCTATGTGAAAAAATTATTAAAAAAAAAATAACAACCCTGTGCCCCTTACCTAAGACCGAAGACATTATTGACCATTAACAATGGGGTGCCTGCGTGGGACCTTTCTTGAGAAACCTTGATTTCGAGATTGTTTATAGCAATGTCGAATTGTGTCAAGGTAGTAAGAATCGAATTCTCTGGAAAAAAAAGGTTACTAAGTAGAAAACCCATCCATTCTGATTATCTTAAAGAATTTTGAAATCTGCGATAATTTGAAAAGATTCCTTCCTGAGACTGACACTAAAGAAGGCCGTCGATTGGTTAAAATCGTTATTCATTCAACGCTTCGTTCACATTCAGTCTTCTATGTGCCGTGTCCCTTCAGAACGTTGGCGAGTATGGATCTTCATAATTTTCTGACCTTTTTAGCTTTTAATAACTTTTGTCCTTTTGCCATATCTCCCAAAACCTGTTCCTCCATCCATTCACTCAAGCTCGCCAGGTAGGTTGTGCATTTCTTCCCTCTGGTTCTTTTACCTTCAATCTGTCCTTTGAGTATCAAATTTTCCTAGCCCTCTTTCCCCATTATACGCTGTCGCTTCCAGGTGTTAAGCATAAGTGTCCTTTTTGTTGCCATTGTCTCTAGAACTTCGTCGCTGCTCATATATTCGGTGTATGGTATTCTCAGCATCCTGCTGTAGAACCATATTTTAATTGCATCAAGTCTCTTCTTCAGCTGGGAGGATATTGCACAGTATTCCCTGCCATATAGGAGGACTGATACTAGACAACAGCTCAGTACTCTTATAGTAAATAATAATACAAGAAGAGGCAGAAATACCTCCCACATAATGGTAAGACATTGGTGGCAATGGTCTCTTCATCTAACTGCTTTACCATTTTGATTGTTGTATTTCTAGGAGGTATATGTAGGATGTAATATGTGGAATTTATTATTAACTAATCTATGTGTGTCTGGTGGATGAGATAGTTGCGTTAGTACTCACCAACAGCAGAGATCAATGTTCGAGATCGATTTTTAAAATATCAAATTATCGAACGCATTGTCCAGCATTCACTGCCATATAAGAGGACATACTACATAACAGTTCAATACTCTTTTCTTTGTTTCTAATGACATTTTTCTGTTTCTTAATACTTTGCTTAGCTTTTGGAAGGCATCTTTCGCTATCCCAATGCGCCTTCGGATTTCCGTGTCGCACTTTCCATCCTTTGTTAATATGCTTCCCAAATATCTAAATTGCCGCACCTACACCCAGCTTTCCTGAAACTACCCTCAAGCAGGCCAAATCCTCCTCGAAGATCATCGTTGCTTTCCGCATTCGGCGCTCCACATTCGACAACAACAACAAATACTCATATTGACCTATCGACCACTGAAAGGTCAAAAGATTAACTACAACCTTGTGAACTTTAGATTTATCACTTTTCTACCTGGATTTTTCTCTACCTGGATAAATTTTTTATTAAGCACCCAAAAGAGTATTTGACTAAACATTTACAAGTAAGTAAATGCTCTGTTTATTTTTTTTTAAATAAACAGTATTAATTACATTTACCGGCCTGATCGTCGAAAAATTTTTTGTTTATAAGCAGTAATTTGAAGTTTACTAATCAGACGTTTCTCTGTAGCTGTGTAGTAGAGTTAACTGGGAAGTGTTCCGTTTAACAATGACAGGATATTCATATCGCGAGCAGGCAGATATTTGCATACGGCCGCGTGAATGGTAATGGACGCGAGGCTGCACGGCTGTATCAGATTGCGTTTCAAGACCGAAGGCAGCCGAGTCATTCAACCTTTGCTACTGTTTATCATCGCGTTGCTGAGACAGGATTCGTGGCACCACAAACGATCTATCGAGGAAAACCGAGATCTCCTCGTACACCTGGTCACGAAGAACACATTGTACAAGCTGTTGGAGACAATCAAGATATCAGCACAGGTCAAGTGGCCCTAGCATGTCGTATATTTCCTAGTACTTCATAAAGGGTACTTCAAGAGCAGCTTCTGTATCCGTATCATTTGTAAAGTTTGTAGAAGTATTTTTTGGATTGTATCTTGGATTTTACATTTAACAGCGTATACCATAAACTTCAAAATTAAACCATTCCTTTTAAACTTTTAACTATTTAGCCACAGAGAAGCGTCTGATTAGCAAAGTTCGAATTACTGTTTATAAGCACACACTTTCGACGATTTTTCTCGATCGATCATTTCTGTTCATGAAACATATTTAAAAGTAAGCCACACTTACAGGGCATTTACTTAAATTATATCTATAAAAATAACGTATAAACATAAAATATATTAAATATGCACAAGTATGTGAACGTTCTCTGTCACATACACTCCTGATCAAAAATTTAAGACCACTTGAAAAAATTTTATAAGAGATTGTTTGTCATGGATACATTATAAACTTTTTCTTACTTAAGCTTACTAATTCTATTATCTAAAAGGTTATGTAGACAAAAAGGTATAATCCGATCAATTTATTCAGAAATGGACATTTTTATAAAATGAGGCGTTTTACACTTAATCAAAATTATAAGATCAGAGGGTATAAATTGTTAGATCTAGGGTAATTCCAATGTTTTTAGTTCAGTTAGAGATTAGCAATCACTTCGTAAAGGTGTCACCATACCTAAAGCAAGCAAACTTACCGAAGTTGAGCGTGCTCGAATTCAAGATTTTCATAACCAAGTTTTGTCACAGCGGGCGATCAAAGCTAAGGTAATTCGCAGTAAAAATGTGATTTGCAACTTTCTAAAGGACAGTGCGAATTATGGAAACGCAAAGTCTACTGGTAGGCCCCCCAAAATTTCTCCTGCATTGAGTAGGAGAATAAGACGGGTTGCTGTGAAAGTCAGTGGATTTTCTTCTAGTCAAATTAATGCAGCCTCAGACGCTGATTGCAGTCCAGTAACCATCAGACGACACTTACGACAAAAAAGCATGGTAAATAAAAAGCACAAACAAATTCCTCGGCTGATTCCACGTCACAAAGTGAACCGTTTAAGGTTTGGTCGTGAATACCAAACATGGGACATTGAGAAGTGGAAGAAAGTCCTGTTTTCTGATGAGAAAAAATTCAATCTTGATGTTCCTGATAACTTCCAACGATATTGGCATAACAAAAACATGCCTCCTGAAATCTTCTCCGCATGTCATAGTGGTGGAGAGTCCCTAATGGTATGGGGGGTGCCTTTTCTTTTCCAGGTGGTGCAGGGTCGTCAGACAGCGGATGGTTATGTTAGCATGCTACAAAAAGCATCGCTGGTGACGGAGGGCCATCGTTTGTGTGGGGATGGGTGGTTATTCCAACAGGATAATGCTGAAATCCACGCTGCATGCCGGACCTTTCTACAAGGAAATGGGGTCCATCTTTTGAGACATCCTGCATGCTCACAGGACTTGAACCCAATTGAAAATGTTTGGGGATGGATGGCAAGAGATGTTTATCGAAATGGCAAACAATATTCAGCAAAAAATGAACTTCGTGAAGCTATCTTCAGAAGCTGAAGCAATATTCCTCGCCGCTTAATGGAAACACTAATTTCTAGCATGCCCCAAAGAATTTTTGAAGTCATCAAGGTAGAACTCATTAATAAATTTGGTTGTTGAATGTTTTCGTATACTTTTCGTACAATTTCGTAGAATTTTTGTCTCTGGTCTTATAATTTTGATCAAGTGTAAAACGTCTCATTTTATAAAAATGCCAATTTCTTAATAAAATGTTCGGATTATAACTTTTTGTGTACATAACCTTTTAGATTATAAAATTAGTAACCGTAAGAAATATTTAAAATTTTTCCATGAAAAACAGTCTTTTTAAAAAAGATTTTCAAGTGGTCTTAAATTTTTGATCAGGAGTGTATGAATGTAACTTGCCAATCGCACGCCTTTTCTTATGATGTCGAACGACTTTTTGAAGGTCAAATTTGAACATTTTCTCTTCTATTTACAACAGGCAGAATAACAAATTATGCAGAAACTGTCGTTGTCATAGCTATTTACATTACCGTTGATAAAACTGTGGAATGGATGCAGATGTGCATTAGAGACAAAACGCATTGCAACGTAAGATACACATGTACGTAGTGCGATAGTGTTAACAGGTACAATAATTGTTCAAATATTCCTGTTTTTAATCTTTCTATACCAATTATTATGGAAACTTTATTTACATTATTCGGACTATTGTCCTCATCTTTGTCGCCATATTTATCACAACGTTTCGGCTGTTGTACGCTCCGGCCTTCTTCAGGTGGTTGGAATGTCGAATCGAACCCTTTATTTCACTCACCGGGGTAGACTGTTCTAGTTCCACGTGCCATGTTTGATGGATGTTAGTTATCTCCTGTTAATTTCCCTCTGAAAGTTCTCCACTGCCTTAACCGGGTATTGAACTGTCCTGTCACTGGAATTAACCAACGCCTTTATCCACTGTGCCATGTGTCCTTGAGGACATCTGGGTATGATTTTCTGGGTATTATAAACCTAATGTATTCAGCAACCATTTTTACCAGTGCTCATATTGCAATTTTGCTATTATCATTCTATGTTTTTACCAGAGCTCATATTGCAACTATGTTGTTATCATTGCTTTTCTCTGGCACTCTTTATTACTGGTTCCCATATTGTATTAATTTCTATGCTTGGTCGGTTCAGGAGATTTTTGTAGCCTAACATATGTGCTGATTCCTTAAGTTTACGAATTTTCCAATGGTGTTCAGAAATATAGACAGCCTCTTATAGAAACTTCTATAGAAAAAGTTGCAAAAAGCATTTCTCTTGGGATGGGCCATTTTCACTGCGAAATGCACGGAAGGACTAAATCAGTGGCAGGGGGTCATCAAGTGCGAATGAGGAAATTCAACGGTGATAGATAAAACAAACAGTAATCTGTCTCATTTTATGATTGATTAATTAAGTGATGCAGACAAGACTAACTGTGTAATTAGTTTGTTTCAACTTTTTTTTATCATGATTATTCAATACATTAGATGCATAAATACAACTTTCTTCAGTTTATCGTTTGTTTAATAGAAAACTCAAAAAGACGGCCGACTTTACGCGAAATGTTAGCTTTGCAGTGATTATTATATTTTACAAAAGTAATATAATTTGGTCACGTTTACTTTGAACATAAGAATCATTTTTTTCAAAATGGAGTCAGGGCAGGTATAAAAATAAAACAAAAAAGAATCAAAACAATTATTTGGTTTATCCAAAGGATAAACTCAAACTGTATTTTTATATTTGTTAATTTTTTTCCTTCACGTTTTAAGTGCGGAATATGAAAAAGAAATTCTTTATACGTAAAATCTTTTGTACGAAATGCAAGGGTCGTCTCAAATAGTCATGCCTGTAAAAATTTTTTCAACTTATCAAATAAGCGTGTCGGTTCAAATAAACGTTATGCTGGGGATTTTTATATACTTCTTTTTTTTAATCAATTCACCCCAAGCAATGCGATATTGCCACTAAGATGCAAGAGGCTACTGTAAATGGAAGAGAATAAAAGACTTTGAGAGGAAGCCAATCCTGAACAGGAAAAAGGGATAAACCTCAATTCCAGTTCAAAAGACCGTTAGCAGTATAGAGTTGAAGTAGACTTCAGATGGAACCAGAAGTTCAGTCTTAAACAGGAAACAATGGATAAACCTCTACTTCTGTTTAAAAGACCGGGAAGGAGTGTAAACTTAAGAACATAACACGAGTTTTCAGGTTAATGTGTTGCTTTTTATCAATTTGCAGCGTTAGGAAAAACTACCCATAGTGCAACTTATTCTATGTTCAATGTTCTTATCTTATCTAGAACTGATCTATACACTGAGGTATTTGAAGCGCTTAGCATTTACTAATTCCACATCTTGAATTTTTATGATGGATTCACTGCTTCCATTCCAGTTCCAGATGATTGTTTTTGTCATGAAAAGGTTTTTGATCCTTATGTCTTGGAATACTTGGTAGAGGATTTTTTACATTACTCATCTTTGTTGCCATATTCACGATGTTTCGGCAGGTTGTATGCTCCAGCCATCTTCAGGCGATTAGAATTTCGAAATGAACCCTTTAGATTGTTCTAGTTCCACATTGTAGCAGTATCAGTTATCTGTTATCAATTTAGCCAGGTATTGAACTAGCAACTCTTTGGGTCAAGTCACTGGATTCAAGCAACGCTTTTATCCACTGGGCCATGATTTCTTGATGGCATCAGTATAAGAATTGTTGGGACTTATAAACCTAATGTCACAGTAACCGTTTTTACCAGAGTTCATATTGCAATTTTGTTATTGCTTTTCTCTGTATTTCTGGTTCCCATATTGTATTCATTTCTATGCTTGGTCGGCATAGAAGATTTTTGTGGCCTAGGATATGGGCTGATTCTTTATGTTTTCGTATTTTCCAGTAATATTCTCTGTCTATTATTTCAACCTAATCTCACGTGAGGGCGGTGGTCTCGACTTTTTCCTTCATACTTGGTCAGCTACGCCTGATTTTTCTATTTCCCTTCATGTTACGATTTTACGTTGTCCCTGCAGTGTTATCTTAAGCGGGTAACTTGTTTCTCTTTTATATTTCTTTCACTGCTTTCAATGGCGTACACACAGTCCTTAATCATGTTCTCCTCTATGGGTGGTCTTACTCGGAAGAGGTCTCTGCGAAGTACTGAGTCACTTTTGAAGGCCATCCTGATGTTATATAGACCACAGATCTTTTGTATTTTTCCGATAATTCCTTCATATAGGATAGGCAGATTGAGGCTGTTTTCTGAATGTTGTTATCCTTCTATCCCAGTTTTTTGGAGAAGCTGTCATATACCTAGGATATTTGTTACGTTATAGGGTACTGCTTATACTGACCATTTCTTGTTCATATGTCTCTGGGCTGCTATTATTTATAACTTATGCTCGATGATGTAAGCAGCGGACTATCCCATTCTTTACCATGATATTTTAGATATTGTCCAGTGAATGTTGGCTTGCGGTATACGGATGTCTTGAACCTATGCTCTGTTCGAGATATTAGTACATCCAGGTATGCTAATTTGTTATTGATTTCTCTCTCTCCATTGTGATCTGCATCGATGAATTGATTGAATTCACATGGTCCAGTAGTAGCTAGACTACTTTCTGGTGTAGCCAGAGTATGAAGGCGTCATCTATGTATCTCAGCCATAGAGTTGGCTTAAGTGATGCGAATTTTAATGCCATTTCTTTGAGGTATTCCATATACATGTTAGCCATTGCTGGTGATAATGGTGAGCCCATTGCTAACCCTTCGTTCTGCTGATATATGTCTGATCCCATTCCGAAGTGTGTTGTTCGTATACACCATCTCCATCAGGTTATCTATTGGTATACTGGTCTGTTCTACTGACTACCAATATTGCCTTCTCTGTGGGTATCTTGGTGAGCAAATTCGCCACTTCCAGGTTCACCCTCTGGTTGTATTGGATAGGAACATCCTTGATTATTTCTACAAAGTGGGTGAAGTTTCGGACATATGATGATGACTTTTCTATTAATAGGTCAATTATATCCACAAGGAAGCGACTCGCGGGGTGGTACACAGGGCCCTGACAGTTAACAACTGGTTTTATTCAACGGTTGTACAGGATTCTTTCTCGAACAAGGTCGTGTCCCGCATTTTTTCTGCAACCAGAGGGACTCTCTTTGAATTGAAGGGAAATTTTGGTGCCAAGTCTGAAGGGATGATTCGTAAGTCTCTGCATTGGTGTAGGAATGTTACATGGTTCGGCATTCGTGACAGCTTCTGGTGGGACTTTTCTAATTGTCACCATATTTTTGGTATATCGGGTCCATACCGATCTTTCAATATCTGTCTATATTTCTGAGATGAAGTAGAGAAAGTTGATTTTTTTTTTTTTTTTGCTCAAGATCATTTTTATCCCAAGTACAGGTATACCTCATCCTACGTCGTTAATTGGTTTCAGAGGTCACGACTTAGGTCGAAAACGGCAAGCCTAAATAACCACTCTATAAATCGCAAATAAGCTTTCCTCATTGCATATTACAGTATTTATATGTACGTATAGTATTCTGAATAAAACAGTTTATCAGTAATATAGCCTTACGCTTCTGGCAATTTTTTTTTAAATATAATCCAGTTTCGTCAACGTTAAAAATCTGTTAAAGAAAAAACCCATTTTCGATGATCTTAGCTAATGCTTTAGGAAAATCGGCAGCTGCTTGTTCGTCAGCTGTGATAACTTTTTCGTTCTTTAAATCTGATAAGTCAGCCATGATTCACCTTAAACTCTACATCTTTCTCATCTGGGTATTTTTGTTCAGGTCCTCAAACAAAGACAATGTTTTCGCTTGAATGATTTCTTAACTAATAGCTGACCATTCAACCTATCAATCCACCTACCGTAGAAAAGGCCAATAATAATCTCCTTAAGACCGCTAAATAAGACGACACAGTCACAGATGTTTTCATTTTCCGTTCTCTAAGATTTATGATGACTATATTAGCATTTACTGTAAATGTACGTATTTTAATATGATTTTATATACTTATATTCTTATTTATTGTACAGTAACATAATTGTATCTGCTTTTAACGCTTTTCTAGTGATATTACGAGTTCAATATTTGTGGCGGACAGACGTAAAGTCGAATAAAATGACTTAAACATGGTTTTTATTTTTCCATATATTTTTTTTTGACAAACGACGTATAATCGAGAACGACTTAACTCGAAACGACGTAACCCGAGCTATACCTGATAGAAAAATTATATCAACATGTTATCAGTATATACCTACTTATTATCAGTACATTGCTATCGAGACGGAAAGCAAGATCGTTGTCTTCTGTTGCTAGATTCGTTTTGGGATGTGAAATGGAATGCCATGTCTTTGTAAATGCGCAGGACATAGTCTAGGCAAAAATGAAATAAACGAGTAAAAATAATCATGACGTGAAAAAAAATTTGAAAAATAATAATGGCTATCATATCATATTCGCTTTTATGGTAATTAATTATGAATGATACGTGGTCTTTTATTCAATCATTTATTATGGATAATATCTATCTACCTATCTTCTAGAAAAATTAAGAAAAAAATAAAAAGAAAGGCTATCTATCTATCTATCTATCTATATTCCAGAAAAGTCGAGAGCCAGGACAAAAGAAATGAGGGTGGTGGCAAGGAAAAGGAAAAGTCACAATAATAATTCATTCACAAAATACGAAATTCTTGACAGAAATCTGAAAGAAGGGCGATGTGGCAGGAAAGAACAGGAATGTCGTTTTCCTGAGCGCATTATTTGGTCATTAAGTGCAATGTGCATACAACGCTCGAAAATAGATGATAAATAAAGAACCTTTCCGACCAGTAACAACAAAGAAATGACAAAACAAGAAGATTGTAATCAGCTAGCGTTCGCTTGCTAAAAAAAAGACCCAGTTATTTGAAATTGTCCTCCTGTGGTCGGCCATCATCAATCTTTCAAGCAAGCATTGAATTCGTGCAACTATTTCGGTCCGGATATCGTTTGTAGTGGGATTATTTTCCCGAATTTGAATTAAGATGTTTTTGTGCCATTTATTTCATTGAAACCTTTTTAAAAAAACCTTCGTTTGTTTGTTTGTGTCTGTGTGTGTGTCTGTGTGTGTGTCTGTGTGTGTGTGAAGGGGAGAAAGACAGAAATGAGTAGTATTTAAATAAGCCATATTTTGTGTTTTTATTTACCTTGTCTTTTTTCTTTTTAAGCTAGTCACGGTGATCATGACGAGTACGAAGTTACGCTTGGCTGCACATGCAAAATGGTGGCACACACAACGCGCACAGTCTGTGTATGGCTATATTTTAGTTTTTATCTTTTAATACGTGTGAGAAAAGAGGTACAAATGACTTCAACAGGGGCTAGATATAGAAAGATAATAGATACAGTAGAGTCAGTCAAATAAATAGGAAAAAATCAAAACTATATATATATATATATATATATATATATATATATATATATATATATATATATATATATATATATATATATATATATAGTGCGATGGGTAAATTGTCGCTATATCTTTAATTTCGTGGATGCGCGTTGTCTGTTTTTTTATTTTGTCGACTGCACGGTATAGTAGGGTCAGTTGGGCACCATCTGTGAGAAAAAGAGCACCATGATGCAATACACTCTGCTAGAAATTTGGTAACGGCATGCTGTACTTCTTGGCATTTGTGCCGGAAGCTTCAATACGAATATTTCACAGTGTTTTTCATGAATGTTCCAAATGTTGAAATAATGGCAGATGCAACTGCTAGCGCCATTTCTCCCTTTATAAAAAAAAAATTCCCGTTCTTTCACTCACTCTCTCTCTCTCTCTCTCTCTCTCTCTCTATATATATATATATATATATATATATATACATACATATATATATATATATATATATATATATATATATATATATATATATATATATATCATCATCATCAAAACTGTCAAAGCCTTCACCACTATGATTAAATTATATGTACAGGTAGTCTGTAGTAGCACACACATACGTCGAAGATAATGGGAGAGTCCATCATTAATAGATAAATAAACAGATAGATGCCGAAAGAGATTGACAGATCAGTTGGACAGTTAAGTGCCATACGTGATACACACTTGGGCGATCATGTATCTTTCGATATATGACTGACGAGGCAGATTTTTCTCCCAGTTGCCATCCAAGGCTATAGAACCTGGTTTGTCCTGCTATTTACTCATATCTAGGGGGAGAAGAAGAAGATTCATACCTTTCACGAAAGTGAATGTAATGGATCCGACTGGAATTCGAACTCAGCTCTCCTCAATCCGAGTCGTTATTCATTACTCCACCGTGCCTCCGTATATATTATACGGACTCAAAAATAATGAAACAACTAAAGTAGGCTTTATAAACGAAATGAAATACATTGAAAAGTATTAGAAATAAAGAAATGAGTGCTAAACTGTCATGTAATATCAATCCACATATATTAAAGGTACTGTGATAAGACTTGTATTACAAACCAGTTGATATAAGTAGTATTAACAGAATGAGATTCAGGGCGTAGATGATCATGGCTCTCCAGAAGTTCCTATCCGTTTTGTCTCTTAACAATGTTTGTCTTTTTAATATCTCTTTCACTCACTGTTCTGTCAACCATTTA
The DNA here is from genome assembly GCA_903632075.3 of Acanthosepion pharaonis. NCBI lineage: Eukaryota > Metazoa > Mollusca > Cephalopoda > Sepiida > Sepiidae > Acanthosepion > Acanthosepion pharaonis. The sequence continues at coordinate 4,349,938 of CAHIKZ030005555.1, forward strand.
CACAAGCTCCTTACATAGGTTACTCGGCGTTTCCCCCCTGTTTTCAGTATGTTCCGTGAGTGTCAAATTTTCCGAGCTCGATTTCATCAGTAAAATCTCAATTTTAAGTTTAAGCGTTTTTTTTTTCTTCTTTTAACTTTTAACTTAAAACTTCCTCATTACTCGCATGTTACTCACATGGTATTCTCAGTATCCTACTGTAGAAACGCCTCTCTGCTGCCTCAAGTCCTCTGTCTGTACGCGTTGACATTATCCAGTATTCACTTCAGTATATGCGGATTGATATTACATGAGAGTTTAACACTTTTTTCTTTGTTTTTAAAGAAATTATCTTAGCATTTTGGGGCCGAGAGATTCCTCAGTTTAAAACTGAGGAATCAGCTGATTAAAACTCTATCAATATTTTGAAGCTGTAATAATGTGTAAAAGGGCCTGGGGAAAGTATATATGTGTAAATAAATGTGTAAAAATAAATGTGTAAAAATAAATGTGTAAAATAAAATAAAAAAATAAATGTGTAAATTGTGTAAAAATAAATGTTTAAAATGAAATAAAATAAATCAAATAAAAATAAATTTGTAAAATGTGTAAAAATAAATGTGTAAAATGTGTAAAATAAAATAAAATAAATAAAAATAAACGTGTAAAATGTGTAAAATAAAATAAAATAAATAAAAATAAACGTGTAAAATGTGTAAAAATAAATGTGTAAAATGCGTAAAAATAATGAATGTGTAATAAATAAATGTGTAAATAAATAAATAAATGTGTAAATGGAAAGCATAAATGTGTAAGAGGGCGCGGGGAAAGTATATTTCAAAAAGTTCTCAACCTCACTCAGAAAAAAAGAGCCATAGTTGAACATTTTTGCCGTGGCAACACACTACCATTTCTTATAACACTTAAACAACTAATTCAGATTTGTGTCTTATTTTCTGTGCAGTTGAGGCCCATATAAAGTTAAGGCAGTGCGGAAAATCTAAACTTGGACAAAACAGAGTCCCGAGCTGTCATAAGTTATCTGCAAAAAAAAAGTATGACAACCAAGGAAATCCATGAGGTCATGGTACAGACATTTGCTGACATCTCCACTTCCTATGCAATTGTAAAGTAGTAGGCTGCGGAATCCAAGCGGGGTAGGTACAACACAAAAGTTGACTCTCGGTCAGGTCGTCCAAAAACCTCAATCATTGATGAACAGTGTGATCTCAGTTACCGTATGGTTTTAGATGACAGACGCCTTACTGTCCAGCAAATAGCAAAGTCCATAGTCATTAGTTCTGATTCGGTGCATACTGTTTTAATTGTGATCTTGGAGATGAGCAAGCTGTATGCAAGATGAGTCCCAAAAAGGCTGACACCAGGGCATAAGCTTAAAAGGGTTAACATTTCCAGGACAGTCTTGTTTCTTCAAATCCTTCTGGGTGAAGCTTAGAAGTTTTTGAACGACCCTCGTATATCGACTGAAAATACCTTCATATCTTGTACAGGGGCTTTTTTTTCAAACAGCGCATCAATTCAGACCAGTTACCCTCCCCCATACAATTCAGACTTAACGTCTAGTTTTTCCCAAAGATAAAATTTTTGTTGAAACGACCTGGATGAGATAAAGATCGTGACAACGCAACTGACTGTGATATCGAAAGAGGAGTTTGCAGGCGGTTACAAAAATTAGAAGAGATACCGGGTTATTTTTATGAGGCCTCAGGTGAAGAATTATGAAGAGGACTAAGGCGGAATTAGCATGAGTAGAATATATTTTCGTTAATATTAAATTGCTAGATCGCTTCTGGACAGATGTATATTTTAATAATCATTAATTAATGTATTGAGAGAATAACCAGCAAAAACAGCCATTTCTTCTAGATATCAATCAGTGGCCTATTTGGTAAAGTCTTTAGATGAAGGAGGCACGGTGTAATGGTTAGCGGTTCGGATTGAGGAATCGGAGTTCGAATTCCTGTCGAATACATTATATTCACTTACGTGCAAATGCCCTTGGGAAAGGTATGAAGCCTCTTCTTTTTCCCCCCAGCTATGGGTAAATATCAGGACAAAACGGGTTCTATAGACTTGGATGGCAACCTACTGCGGAGAAAAAATCTACCTCGTCAGTCATGTATCAAAAGATACATGGTCGCCTAAGCGTGTATCACGTATAGAACATAACTGACTGACTTTAGAACAATGAACTGTCAGCAGAAATTTCGGAAGTTCTCCCCTCGGAGTTTAGGAAGTGTATTATAATCAGCTCGCTAAAAATGAACAGATAACCTTATAATCATTAATTAGTTCCAATAATTGCTTTTTAATTAGAACTTTGATGTTTTTTTTATCGTTTCCAATAAATTCAGTCGGCTGTAGTTCTGTTACTTTTGCATCAAATGCTAAATAAAGCGGACGAAATGCCAAAGGCCACCCACTATTTATTCGAAATCTTTGTCTTCTTTGGATTGAAAAGACCTACAAAAATAGGAAAACTACCGATTTACAAATAGGCTGGGAGTTTTCTGCCTGAAACCTGTTGTATTTAGAGAAGAGCAGATTTCAATTACGCCAATTTGATTCCCACGTCTTTTCTTTCGCAATCACATTCTCATTGTTTGATTGCATAATTATCATTCATTAAGTCACTTCCTTTATTTGGACGTTTCATTCGACGAGATGTCGTGGCATCCGAACAAAGAAGTCACTTTTACACACACACACACACACACACACACACACACACACACACACTTAGAGTCTTGGATGTCCACATGTGTGTGTGTTTGTGCATCAAGACACAAGGCGCTTTCCAGAAACATATCTCCGTGGCCATTCTTCTTCACCTCAATCCCGTAAGAAAAATGCCTTTGTTATGCAACTATGAAAACTTAAAATATCTCATATATATATATATATATATATATATATATATATATATATAATAAATCCTAATGAACCAGATAATATCTACCTAGGTTTTAACCAAATGGGTCATCGAAGTGAACCCTGATGATCCCATATGGTGAAACCTAGGTAAGTAGTACCTGGCTCATTAGGATTTATTTATTTCACTTTTGCTCTACTTAGCATATTGAGCACTCTTTGTCTTAAGTTATTACTCTCTGGGTGTTTTTTTCTTTGTAGCCGTAATTTAAGGTAGTGGACAATTTGCTTTTGCCCTGTTCGCAGGTTTCTGTTGCTTTCCTTCTTTTCTTTTTCTTTCTTTTTTTCTTCATATATATATATATATATATATATATATATATATATATATATAGTGGGGAAAACAAATATTCGTATACATACAAATTTTTAATTTACTGTATTTTCAACTAATGAATAAACATACTTTTCATTCAATTAACTACACAGAGAAACATTATAACTCATCATGTTTAGAAAACAGAAAAAATCGATTTAATAGAAATAAATTCTAATTTATCCATTTTAATGGGGGAAAAATGTATGCGTAAAATGCAAATTTCAGGTTTGAAAAGATTTTAATTTCTTTAATACTCTACATTATTCAAGTGGAAGAGTCTAGAATGTTCTAATAATGTTATCAGTAGTTAGATTTAGCCTGAAAATACAAACAGAACATTCTGTAATTGAAATTCGTGCCAGAAGGTTATCATCATGTCAAGAGGTAAAGAATTGAAATAATCGCAAAAAGAATTGATTCTTAAGCTCTGGAAAGAAGGTGAAAGTTACAGGAAAATCTCAGACAACCCAAATATTCCATTTACTACCATTAGTTCATTCATTGTAAGATATAAAAAAAACTCCAAATTGTTGAAAACCAAAGACGAACAGTTGCTCCACGGAAGATTTTTCCAAGATCTTCGAGGAAATTAATGCGTCAAATTAAACAAAATCGAAAATGGTCACGCGTCAAAGGTTTCAAGATGATTTGCTTTCATCAGGAATCTGTTTCACTAAACAGACAATAAGCAATGAAATTCATAGGAACATTCTAAAATCACCCTCCCCTCGAAAAACGCCAATGCTATTTAAAAGACAGAGATGCCAGGTTGAAATTCGTTCGTGAACATAAAGATAAGGAAAAACATATTGGGAAAGAGTATAATAAACAGAGGAAGCCAAAATTGCGTTGTTTCGACGGAATTCTAGTAATCGTGTATGGAGGAAAGATGGCGATGCCTTCAAACTAAAGAACACAGTTCCAGCAGTGAAATTTGGTGGTGGCAACATCATGGTTTGGAAATGTTTTGATGCAAAAGGTACTGGTAACATAGTAATAGATGGTAGAATGAATGCCGCAGCATATCAAAATATTTTGGAAAGAAATTTATTGATTTCGTTTTAAAATCTTGAACTTCTTCCTGATTGAATCTTCGAACAAGATAATGATCCTAAACTCATTGCAAAATCTACGAAGAAATGGCTTGCTAACCTAATCGAGAATCTGTGGCGTTATTTGAAAATTCAAATCCAATCGAAAGCTCTAAGAAACATACCGGATCTGAAGTCCATATGCGAAGAAGAATAGAACAAAATACCAACTAAAATTTGCAAATCATTAATTGAGAACTACAAGAAGTGTTTGGTTAATGTAGAAGGGAATAAAGGCTAAAGTACAAAGTATTAAAGAATTTTATTTATTCTTTTTTGTATTGTACGAATAATTTTTCAAACAATAAAATGGGATTTATTTCTATAAAATCAAGTTTTTTTTTCTTTTATATATGCACTTTTCACTGATACAAGTTTGATTATTTTTCCTTTCAAAGCGTGTGTGTGCGTTCCTCTGTGTGTGCGCGCAACCGTGTGTGTGGGCGCGCTCATACGCATATTTATTTGTGTGGCGTATCTCTCTCTCTCTCTCTCTCTCTATATATATATATATATATATATATATATATATATACTAATGTATTCCATTTTTGTCCACTACATGTGATATTTTTTTATTGACTGATTCGACATAGATATAAAAACTAACTTAAACGAAGTAGATTTCCTAGATGTTACCTTCAACCTAAGAGAAGGCACATATAAACCATATAGAAAACCTAATGATAAACCACTCTATATACACACATCTTCCAACCATCCGCCTTCTATAATCAAACAGATACCAAAATCGATTAACCGCAGGCTCTCCGACAATTCCTCCAATGAATCCCTATTTAACAAAGCTAAGAAAGACTATAAAACGGCCCTAAAAGATAGCGGATTCCCAGCAATACTCACATACTCACCACAGAATACAAAAAAGGCCAACAGGAGAAGAAATATCATATGGTTCAACCCACCGTACAGCAAGAACGTAAAAACAAACGTAGGAAAAATATTCTTCAAACTCTTACACAAACACTTCCCAGAGTCAAGCACCTTACACAGGATATTCAACAAAAACACAGTAAAAATCAGCTACAGCTGCACCGAGAGCATGGCACAAATAATAAAAAAGCACAATAGGAAAATTATCAACAAACCACACGAACAAATTAAACCCACGTGCAACTGCAGAATAAAGAACGAATGTCCCTTAAACGGAAATTGTTTACAAAACAACGTAATATACCAAGCCACGATAAAATCACCAGATAATGAAGAAAAAGTATACATAGGAGTAACTGAAGGACCCTGGAAGCAAAGAAATTATACACACAAAACATCTTTCACAAATAGTAAATATGCGAACAGTACTATGCTTTCTAAGTATATCTGGGAAATTAAAAGCAAAACGCACATCACACCAAAAATATCTTGGAAGATAAGGAAAAAGTCATCAGCCTACAACAACCAATCAAAAACTTGCAAACTTTGCTTGGAGGAAAAAATAACTATCATTACTTTCCCCGACTAAAATAAATTATTAAATAAAAGATCCGAGCTCATCTCAAAATGCAGGCATGAAAATAAATTTTTACTACTTAACCTAAAAAATGAAAAACGGAAAAAATAAAAAAAAAAACAAATAAATACACTAATAAAAAAATAGAAAAAATAAAATAAAATAAAATAAATAAATAAATACTATGTTGCTTAAAAACCGAAAACCGAAAAGAGAAAATATACAAATAAATTGACCTAAATTCATCCAAGTAAATAAATAGACAAACCAATTCCAAATTAAAAACTGTTCCCGCCAAAATAATAGTTAGAATGAACTACAACAACCAACCTCAAAAATTGAACAAATAGCTTCAATTAAATTCTCAAACCAAAACAAAACTGTTAAATAAGTGATATAAACAAATTTTTACTACGTTAATAAATAAATAAATAAAATAAGAAAACAAAAATAAAAACGAGCAATATAATTTGACCCAAATAAATAAACAAACGACTTCCGGTAAAATAAGCGCCATAATAGAATACCCACAATGCACCACTAACCCGTATATATATATAAATAGCCGAAAAAAAATAACAGCATATGTGGCCTGACGATTGCATATAGCATGAAACAGACTGTCGCCTCTAAGTGTTGACTTCTATGTTCACTTTTATATTTACACACGCTCTATCTCTGATATTGAGCACTTTATTCCATAAATATATACACCTTAAGACTATATTTTTATATATATATATATATATATATATATATATATATATATATATCTCCAAAGGAAGAGAAAGAACAAACAGGTTTAGAATCCACAGTTCTCTAGCATTTACTTTTTTTTTTTTTTTTTTTTTTTTTTTAAAGTACTCAATGCAACGCAGAGCAACATATTTTTAATGATATTTTTATTAAAAATATTTTACATTGCGACACGGAAATTTCTATGTTTCGAGACTAAATCTGGTTATAAGGCAATGTTCGGTAACTTTGGTGAAAATGATTTACATTTGAAAAGAGAAAACAATATGTTGGCTTATTAAAGAATCAATATGGAGGAGGGAATCCAGATTTTTAGATCTTATAGGTGCGTCAATTTTATCTAATCAGAAGGAAAGTCAGCGCTAAATTTGAAAAGTTAAAAACATAGGTTAGATTTTGGGGGAATGTATGATATTCATACATGTTTCGGGGAACTGTCATATTAATGCCGCGACACCTTACTTCTGGCATATAGTATACATTTAAGATACTAGGAAATATTCTTGGAGATATGTATATCCCTGACAATGGGTTAATTTCAGTTTTTTTTTTTTTAATTTTAACATATATATTAAAGGGAACTCTGCTATGATTAAAACATTTTTATATATTTTTGAACCAAAATACAATCCTTATTTTATTCATTATGTCTTTTTAATACATAGCAATTTAAATTTAAAAATCAAGGAATTAAATTAATATTACATGTACCATAATATATAATAAAATAACAGATATATAATTGTAATGCATAGACTTTTGTGAAAATTCTTTAACTATATTTTAAGGTGAACATTTTGCATTGTCTACAGGTGACTGTAAGCTCATTTCGCTGATTTAATAGATCATTATTTTCAGGACACGTAATAATATTAGCTTTTTATGTAGACACAAGGTGCCTGGGTCATTTAAGGAGTCACATATTCTCGTTTTTTTAATATTTTCCATTTTAATGTGGGGTTTTTATTGATTTCTTTTAAATACCAAAAATATTTACACAGGGATGTTCGGTTACGGTACATGTTGTTAAAGGAATAAATATGCTAGTACCATCTTAATTTAAAAGAGATTTTTTTGTGTTACCAATATAATATTTTTTTATATACCTAGGTTTCGATGAAATAGTGCATTGATAAACGGTAGATTCAATAAGGCATTTATTCTCCCATTGACACTTTATAGGGATTCTACAATCACATAATTCATTATTGAAATTATTGATTTCCGTTTGGCATTACTCTTATTTTTATTTAGGTTTAAGTAAAGTTTATGTAAAATTTTATTATTATGTTTTTTTAAAATTTTTTTTCTAAATTATCAATACAATTATAACTTAATTTTAGCGTATTTTTATTGAAAATCTTGCTTAGTGGATTTAAATAGTTCTCAATCCTTAATTTGTTTATTAACTCTTTCATAAGCAAACATATTGTTTTCTATTTTCAAATATAAATCATTTTCACCAAAGTTACCGAACATTGCCTGATGAGGAGATAAAAAAAAATTAATTCTCGAAACATAGAAATTTCCGTGTCGTAATGTAAAATATTTTTAATAAAAATATCATTATATATATATATATATATATATATATATATATATATATATATATATATATATATATAACCACAATTCAGACATACCTGCGTCCTGGGTAAGACGATAAACTACATCCGACAACAAGGCCTCTGATCAGGAAGTTTCGAGGAGTGTGGAACTACCTCTTAATTGCTGGCGTTCCCAGGTCCACCCTGACTCGGGGTGGTAGCACCTGTTAGGGTCCCAGATATGGGCAAATAGTTAACCAACAAACTGGGGTCAAAACACTATGTGTAAAAATAGGTTTTAATACCAGTAAGTTTTTAGAAAAAAATTATTACCAGCAATACATTTTTGAAGGAAAAAATATTGCTAAAAATACATTTTTGAAGAAAAATTATTACCATAGAGGTTGATATGCTGTAAAAATAACCGAACCAAACCGAACCGAACAAAACACACCTGCTTCGGAATCCAAAGCCAAAGTGGAATCCAGGACGCCTGGTGGAGGATCAGCAGTTGAAAATAACCAAAACTTTGATGCAAGTGATGTGTATACGCAACCGCTTTGAAATCAGTGTTTTCTTCTGCTTGACTGACTGCAAAACAACTCAGTCTAGTTTGATATTTAATCCATAGATAGAATGGAAAAAGATGGAATCATACTCTTCCGACCAGTAAAATCATTATTTCTTGTTCACCCACAAAAAGATAAAACTCTTAATGATAGACTTTTGAACGACTGTTATGGAAGCATATTCTAGGATTAACGTAAACTTTAGAACGCATATTAACGTCGATTTTTGTTTTTCAAATCGTCAATTTTATTCGTATCAATACATTTGCAACATATTGTACATGAAAGTAAATGTCACAGGTCAAAAACCGACAGAGATTAACAGAAAATATTTACGAATTGCACAATAAATAGACTTCATTTGCAAAGTTGGGGCTTTTTTGTGTTGCAATAATTTACTACTTGTAAATGTTATCAGAAAAATATTCATATATAATAAATGAGGCAATAAAACATATGATCAGTAAGATGTGTATGATAAAGTTTTCAAGGTTGAAAGACTTTACTGAAAAGGAATATTTGGAATGTTATATATTCCGGTTGAATAATATCATATAATGAAGTCTGTCTGACCGCAACGCAAGAAAATGAATAAAAAAAAATAAAAGTAAACATGAATCAACATTTCGGTTAAAGGGTGGCCTAAAAATACTTAAAAGGAATTTCTTATTTGATAAATATTCAATCTATTAGTGTGTTCGGAAAGTAATTACGTATTTCATCACTATAAATTATAAGTCAGCCAAAAAAGGCAGCACCGAGGTTGAATAGTACGAAACTGTGCCTAGAATTACTTTATCCTTCTCTTCTATTCGGAAATGTGTCCTTTATAATGTATGGAGAATTATAAATTTAAAAAGTAGCATATTCGTCATTGCTTATTTTATGAATTCCGTAAGAGTAGTAGTGCTACAGAGGCATTTAAAAAATACGAGGTGGAAACGGACGCAGTGAAGGCTTTTAGTCTAAAAAGATTTAAAATAGTGATTGTGACATATCTAACAAGCCTCGTTTCGGATGACAGACTCACTTTGAATGAATTTGACGCGTTGAATCCACTGTATAACCGGATCGTCTGTAGCGGAACCACCTCCGGAATTATTCGATAATCAAATATCCTATCCATGATAAACAAAAGTAACAAAGATGAGGTATTATGTACACTATTTACATTATTCGCACTATTGTCCTCATCTCATTATTGTCATCATCAAAGATGAGGTCAATAGTCCGAATAATGTAAATAGTGAAAAGAAATTCAATTCGCCGAAAGAGCTTGTATTATTTTAAGTTAGAATCAAGACAAATTGATGATCAAAACGCTGTAAAATCCAAGATCAAATTAAGAAAAACGATTTGATAATCAAAAACAGTGTAAAATC
>CAHIKZ030005555.1:4365000-4460000 GCA_903632075.3 Acanthosepion pharaonis
TTATATGCGCGGTACTTATTAGAAAGCGCTCAATATCAGAGATAGAGCTAACATATTTGGTCGAATTGATCTGAGTTTGTGGGTCACAAACTCGCATAAATCCACATATATATATATATATATATATATATATATATATCAAGAACAATATGGGGGGAAAATGTATGACAAAGTAGAAAAGGTTTACTTGTGACCCATTTCATCCTTTAGGATTTCATCGGACTAAATTTGTTATGTTGGTACGACTACATATGCGCACAAGCCAGGGATGCTAGGAATTTTAGAATTTAAAAAAAAAAACATTTTTAGAACTTTTTTTTTATTCTTTAATATCTAGCCGATTTCATTTAGAATCTTTTTTTTTCTTTCTATCACGTTTGTAAGTAGATATTCCACACTATGATATAGGAACATCCACCAGGGATGGTGAAATGTTGTAAGAGGCAGGGCGCAAATTTACTGTAGATGACCTTGCGATTAAGGCACTCTCTAGACATTTAAGTCGTAGTGAATAATTTCTCCTGTCAAAATTGTGTTCACTCTCGTTACAGTGGACAACCAACGCATTTGACGTATTGTTTTGTAAAATGTCCCTTTTGTGTTCATATTTTATTTAGATTTCTTGAAGTTTCTCCTATGTACTTTTGTGACAATTATTACAGGCGATGAAGTAAATTCCTCCTTCAAGTTTTAGCTTATTGTTTTATTTAGCATTGACTAAATCTCTGATTGTTTTGAATGTAGTAGTAGTAACAAATTTTACGTTGAGTTTAAATAGATTCTTTTCAATTGTAGATCTGATAGAGTTACTTGGTAGGATAATATATTTTTTAATTCATTGGGTTTCTCAGTAGGGTCGTTTTTTTTTGTTTTTTTTTGTTTTGGAATATTTTTTGGGCCTTTTGTTTCGCATTGAATATAAAATAATTAGGGTACTGGAGAAGTTTGAAAGTGCTTTCAATGTATGTCTCCTTTTCGTGCAAATAATGTGGGCTGCATATTCAGAGTGCTCTTTAGTAGACTTTGTATGTACACGTAAATATTTGGAGTTATATTTCATCACTTTTCGAATATTGTGTTTGGTTGGATTTTGTAGAATAATTACTTTAAACTATTTACTTAATAATATCTGAATTGAGTTAGCTGTACCGCTCTAGCAAGCACCCGACTCGTACTATCTTCTAACTTTATAAGAGCCATATCAAGCCGAAAATGGAGTATTGCTGTCACTCGCGATAGAATCCAGAAGCATCTCCGAGTCCTTGTAGGTGACGAATTCTTTTCCACCCTCTCAATGTTTTATCGCTATGTCCATGGTAAGTGTTCAGATGAACTATACTCTTTAATTCTACCAGTGTTAACCTTCACAGCTAAGACCCTCCATGTCACGTACATTGTAGCGAACCTCCCTCATTCCCTTCATATTCCTCTGGTGAGATGTAAGTTCCACTCGAGCAGCTTCTTCCCACGAACCACTTTCTTGTGTAATCGAGAGGTTGCTTCTCCGATCACAACAATCTTAATCACTTCAAGACTAGGGTTAAACGTTGCCTTTCATCCATAGCCGTATAAGCAGGGCCTCTTATTCTGTGACCCTCTACCGCGTGTGAACCTCGTCCCTTGTACAGGGTGAACATCATAGTAAAAATAAGGTCATCATATTTTATCCAAGATATGCCGTACAGTGTACTGCTCGAAATAAACTGTACTCGTTGGTTGTTCTTCATTTTTAGTAGATGTGAGTTGGTTAAGGATGTCTGGCCTATGCAGAGCCTGAAAACAACCAGCTCCTCTTTTATTGCACACCCTTGTGCAAATTAATTGAAGCAAAACGAATAATTCCGTTATTATCTACACACATGTTAGTACTTCGTATGTCCATTCCACGAAGTCGTTCCTTGCAGATTGACCACAGATTCTCGATTGGATTTAAATCAGGAGAGTTTCCGAGCCAGTCTATAGTACTTTTATTTCACTGGTAAGGCTTGCCAGTGTGTTCGTGCAGTTTTACAATTTTTCGTATGTTTCCTTGGAGTAACAATGGCTATAGGACAACTAAGCGACGAGTCGAAACAATAGTGTCCGGGCGGCATAAATATCTGATGCGATCACGGATGACGCAATATTTTTCAAGACCAAACAAATTTCATCATACACCCCGGAAATAGATTCATATTACTGCACACCACTGCTAATGACTTAATCTGAGGAAAAAATAAAAATCGATTACACGCTGTTACTCCAGTGGATCTAAAACTGACCGTATAGTGAAATAAAGGAAACTAAAGCAGTTGTTTCAATTAATTTGCATAAGGGTGTATATTTACGATTCTGTTGTTGTTCCTCTTTGGAGTGTTGGATTCTGAGTTCTATACCCTCTTGCCATTTATTTTTTACTTATTTGTCTGTAGTTGACCTTTAACCAATTTAGGAGATTTATATATGGGCAATTTGTACAAGCGAGAACTTTATTTTTGGAAAAACTTGACTGTCTATTTGACACGTTTAATGTGAAGAAAAGTGCAGCGAACTTTATATCAAGGGATCACTGGAGCTTCGACTAATGATGCAGTAGGTGCAAGCACGTGCCGGAAAAAGATTACTCGGTTTTTAAAAGGTTTTCAACTCGGGGGAAAAAGACCGCTCTGAGAAACATCAGTGGTCGACCGAGAAGAACATTGGTTTTTCCCCCAAATTGCTACCCAGAATCAAGAACGACGATTAGCGGCCATGAATATAGGATCTGGATGTAAAAAAAAAATCAATAAACACAATAAAACTGACACAAATTACTTACAATTGCAGGAAACAGACAAATATTTATTTCAAATAATTTGTATTTCCAGACGAATTATATTTCAGGCACACTTTTTGGAAGTTACTTTTTTCCAATAGGGTTTGTACAAAATGAAAATCTTTAAGAAAAGTGCATTGGACTGTCATGAAATCACAGAAGTTTCATCAAACGCACCCATTAATCTTTGGTGACTTTTTTCCGAAGCTTTTTAAAAGTAGAATTCGTTGAGGATTCTTTTCCTTAAAATCTTTTATCGCAAATAAATATAAAAATCGTCGAGCAACGTTAAAAAATCTCTCGTAAATCTAAAAAGCGAACTCTTAGTTAGCTTGGTGCTTGTGCTGTGGTATTGTTCACATAGAGTAGCGGCAAAATTCCGCACAGAAGGTAATTTCCCCGCGCTACACAAATTCCCCCAAACCTTATCCCATGTCCTTTCTATCCTAACTAGCTGTTAAATAAAAGAGCTGCCTGGACTCTCAAGTCTTGTGGTGGCAACCAATCTAGAAGAAACAAATCTAAATTAAAAACCAACCTAAAGATGGTTGAACTTTATCAGGCTATCTGGCTCCAGATATACCAATGCGTATATGGCTGCTGTACAATTGTTGCCCCTATTGGCGTAATAGGTTACGGAATTAGTGACAGGACAAAATTAAAAGTAGACTTTTCTATTATAAGGATAAAGTGAAAACGACAAAGATCTTGTAGATAATTTATAATGCGAGGAAATCATAAAAAAATAACGTTTCTTTAAATTTCTCTTTTTTCCAGAACAATTTTCACAGTTCTAAATATGAACCCATTACAGACACAAAATAATTGATTGCGATGCAACAAGCAACAGAATGAAATAATTTTCAAAAAGCCGTTGCTAGCACGCCGTAATTTCGTAATTTGTTCATATCCAATAGCAGACGGCAGTACAACTATTTGTGAACCAATCGAAAACAAAGCAAAGGAATCATGTGATTAACTAGTTGAAGGAAAGATGAACGCTACTTTCGTTGAATGAATGAACATATACGACGCTTAAATACTGAATGACTAATGGGCGAAATTAACAGGCCTACGATCTATCTGCATCTTTAATTAATGATGATAAGTTTACCTGTAAAGAGGTGGAGACTATGTGCACGAATGAATTTATCATAAGTAACAAGATACACGTCCATGTCGAAAATAATACCCGTTCAGATCCATTATCCCTACCATCACTTTCATCTGGTTTTTAGATTTGCATTAACCTATCTCACAACATACGCAAAAATTATGAATTTATCATTATTTTGTTAGAAAGTCTTTGATTAATTTTGATAGAACAGAAGAAATTATATAGAATGTTCGAACGTCTGATTTAAATCATAGAAAGTTAATCAATATAAGTATAATGAACTAAAGGTGTATAAACGTTTAGTTTAAATCCAGTTATTATGAGCGAGACGTTATAGAGTAATGGGTAACAAAGCAGCAATTTTAGAGAATTCTCATTGGCTAACGCTACGCATGTGACCTTATGGGACATTAAGCTAAAATTAGTACATACTTATATACGCATAAAGGAAATGCTGGGAATATACATGTAAAAATGCCATTCGATCCTCATTAGCATCATATTGTCTCAACTTATTCAGTATTTATCACGGGTTTTCTTTTCTCCATTGCATCTCAGTGTTGATGTCTTTAGTTTGGATTTTCAATACAGCAATTTTCATTTATACTCCTGCCTGATCTTATATTTCTTTTCTCTGATTGTTGCGCAACTTGGTGTTTTAGTTCTGTTGTTCTACATTTTCCATTATATCATGCATTCTTATGTTTGCTGTGAAGTAAGATAACTCAAAAAATGGAGGCCAATCGGAGGAAAGAGCTGGTCTGCAATTTTTTTTTAAAGGAGGTTAATCGTAGTTGGGATCATAGATTCATCGTGAACTGCACGAACCTTGCCTTAGTTGCATAATATGAGATTCATCAGTGCTACATACAGTTTTAAATTCAGAGTTGTCCTTCTCCTAAACCGGCTGCCAACCAAGACTGAAGAGCCCAGTCTTTTCTACTATTTAATCCATAGCTGGGAGAGAATGAGTGGATTCATACCTTTCCCAAGGTTATTTGCGCATGAGTGAATGTAATGAACTTGACTGTACATTGGGTGTCCAATTTCTGATTCGGAACCGCACATCCAGATCCCCCCCCCCAATAATGATGCCTATACTGGCAAATATGTAAGATTTTCCTTTGCAACAGTTTGAAAGCAACACACACACACACATACATACATACATATATATATATCATTGTGACGTGCCAGAAGGTTTTCCTCCTCCGAAACCACCTTTCCCATTTATAACTCTACCATTCGGACGTGCAATTAATACTGTTGCCATATCTGGTTTAGCTTCTCTCCTATTTATCGCGTGGTTCTTGACAAAATCCAAAAAAGGATCTGCAATGTAATCGATCCTGATTTGGCATCTCGACATCAGTCACTTTCTCACAAATATGACGTGGCTTTCCTCTGTCTTTTCTACAAATATTTTCATAGCAACTGTCCTGGTGAGCTTTTTTCCCTGGTGCAGAACTACATAAATTTAAGCATGCTACTAGATTGGCATCTAGGTCCCACACTTTTACTGTTGAAAAAATTAAATGTAACCGCCACATCTATTCCAACATTTTCTTTTCTTGCACTTCCCTACAGTGTAACTCCCTTCCGTTTATTTGTTTCCTTGAAAACTACAATCTTCAAAAATTTAAATGCGACGTCAATCGCCATCTTGTACCTTCTTAAATTCCGTTCATCTTTTGTCCTTTTCCTCAATCCTCGCTATTCCCAGTCTTTTCTCTCATTTTCACTCTCTGTAACCTCCTGAGTACTAGTAGAATGACATTCTCGCCTTGCTTGGGGGTGAAACATATATATATATATATATATATATATATATATACTGCCAATGTAACATTTGCTATGTCATCAAATGCGTCTACGATGGACAGAGGTGGCCGAATTTCCCTCTGGACTCTTCTAATGACGAAGTAGGAATAGAATTAATCTTCACAAATAAAACACCACAGTTTATTCATATCGAGAATTATTTTCAACTCACAGATTGTTTTTAGCTTATAATACTCAATAAAATAGCAAAAAATGAAATATTTAATAAGTTTTGACAGCATGTTTTGCCTGGTTGGTTTTATATATTTCAATGACTAAGACGTACTTTCAAAATACAGAAGACAGTTCATCATTCACCCACATCTTGTATAATGAATGTTATGCATCTTGCGTAAATGGACAAAGTTTTTTGTTTCATATACGAAACTAAAGTTTTCTAAAATGTTTGGCATTTATGGAAAGTCATTGTCTGTTCTATTCTCTTTTTTTTAAAATTGTCATGTCTGTTCAGGAAGGAAGCGATCGTGGCTGCCACAGATATTTTGATATTTATTATATTTACTATATTTGAGAAATATATAGGAATGACTTCCCGGTGTCTTTTCCCACGGTTCAGAGTAATCTTTCTCTTAAACTGGACGCCATCCAAGGTTACAGAGCCTCCGAGTATTTATACCAAAGTAAATGAAACAGACCAGGACGGTATTCGAACTCGGCTCGTCTATTTCACGCCGTTACATTAATTACCAATCTTTACTGTATGGTAAAGATCTATAACAATTTGTAATGAACATTAAAATCGTAATGTTTACTTGAAGAAAGCTCTAAAAATAAGGATGCGCTTTATACAAAAAATAATTATCCGTTTTAAAGTGTAAGAAATTCGATCATTTTTTCGACTCTCGGAACACACATGCATCATTTTTCTCAAATGATAACAGACTAACCTTTGAACTTTCTAGCATAATTAAATGCATAACTAGCAGTAGTCATGAAAATTCCACAGTTTTCTTATCTGTATTTTTTCATGAATCACAATTCTTAAGTTAATGATTAAATAAGCTCCTTACTTATTTAATCACTAGCATCCATACCCAGCTGGTCGATCAGAAAAAGCGTTCAATTTGAATGGAGCAAAAACAGCATCATGTTTAGATGTAACAGAGTCTGTCTCCTTCAATTACTTTAAAGTACTTTCATTAAAAACATTTTAAATTAATGCAGTTACTGATATAACAAAAGTAGTCTGTATTTATTCAATCGAAGTTAGCCGGGGACATGAAGGAGTAAAACAGGCAACATGAAATCCCACTTCAGACCACAATTATTTTGGAGTTTTTGAAATTCAATTTGTCAATGTGGTACCAGGGATGTAAAAGAGGATGCATTTATAAAGCATTTGTTACGTTTGATGAAAATTGGTTGAAAGATCAACGAAAAATAAGAAAGAAACCAGTAAAAATCGACATTTTTCGTTATTTACGCGGGTTTTCACTATATGGGTGGACTCAATTATCAAGTTAAATGACTGTTAAACAATCAACTTATTGTCGGATACAATTGAGTGAAGTTTGTATTAGATTGCTTGAAAAATGAGGCAGTTTTTAGTTTAAAATTTGTGTGTCTATCGATTTATGTTGGAATCGATTTTTCGCGGCTTTTCGCTAAACGCAGTGGCGTATAAATACAAATGTGGTATTATTAAGCTCGTCATGATGTAAGTAACCTACATACCGAGTTTGAATGAAATTGGAGGAAAAAAAGGTGAATTTAGGTAGAATTTTCACAATTACATCACTAAATATTTAAGTTTAACAACTTTAACAAATTATTGCAATAATAGTCATAAAGATGAATGTTGGTTTTTATTTTCTGAAGTAAGGGGGGTACAAATGGAAAGAATCGATACTTATAAGGTTTTACATTTCACAGAAGTAGACGTTAAATGCAGAGGAGCGTTATCTGTTCATTCATTCATTCATTCTTTAAAACCAAACAGCATCCCTGATATATCATTCCTCTGTCTTTCCTCACAGTGAAAACGGAATGGTTCATTATTCATCTGTGGTAATTACTTGGTGTAGATATTCACCACAAGAATTGTTTTGGTACTTCTTTCTTTAAATGTAATGTGATATTTTAAATTCCTACTCAACTGTGACAGCTTATGGTCACATCATAGTAAAATGTACGATCATGAAGTTAAACAATGTCGAGTCTGGTCAGTAACTAGAAGGGTGACAGATTGGGAATGCCAGGTGCTGTAAGTTTGGAGGTGCGGGTGGTGTAATGGATAATGGCTCGGAATTGTTAATTGGAGAACCGAGTTCCAATTCCAGCTTGGTTCGTTATATTCACTTAGGTGCAAATACCCTTGGGAAAGGTATGAATCCACCTCTTCTACCCAGCTACGGTTTAATTAGTAAGACTTGTATCACTAAACCAATTTTATTTTTAAAAAATAAATAAAAAATATTTAGATTTCAGCATTAAATATCCCATAGAAGAAGATATCCTGCTGAGGAAAAACAATCAACAAACGTCAATTTTGACAAGGAAGATATGAATTCTACACGATGAATTAAAAACAATTATCAACAAAGATATTGCTTATATTTGGCAATTTAACAAATAACACAGATGAAATATGTATTAGAATATGCTTTTAAAACTTGTTACCCAAATTATATATTACCGCTTATATTGTAAACGTAATTAGTTAGTAATATATAAAAAGCTGATAGGATACAAATGTAATGCAAGGGGCGGTTTTGTACTATTAACACTAGGATGGCCGAGGTGTCGACACCTTCAAATTTTCAACAAATTACTATTGAATAATTAGTTTTGGTTTGATGCTGAGGCTTATGGACAATTATTGAATTTTTGCAAAGATGCTTAACAGACTTAATTCTTTAAAAAATATTCAATGGAATAGCCGATATTTGAGGTTTTACCTAGGCTATTTAGATGGTAAATGCATTGAAAAATTTCTCACAAGCAATAATACTTGTGTTTATGTATTTATTACACACACACACACACACATAATTTATTTATATATATATATATATATATATATATATATATATATATATATAATCACTTTCTTTCATTATGAGGTATACTAATATTTGTGAATTTCTTTTCAGACTTGAATATTCCTGACTTGAATATTGAATATATTAGAGATGGCTGCTTCATGGCGTAATGTAAATAAAGATGTCAAAGGAGCAGGCCATCCTAGTGTTAACATAATGTCCCTCGATAAAATCTAGCCGTAAGCAAATTTATGAAAATTTTGAAAACATTTAAATAACACGGCCGAAGCGTTTTGATAATAACAACAGAAATGAGGAAAATAGTTCGTAAGTAAATAACATAAATAATAATAAATCCTCATCCCAGAAATTCAGGCGCTATACGTATCTCTTTTTTCTTCTTCTTTTTTTCTCCTTTTTTTTCTTCTTTTTTCTTCTTTTTTTTCTTCTTTTTTTTTTTTTGTAATTATGTTTACTCTATGCACAAGCGTTCTTGTATTTTGACGTCCTAAAAGATAAATCTTAGCAAAACAAAACCAGACTCTGATTAACAGTATAACGAGACACTAATCAACAGCAGAGACATTGGATCTGGTAAATTAAAAAAACAGGATCTAAACACCGACTGTGCTTAAGCTTAACGAAGGTGTACAGTACATCAACATAATCATTATTTCGTTTACATTTAACACTTCCAGATATTATGTGTTATTTATCAAACGCCAAAATGAAGAATTTGTTTAGAAATCCAGAGAATTTCGCCTTTCTTTCCAGTAAAATACTTGCAACATTCACTTTATGACATAATTAGCATTGTTGGTTGAAATTCAGATTAAAAACACAGTGATTTAATTCTCCACTTCATAAAGTGATTTCTGCAAAAATTAACTCACGTTTGAAACTATATGAAACATTTCCTTCTGTATGGCGTGTTCTTTTAGGGCGTAGAAGATCATGACTCTCCACAACTTCCTGTCTTTTGGAGCTCTTATTAACCTTTGTCTTTTCACGATCACTCTCAATCTCAGTTCTTTCCTCTATTTACACAAGCTTGTTGGACAGATGATTCGCTGTTTCCTCTCTTTCCCTCTTACCGCCAATATATCCTGTTGTTTATCAAATTGTCCAGTCTTCCTTTCCTCATTATGTGTCCTAGTTTCAACTAAATAAAATTTAAAAAATACATGATTAATTCAAATGTAAATAATTATGAGTAACGTGTTGTATGTTTTCGTAGAAATAAATGTGTATGTTTATAGCCGTTCCTTAAAAGCGTTTGTCAATGTTTTCTTTTGGCTTTCTACTTCATATCTACTCATTTGGTGACCGCATCTAGGTATGGCAAGTAGGGCACGTTCTATCTATATGCACCGGTTTAAAGCGGGCGTTACGGTGGCGTAGCTACAGCGTGTGCCGCAAGGGGGCAACTCCGTGAGTCTGTCACCTCTACCCGCACCCCCAACCACAGCCCCAGAAATGCATTTTGCAATGCGTTGACAGACATTAAACTCGTCTTGACTTCCATCATTCAAGTCAAATGAAATACTTCGGCTCCTATGACATTCAGGCCAGCAAAATACGGTGACTAAAGGGATTATTATTTCCTTTTTTTAAACACACACACACACACACACACACACACACACACATATATATATATATATATATATATATATATATATATATATATATATATATATATCCTTCCACTTGCCTGACGAGACCTTACCGACGAAACTCGGGTTGCGAGGTTGGTTGGCATTTTAGCCTTTGCTGATATATATATATATATATATATATATATATATATATATGAAAGTGGTCACTGAGGTTAACATCGAGCGACGGCAGTCTGTTTTATGTATAAACGCAATCTTAAGGGCATGAAGAAAACCGTAAAAAAATAACTTTTCAATATATTTTAAGTAAAGCGTCTGCAATATTCTGTTAATATCCAATAAAGTAATGGTTAAAATTCTTGTCAGATATTTATTTGCATCAATTACTTTATTAATCTGTCATTAACAGATATTGACAAATCATCAATATGGCGTAATATTTGGTTAATTCATTTACGTTTTTAAAAATACTCTCTTATAAACAGGTCTTAATTTCTATGCAAAAGTATTCTTATTCTTTCAACAAATAACAAAAAATTCAAGTGTTTTTAATTGTTGCAGTAAATCTATTAAAAAATCATTAAAAATTTGTGTGATAAATGAGCAAACTCCTCTCGTAAATTAATTCATTTGCGACTTAGGTCCTCACTGAGCGTTTCTCACTGAGTGTTTCCTTACTGTGATTATGTACCAGTTTAAGCTCTTAGGAAGCGTCACTGTAGTCTAGTGGTTGGCTGTAAAGTTTTGTAAATCACTACTACTGTTTTGAGTTCAATCCTCAGTGGGTGCTCCACACATGTTGTCTTGTGTCCTACTAAGCTCAGTATATTGATATATAATTATATTGGGTATGTTAAATTTCATGAAAGTGATTCCGGGAAAGATTCCTGTTTACAGTCAAAATCATGCAACTATGACTTTTATGGGAATTCACATCAAAAAACATTAAAAAAAAATTGACCAAACTTCCTTCTTTGTTTAAGAGGTTTCAAGATTAACCTTTTAAAATTAAGTTTATCCCTAAATTATAAGATAACAAAATCAAATTCAATTTGTATGCTATTTACATAAGTTAAACCCTCAATGCCATATATACTCTGGTAGGTTTATGCTTAGGCTATAGATTAAAAGTATTTTTTTTACTCGTGAATATCGGGTTTCTACAAGGACAAAGAAGAAGCAGACTGTGGAAAAGAAATGAGATGACAACTGAGGCAGATGGAGGGAGCTGGTCAGATGATCAGCTGCGCAGGGAACCTACGACCACAACCAGGCATGAGACTGATGATGATGACGACGACGATGATCATAATGATGATATGATTTTGGTAGTTTCCATGGAAACCGAGTGCAATAAAATGCCCATTTCCATATGCTGTCTGTCCGGCGAGATCTGGCCGGTCGTCCGGGAAAGGGGTAAGAATGTTTTTCGGTGGGTAAGTGTCACATTTACACAAATCACAAATCCATATGCATATATAATCTATCTAGGTTGTCCCTCTTTCTGTGAGTGTGATTGTGTACGCGCGCGCGTGTCTGTGTGTGTGTGTGTGTGTGTGTGTGTGTGTGTGTGTGAAAGTGAGAGAAAGTGAGAGAGATAGAAAAAAAGAAATTTTCCCGCCTATTTCCCTTTTTTCCTTTTTCTTTCTTAATATCCTGATATTTCACTTCTTTGTTCGTAATCACCGCGCCAATAATTACCGACTTTTTCCTTCTCCCTCCTCTTCCGGCCAGATATGTATATTTCACCCACATTTTTCTTCTGGTCTCTTCCCGCACTTCCTCTTTTGACCCACCCAGATGACATTTCTTTTTTAGTCCCGTCTTTGGATTCTTGCTATCACGAGAAAAATATTTCACTGTTTAAAGACATCGGAAACAAAGCATACAGCAATCTCCCATCGTCATCGCTGTGACCGAGATGTATATGTGTCGAACAAGTAAACGAAGAAAAACATAGCGGAAATAGATTTTTTTTTAAAAAAAAAAAAAAAAAAAAAAAAGAAAGAAAACGATAAGAAGGAATAAACAAAGAAATAGCATTTCAGAGTTTTGATTTTATCCACTTTGGGTTTAGAATATCACGTAAATTCTTTTTTTTTTATCGCAAATAGAATTTGGTATGGATGCGCATATAACGGCGTGTTCCCACGAGTTTCCTATTGTCTATCATCACATACTTTTGTTTCTAATCACGCATACACGTGTAGATATTTCCAATGTTTTTGCTAGCTCCGTAAGTAGCTAAAAAAGAAAAAACGGGGAAGATTACTTCAAGTAAGCAGAAACTACACGAAAAATCAACGTTCGAAATTCGATCTTCTTACCTGGGCTTGAACTTCAATCTTTGCCCCAGGACAGTCTCTATGCAGGCCACAGAGGTTGCTATTTATTACTTTGGACCCAAATCGCAAGACTTGGATGAGAATGATCGTATTTTTTAAAGAACAATCGCTAATCCTGAAACAGCGCTTTTAATGGGTAAAGGAAACAAAAATGTTATATATTCATACATATGTATTTTATTACTTACATTATTTTTAGTGGATAAACATATTTGAATAGACGCTCAGTTTATTTAATAAATAGTATATTTATTTATTTATCTTCGTCTCCAGTCCGGCATACGGGTATCCACTAAAAGTAACGTTTAGGCAATAAAATCTGTCACATAAATAAATAGAAACGCGAGCACTTCCTTAGAAATCACACACACACACACACACACACACACACACACACACACACACACACACACACACACACACACACACATATATATATATATATATATATATATATATATATAAATGAGAACGAATCGAACATAAATTCAAACGTTCGCAGCATTCATTTAAAATAGGACTCAATCCAATCCAATAGTAGAGAAGTATTCTTTATCATAGTATATTACATTCGGACACGTAGAAACAACGCTACATAAATGCACTCATGTTTCGATATGTATGAACGCAATCTCATCAGAACGCCCTATGTAGCGTTGTTTCTACGAGTCTGAATATATATATATATATATATATATATATATATATATATATATATATATATATATATATATATAGAAAAAGTTTCAAACTAAAAAATTATAATGTTTTATTTTATGAAAGTATTTATTTATTTATATATATATGATATTTCAAATTGTCCTCAATTTTTCATCAGAAATAACTGTTTGTTACAAATAAATTAAAATTACTGTTTGTTGGCAAGTAGCGTCCTTCGAGAGACGCGGACGTCACGTGATATGGAACGTGTATGTATCTATGTATGTATTAGGGGAAAATGTATGAAAAAAATCGACCTTGCCAATGGAACGATCCTCCGTGACTCGATCAGTTAAGGCACATCAGGTTATATGACAGTTTCGTATAGGATACAGGTTCGATTCCTGTCGGAGGACAAATATTTTCTATGAAAATTTCTCGGACATTCAAGCCGGTAAATGTTATTAATACTGTTTAATATAAAACGGAACATTTACTTAAATATTTGTATCTATTAAAAGAAAATGTCTATATATATATATATATATATATATATATATATATATATATATATATATATATGTTATCTATGTATATCCAAACAAGTTTGATTTAAAGAAACCGACAAGGCCTGTCTCTTTAATTTTTATTGTATTTTTCGAAGTTTCGGATAAGGCGTTGAGTATTGGGGATAAACTGTCCAAAGTTCATATTTTGTTATTTTTGTTCAAGTACTTTCGACTTTCGCAGACATTATCAAGAACAGATGCGGTATCTATGTAGTGGTTAGAATTCCTTGGTCTGTATCCTGGTATTCTTTGGGAAACCAGACGTTTGAAATTGTCTACCGTGGCATCATGTGTAACGACCACAGGGACCAAGGCCGCACAAAATGATAGCGATTTCTTTTTTTTTTCCTTTTTATTATAATAATAATAATAAGATATATGCGTACATTAATTATATGATATGCACTTCAAGATATCTTCTCATATATATATATATATATATATATATATATATATATATATATATATATATATATATGTGTGTTTGTTTGAGAACAAAAAAATAAGATAAGATATTGTTGCTGAATGCAATTTCATTGAATTCTCATTAAATTGTATTTTTAAAATCCAGTTGAATGAATTTCTTAATTAGGAATGTTTCGGCATTAAGAAATCGGAGAGCCGAGTTCGAATTCCAGTCGAATCCATTACATTCACTTACGTGCTAATATCCTTGGGAAAGGTATGAATCTTCTTCTCCCCACGCCCGGCTATGGATAAATAGCAGGACAGACCAGGTTCTATAGTCTGGTCTACCGCAGAAAGAAATGGCAACCTACTGCGGGAAAAAATCTACCTCGTCTCTCATGTATCGAAAGATACATGATCGCTTAAACGTGTATCACGCATGGCACATAACTGACTGATATATATATATATATATATATATATATATATATATATATATATATTTAATAATTTAAAAATATGGTCCCATCGCCACACAGGACCTGCCATGTTTATATATTATAAATTTAATAATTTAAAAACATGATCCCATCGCTACACAGGAATTACCATGTTTCAAAAACAGAAACTAAAACTTTAAATTTAATTATAGAATTAAATTAAAATCACTAGTACGGTTTCATTTTCGAGCGATTTTAGGAATCCAAAAATCGCTTGAAAATGAAACTGATTTTAATTTCTGCTTTTGAAACGTGGTAAAACATGTGTAGCGATGCGACCAAATTTTTAAATTATTAAATTTATAATATATAATTGTATTGAGCACTGTTTTTTACAAATAAAAATAATTAATAAGAACACAAGATTATAAATCTTACAGTTCTTTCCCATTATTTATATATATATATATATATATATATATATATATATATATATATAATTCACACTAAATTTCATCTGAGAGTTTTATCTCGTATGTTTCAATCAATGAGAATATAAGAAAAAGAAAAGAATTTGAACACACGATCTGTTTTTGTGGCGTCCTGACAACTCTTTTCTCGGCAAGAATTGTGACGATGTAGACATTCGGAATTTTACCTCTAAACGACAACTGACACTTGCATAATTTAAATCGACAGTGTAATGGAGGTCCTTCACACGGGGAATACCTTGCTCTTAAATGTCAGTCCATTGTCTGATATCTGCAATGTCTAACACGAAACGGCATTGTTTTTTTATTTTGTTTTTTGTTTTTTTGCAGTGTTCACATTAAAGAAGCAATCTGGTGTCGTGTTCCATGTCAGGTGGAGGTAGCCATAAAACTATGTGGCATATTTTGCATTAGGGGAAGCGAAATGGGCGAGTGGGGTTGGGTACAAATGAATACTATCAAAACAATTCAGCCGCTACAAAGTCACTTTTCCGTTCCTCGGGTGGCAGAGATGGAATTTTGTTAACCAGCAAGTTCAGACTTGGTTTTTAGATGGTGTGGATCTCAAGTTGTTCACGCCCCAATACACACGCTTCTGAAATTTACTAGTGTCATTAATATAAGTGCTGACTAAAAAAGAAAACTGATTGATATATTAACAAAAGGATAAACACGTAATTGTTAATATGTCTCGGTGGTTTACTAAAGGTCTGAGAACAGCAACCTCTAGGCGTTTATAAAACTTACCTCATTGTGGAAGCAAATTCTTTGTCACTCTCCCCTCACACACACACACACACACAGAGAGAGAGAGAGAGAGAGAGAGAGAGAGCTTGCTGGCAAAAGTGGTTGCTTATTTATCAAAGTTGTAAGAGGTTGGTGTTATAGACTAGATAAAATTGATCATTTTGGATGCTGAATTTCAGGATAGGCAACGCCTCACATCAGTCAAATGAATTATTGAATAAAAAGATAAAATGTGACCTACCAATCTTCTAAGTGGACCTCCCTACTTTTTTACCTTTGTCATATATATATATATATATATATATATATATATATATATATATATATATAAAAGTGAACATAGAATTCAACACTTAGAGGCGACAGTCTGTTTCATGCTAGATGCAATTGTGGCTTGACGATATATATATATATATATATATATATATATATATATATATATATATATATATATATGAATGACAAAATAGAAAAAGTTTACTTGTGACACGTTTCCTCCTTCAGGACTTCGACAGACTAAATTTGTTATGTTGGTACGACTTTACATGCACACAAACGAGAGGTGCTGGGGATTTTAGATTTTTTAGAATTTTTTTTATGATTCAATTTTTATTCGATTTTTTACAATCAAAATATCCGCTAGAGTGAAAGGGACGCTAATTTACATCACTTGATCTCGTTTTTTGCTAGTTTTAGAGATCTTTTTCTATTTTTAATATTTTAATATGGCGTAGATTACTGTAGGAATTCCAATTATCAATTGTAACAACCGTTCCGAAGTTAAATTGCTCTATAGACCATTAAAATATTACTGTGGACTCCCAGTTTTCTATTTCTTTGCGTGGACCCCAGTACTGCTACATGGACTCTCATGGTCCATATGAACTTCGGTTGAGAACTTCTGGTGTAGATAAAGAAAGTTAAAATGAGTCAGGCCATTTTTCCTTTGATACGCTTAGCAGAGTAACGGTCGGAAGTTTTCACTTATGGTATTGATGGGTGAAATACTTTGCGCGGTGAATCAGCGCCATTGACCTGGCATTTCTTGATTCTTAATAGATTGTCGCTTTTCTACGCTGTCATTCACTTCCTATTATTATTCATATTACAAAAGAACTGAATCGTGATACAATGTATAGCAACCATCATTATTGCTTGCATCGGAATACATCTAATTATCTTTTAATCGTCTAAGAGAACTTTTTCCCCTTATATCAGCATGGCTGATGCTAACCTCCGGGAGAAAAAACTTATTGCACATTCTTGGGCTAATGACTTCCGCTGAAATGAAGTGCAAAGATTATATTGAATCAATTACTGGATCTGCTGGGAAAGTTGGTTTACTGTCGGCGTAGACATTTTTTCTCTCCAGAATCTATCTTACTCATTTATAAGTGTAGCTGTCAAATCTTGTTTGATGCTTCTGCTATGTATTTAGATATTCTACCTAAAATCCAAAGAAGAATCTGCAGTTTTATTGGCCCTGACCTGCTATCTCGGCTTGAGTCACTCTCCCGCCATAGTATGGTCGCTTCCGTCTGACTTTTCTATAAGTATTTCCATGGTAATTGTTCTGATGGGTTTTCCTTTTTGATACCTAGTCTTTAGGAATTTAAGCGCAGTACTAGATTAGCCGTAAGGTCTCATCATTTTACAAATGGCTGTAGAGGTAACCGTAAGTTCTATGTTAATAGTTTCTTCTTTCACAGTTCTTGCTTGTGGAACCATCACCCGGCTTCATGCTTCCAAGGCAAAAACTTAAAACCAATGTCAATCGGTATCTTCTGTTTTTTATTTTATTTTATTTTATTTTTTTTATTCCCAAGCTTTTATTTCCCTCCCTCTCCTTAATCATGCTTTCTTTTTCTCATATTCTCTCACACTCAGGAACCTCTTACGTCTTAGTGGCTTTATTGCCTGATTTGAGGTGAAATGAGTAAACAAAAGGCCAATGATATTCAGTGCATATGTGTACTTTGTACTAAGTCCGTGAGTCTCTTACCAATTATTCACACATTTTAGCATACTTAAAATCCAAATTATATTTTTGGCACAAAATAAAAACATTTCCACATGCAAATTTATCTGATTTAAACGAAAATGGCTTTTAAATGAAATAATGTACCTAACTATAATAGAAATTGTGAATAAAAACATAGAAACTTAAATAGATAATTAGATTGAAGCAAGAGATTTATAGATTAAAAAATATATATTCTTCTGAAAAATATATTTATTCAGTCTTTATAGGCTGCAGGGTCATGTGAAAGGTGAAATATATCTCACATCTCGTAAGTGGTCAGTGTTCTAGCCTAGGTAAAAAACAAAAACAAAAACAAAAAAAAAAAAAAAACGCTCAGATGTCCCATGTATATCTTTAAGGTTGCAAAACAATTTCAGGCTTTAATTTCATCAAATTTGATTATTTGGGGGGAAATTGGTTTTCAACCAGATTATTTAAAATTTTTATCTATGACGGAACCGTGCAAACATATATACTTTGTCTTTTTATTTTTTTATTTATTTTCAATTAAAAATATAATTGCTAAAAACGTTTGTGGATTTTACCGAATTAACTCGTCCATATTAAAAAGTTGATCAAATATTCCTAAGAGTTTATAATATATAATGAAAAATGCCGAGTAAAAAATAGAAATAAAATAAAACTTATTTTATTGATATTCACTTAAAACCGGAAGACATTCCTTAAACTCGATGTCAAATCACTTCTTGTTGATAGAATTTATATTATAATTATTTGCAAATAAATAAAAGGATGATATACTTTGATTAGTCAAATTCAAACATTTAAAGTTAGCTTTATTTGTATTTCTACTAATCCTTAACCCTCAGTTTAAATGATTTATGAACATGAATGTTTAAAAATTCAGAAATTTGTCTTTTTTGCAATTAACTGAAGAAGTGTTCACGATTTTCATGAGAAAAGGAAAAAAGAATGAAATATTTTAATAACGCTTTCATAAAATGGGTACATGTTTGAAATATGGATATGTTTATCTCGTTAAGAAAATCATTTCTATAAAAAAAAAACTGTAATAAAATTGTTTCTTTATAAAAATAAAGGATTCAATCTTCATTGTTATTCTTCTTTCAATGTGAATAAAATTTTCTTTGCAGCATTTGTGAAAAAACATAAAAATATCGGATTATTATTAAAAATGTGAGGAAAAAAAAGAAAACTTCCAAAGTATTATTATTACTATTATTATTATTATTATTAAGTGGCAAATTAGACATTAAATTGCTTTATTCTCCAAGTTAGAGCATTTTAACGGTATCGCTAGGATGTGCCGTTTTGTTATTTTACAATAGCAAACAAACACACACAGAAACAAAAATCATATCCTTGTAATATAGTTATTACAAAAAATCTGAATAAAATCGGAATTCATTCCTTTAGTGTGGTAACTCTTTATCTAAGGAGTAATGTACATATTATCTTTATTATTTACTCTTTACATTGATAATTTCATTGTTTATGCGCCTTTTCTCAACGTTTTCATATTTCTGTGCATCTACCATGTAACTTGGTTCTGAGAATTTCTTCTC
This sequence comes from Acanthosepion pharaonis, assembly GCA_903632075.3. Taxonomy (NCBI): domain Eukaryota; kingdom Metazoa; phylum Mollusca; class Cephalopoda; order Sepiida; family Sepiidae; genus Acanthosepion; species Acanthosepion pharaonis. Next base: position 4,384,584 of record CAHIKZ030005555.1, read on the forward strand.
TGGAGGTAGAATTTCAGTGAGGAAAATGGCCTTCAGTATAGCTAGTCGAATAACGAAATGATAAGGATCTTCTAGATTTTATAGCTGAAAGCTTGGGGTAATATTTTCCAACAATCTAACTTCAGTCCGGACTGTAGGAGTGGCAGTTCTGATTTCCCAGAGACTTTTCGCAAAAAGTAAGAATTCCATCGTACCCCGTCGAATAATCAAAAAGTAATATTTTTATAATATTTTTTAGAGCACTTTTTATTTACAAGATAATTTTCCAGCCTTATCATCTCCCAGCATTTTATGGAAAGGTTAAAATCGCAAATTGTACTTTATTAGAAACAGTAAAAATCGCTTCGTTAAGTAGATTTTTAGCAGAGTTCAAAAGCGTCTACGCGGCCTTGTGGGGGGGGGATGAATTGTTTGTCACCCTCTAGCGCTTTTCCCAGAGACGAAATGTCACAAACCTATCGTTGATCTGTTGCTACTTCCATGGAAAATGTTCTGACAAAGAACATCCCTGAATTCCGCCAGTTCAGACCTTTACAATCCTGACCTGCCATGCTATGTACCCAGGGTTGAATCATACGCATCGCATCCATTGGTTACAAGGAAGTTCCATTCGAACACTTTCTTCCCAAGAGCCACTGCTTTCTGGAATATACTCCCGCGATGATGCTTCCGTGATCATTAAAATTTAAATCTCTTCAAGTCTAAAATCAAGCGTTATGTAACCGACATATAATCGCAATCTGCACTTCTTACCTCCTCCTCTTGCGTCTATAAATCAACTTCATGGAGTTAGTAAATGAGATTGCAGGGCTTTTGATGGGCCTTGAGTAACTCGTACGATAACTGAAGTTAAGCAATGTCGATCCTGGTCAGTACCTACATGGGTGACCGTTTGAAAATATCAGGTGCTGTAAGCTTTGATGTGTAGGTGGTGTTTTTGATTACATCTCAGAATTGGAAGTCGAAGATCTGTGTTCAAATTCCAGTCAGGTTCTTTATATTCACATTCGCGCAAATGAATTCACTTCATCTCCCACAGCTGTAGGTTAATTAGTCAAAAATATCTTATCTACAAATATTTTCTGGCTTTAAATATCCTGCATATGGAGGATAAGTCGTAAAAATAAATCAATAATCCTTTGCAAACTTTTCATGGTGAAAATTGTCCCTAATTTGAAAATATAAATTAACGCTTTGATACTGAATATTCTGACTTCTTTGATTTGTGATTTCAAAATCACTCTATGGCACCGATGACAATGGCACCGATGACAATGGCACTTCACCTTTCTTGATGTGTGAGGAAATGGTACTACCATATATGAGGTAGGATTATCCGGGGTAGGATTATCCAGGGTAGGATTATCCGGGGCAGGATTATCCGAAGTAGAATTATCTCTCAGTTGGGTCTCTGTGTTCGGGCAGTACGACTCAGCAGACAGAGAGGCACCTGAGGAAAATAAAATACAGTAAGGTGCCTGGTCCCGGGGAACAGCTACCTGGCCCCGGAGAACAGTTGCCCGGTCCCGGGGAATAGCTGCCCGAGGCTGCATTACACCTTGCACTAGAGATGGGTGTAGTCAGACCGATACCTGCACAACCGATGGTTGCGGGGACTGGACAATTTTTGCCCTTGGCCTGAGTGTACGCGCTCGGGTTCCCCACATTAAACCTGATTTTGTGTCACATTCCGTCTCGGTGGGGAGACTTGGGTAAATACTACCATAGAGGAGATTATATATTTTCGACCCTCATTGCATTCTGCCTTGTGCCACGTCTAAGCTATGCTTAGTAAATCGATACAGGAGATTGGATATTACAAGTCAGTTCATCACTTTTTTGTTTATTTCCTATGTCTTCATACTTTGCTTAGTTTTTGGAAGACATTTTCTCTTTTCTACGCTCCTTCGGAATTTTGTGTACCATTTTACAAAGTCAGAAAATTCGAATTTTTCATTCAAGCTGTCCATAAATAAAATCGGGAAGAAAAAAAAATGTTAGTACTTGAGAAAATTGAGTGGACGGCTATACCTGCAACTATTGAAACTCTACTAACGACATTTTTTTCAAAGTAATTGACAAACTTGGAAACAGGGAAAAAAAACTGAAATTATGCAGGAAATGGTAGAGTTATTGAAGTCGATTAGAAATGCTGACGAATTGGAAAGATGCACTCGATATACTGCAAAAGCCACCATTAATGTGAAAATTCATTCAATAGTCCAACCATATAAAGAATCATTACATAAGGAAATTTTACTGCTGTAGTGATTTTTTCGATTGTTTAAAAATTCTTAGAAAATTCCACGACAAACAGGCATCACAAAAAAAGATTTAATATTAGAATAAATGTTAAACTCTCAACTTTCAGTTTTCTTATATGAATTTTCACACCAGTGGTAGCTGTGTATCAAGCGAGACGTCCAACTCGTCAGCATTCTAACCGATTTCAAACTTTCAACTTTGGACTATTATGTGAATATTCACACCAGTGGTAGCTGTGCATTAAGCAAGTCATTTATATCCGTCAGCATTCTAACCGATTTCAAACTTTCAAATATCTTTATATCTTTATATAGTTGGAGTATTATATGAATATTCACAACAATGGTAGCTGTGTATCAAGAATGATAACGCGTTGGAAAGACTCGTTTGATACACAGCCACCAAATTCTTCTAATAGTTCAACTCTATAAAGATATAAAAATACTTTCATAAACAATCGAAAAAATCACTACAGCAATAAAATTTCTTTATTTAACGCGTGAAAGAAAGAAAAGCGGTGATAATAATGATTTGGAAATCATTTTAAAATCGAGAATTTAGCAACTTTTCTTTCATACGTTTATAAAGCACACTTTATTGTGATATAAATGTTATTATGAATAAATAAAGACAAAGGAAAAACTTATCTTAACCCAGATCTTTGTCAAAGATAAGTTTCCCTTTTGTCTTTGTTCATATTGTCCTTTTTACAGATATACACCATCTGAAATTTTTACACATGATTATAAATATGTTAAAAACTTGTGAATTGCCCGTATATCAAAGAATTTATGCCCCTCCTAATATATATATATATATATATATATATATATATATATATATATATATATATATATATATAATCGCATACATATATAAATATTTATGAAAATTGTACATGTGTCATTTGGAGCGTTGTTCAGATTTAATTACGCTGTAATAAAACTTAACACATAGAAATTGTTGAAAATGTAGCCCGCCCCAAACCCCTCACTGTGTGCACCTCAGCTCACAATTCATGTAATTGTTTTCAAAGCCATTTCGACCCCACACAACTAGCCCTTTTCTTCCTGACGCCTCCATATATTTTCTTTGCTCACTGCAGGGAAGAGAAAGAACTGGATGTTTTACGCCTATCCAGAAGTGAATTTTGAGCCTCTTCGTCGCGACCTGCAGCGGATTGCACTTGCTACTACCCACTTAAATATGAGAAATGCTTTTACTGAAAAAATACCGTTTTCATATGTATAGATGTGTGTGTGTGTGTGTGTGTGTATGTGTGTGTATATGTGTGCGTTTGTGTATTTGTGTGCTGGTTCGTGTATGTGTGTATATGCTTGTGTATGTGTTTGTGTGTACGTGTATGTGCTTGTGTGTGCGGGTGTTTTTCCGGTATTGCTTATAAATTAAAAACGAGTGTAAGCGAATGAAAAAATTCAGAGTATTTCCCCAAATCATTCTGGCAAACGATTGCTGACTGTAGTAAAAAGGATTAGTCAGTGGTCAACATTATGTAGGTGGGCCGCACTTGGATTCAGCTTTTATCTGTGTTAAGCTCTCCTTAAAACACTCGTACATAAAAATGTCCGTACATCTATTTGTTATAAGTTGATAAACGGAATTATTATTACTACGTGTACCTGTGAAAATTTCACTGTTTTCCTATTTGAATTTTTTGATGAATCATACTTCCTAAGCTAAAGACTGAATAAGTACCTTGCTAGTTCCACGACAATAAAATACTCACGGGGATTCCATCATTGAATCGTAAAATATTTCAGCTTAATAACTTTAACAAAGTTAATGCAATAATATGAATGCTGAATATTATTTATTTATTTTTTACAATGATTTTCACCTGGTTCGATGGCCACTCGAGATAAATATGATTTCAGACTAAGAGGCATTGGTTATGCGGATACGTGTGAAAGATAACGGTTAACTCTAGACTTGAACAGGTTAAGATTGTAGTGATCAGGAAAACATCCTCTTGGGAGTCGGTTCCACAGAGCGATGGTTTCTAAGAAGAAGCTGCTCGAGTAGAACTTACTTCTCACCAATGGAATACAGAGGGTGGTTTGTTTCAATGTTAATGGCATAGCGAGTCCTAGCCGTGAGGGTTAGAACTGGCCGGACCAAGGAATGCAATTCGTCCGAGAACTTTCCATAGAAGTAGCGTTAGAAGAGGGATAGTCTTGCCACATCCCGTCTTCAAGAGTGGGATTTGGAAGATGTAAAATAATTTGCATCCGTAATGACTAGTAGACTAATTTGAAGTCTATCGACAAAGCAAATTAACTACCTGTCAGCTGCAAACAAAATATGAAAACACTACTCCATTTTATGCCTGATCTGGCTCTTGTGAAGGAAGAGGATAAAAAGAGGAGTCAGGTACTTACTGGAGCGGTCCAGCGAACCGACCATTTTCCCTGCATCTTTAGCGAGTCATCGTATCTATTAATTCCACTTGATGTCAGCTCTTCATCTTGTCTCTTTATTCGTTTTGTCTCCTCTACAGATACACTCTATCTGAGAATATTTACACACACACACACATTATTATATATATATATATATATATATATATATATATATATATATATATATATATATATATATATATACATATATGTGTGCTAATACCCTTGGGAAAGGTGTGAATCCTGTCCTTCTTTCTCTACCTATGGGTAAATAGCAGGACAGACTGGGTTCTATAGTATTGGATGGCAACTGGTCTAGGAGAAGGAAAACTCTGAATTCAAAAACCTGCGGAGGGGCCGTTTGGGGACCTTGTAATCGGCCCTTCAAAAAGTGTGGATAGTCCTGCACAAAACCGTCACCACTATAATCAAATCTCATGGGCTATACATGCGGTTGGGGACCGCTTTAAATTCCAATTCACAGGTAGGTACAGGTATATATATATATATATATATATATATATATATATATATATATATATACAATGGAAGGCTTTTTAATAAATACAAAAAAACAACACTTAATAATATTAACTATGAACATGGACACAATATCCTGACTGTGTTTTGAAAAATGAAAACATTTTTATAAAACATACCTGCAACAAACTATTTCTTATTGAAGAGTTAAATCCTTGAAAATGGCTAAATGTATAGCCGAAAGCGCTCGGATAAAAAGAACATTCGGACAGTTTTTATATAATTTATCATCTGAAAAGAATAGTTTATTAGATCGGATGAGAAATTGTATAAAAAAAAACAAAAAAAAAACACCTTGTCTGCCGTATTCAATGAAATGTGCATATATATATATATATATATATATATATATAAATATATAAAATATATAGGTATAAACATATAATTTATAATTTACATACAAAGAAATAATCACACATAGAATCAATCAGAAGTATTAATGCGATTATTGGCGACATCCATCGCTAGAAACATAATATATGCATTAAAATACTGTTAATCCATAGTGTGAAGTGATCATCGTCGATAAACTTGATGTCTGTAGTTTTCAGTTTATTTGATGTTAAAATGCTAGTACTTACGAATAGTCCTCTATTCATCATCAGGCATGTGTTTTTTTCCTTATAAAATCAAAAACTTGGAGACGAAATACTTGTATGTCGACCGAAAGATGTTTTTTGAATATCTGCTATTATTGACGGTTGTGTAAGATCACGGAACGTGCAAAGACGCAACGCTAAGTTTTTCAAAATTTTAAGTGAGAATTTTATTTAAATATTTCTTGTGATGTGTTAAATCCACGTATTATATTTTTACAAGTGTATTCAGTTTTTATGTCATGAACTAAGTATATAGTTCAATAATATAGTGTAATGTCTTAGCAGTAGTTTTTTTTTTATAGGAATTTTTATGTACTGCGGATCGATATTTTTTTATAAACATAAAACATTAGGCAGCATATAATTTACATACAAAGAAATCACTTCACACTATGGATTAACAGTATTTTAATGCATATATTATGTTTCTAGCGATGGATGTCGCCAATAATCGCATTAATACTTCTGATTGATTCTATGTGTGATTATTTCTTTGTATATATATATATATATATATATATATATATATATTACAGAAAGATTCATCTTGTACAAGGCACGGGACCACTCTAGCTAGAGCGTTAAGAGGCACAGCTTATACAGATACGTGTGTAAGATAACGGTTAAGCCTAGACTTGAACAGATTAAGATTATAGTGATCGGAGTCAGTTTCAAAAGGCAGTAGTTCGTGGGAAGAAGCTGCTCAAGTGGAACTCACATCTCACCAAATGAATACGAAAGCAATGGGTGTGGTTCGCTAAAATGTTCACAAGATGGCGGATCTTAGCTGTGAAGGTTAGGAGTGGTGGAACTAAAGTTTAGTTCATTTGAACACTTTCCATGGTAATAACGATAGAACAGCGAGAGGCTTGTGACATCTCATCTGTGCGAAAGAGTTTCAGGGGTGGAAAATAATTCGTCATCCATGGAAACTCTTTTGGACTCTATCGAGTGGAAAGTGAAGACTGGCCAGCTCGTCTCCCATATATAGAAGCAGTACGCCATTTTCGGCTGGATCTGACGCTTGCAAAACTAGAGGATAGCAGGAGGAGTAGGGTGCTTGCTAGAGCGGTACAGGGAACTGCCAATTTTTGCAGCATCATTAGCGACGGATCATATGTAAGAGTTCCACTTGAGGTCTGGGTTGAGTTTAATTCCCAAGAGGAACTGAAGGCACGGGGTCTCCCTGAGGGAACATCCGTTCACCGTGATGAGTGAAAGTTCTTGAACGATTGAATTCACTACACACTAAACAGTCGTAAAGGTTCTAGCGAGACAAGCTTGCTAACCATTGCACCACGTTGAAGTGCCCAAAATAAGCGATACCCCGAACGTGGGATCGAACCACCGACTCCGAGATTAATAGTTTCGTGCTCTAGCGACTGAATTAGCCGAGCTGTCAACGGCGACTGTTTTCAAAGAAGTAAGAGAGTACAAATTGAATGATTAAAATTGACAACGTTTTGCATTTCACTAAAGCACTCCTCCATCTTTTCCAGCTTTCTTTCTTTCTTTTTTTCTTTCTGTTGTCTTCCCTTTCCTTAAATCAAGATGCGTCTCTGAAATATCATTTTCTTTCCTCTCAATCGAAACTAAATGGTCGATTATTTATCGGAGGTAATGACAGGGCGTAATACATGTGCTGACTAATTTATTAACTAATGAAAGGTCAAGCAGAATGATATTTTTTATACTTACCAATTCTTTAAACGTCATCGAAGCTCTTCAGTAAAATGAGTGGAGCACTTTGGCGTTTGTTTATACTTGTAAAAACAGTACGCTAGATTTGGCTGATTCGCTCTGTTGAGCGAAGATGGCTCAGTGGTAAAAGATCAGACTGACAACAAATGTGCTGGGTTTCGATCCGGGCTTGAGGCATTCGGTCACATCAGCATAGTTCGAACCTGCGTTTGAACCTTAGTGTGCTGTGAAGCTCTCTTTGGCTAAGCGGTTTAAACCACACCGGCTCGAATGTTGGTTTGCTCTACAAAGGAGGGCGCCAGTTCGAACTTAGTCCGCGTTATCTTTATTAAGACTCGAGGTACAGTCAGGTAATTGCACACACATATATTTACATAGATATATACCCAAATTCATCTCCAGAGGAACTTGCGTTTTTTATTTTTATTTATTTATATATATATATATATATATATAGTATCAAACTTCTTTTACAAACTTTGAGGGTGGGTTCTTCACTGCAAAACATGTCCGCAAATACTTCGTTTTTGAGTTTACGGTAGATGGCGCTGTATTACTATGAAGACTAGTTTACATTTGTCATTCGTGTACATTGGTGCCTAGTCTGTCTTCAACATTTGGGTAGTAGTGAGTAAACAGGATGTTCATATCGCGAGCAGGAAGATATTTGCATACGACCGCGCGAATGGTAATGGACACGAGGCTCCACGGCTGTTTCAGACTGCGTTTCCAGATCGAAGGCAGCCGAGTCATCCAGCCTTTGCTGCTTTTTATCGTTGCTTTGCTGAGACCGGATCCGTGGCACCACAAACTATATATCGAGGAAGACCGAGATCCGCTCGTACACCTGGCCACGACGAACACAGTCTATAAACTGTTAGCGACAATCAAGGTATCAGCACACATCGAGTGGCGCTAGCATGTCGGGCATTTCATCGTACCACATGGAGGGTACTTCAAGAGCATCTCCTGTATCCTTATCATATGCAACGCGTGCAGTGTCTTTCGCCCGCTAATCACTCACCACAGGAGAACTTCTGCCGATGGTTTATTGTACATATTATACTGCCGATGCGTTGTTTGTCTCTTCAGTCTTGTTTACGGATGAGGCAATCATTGGAAGAGATGGAATAACAAATTTACACAACCAATATTTTGGGGCATAGCGGAATCCCCATGGTGCAATACAAGCTAGACACCAGCATCAGTTTACGATTAATGTGTAGGTTGGACTTGTAGGTGACTTTCTGGTATGTTCTCCCAGCACGACCTACAAGAGTTGTCTACAGGAACTTCATTTTGAACACACTTTCAGACCTGCTAGAGGATGTAACCTTTCTAATACGAAGACGCATGTGGTTCATGCATGATGTGGTACCAGAAGTTTTTGTCACATTATTCGCAATGCACTGGCTAACATTTACTATGAAAGATACATAATTAGTGGCGACCGGTTCCAGAGCTTGCTCGTTCGCCCGACCTCAATCTCTATTATTTTTATTTGTGGGGCCACTTAAAACAATTGGTCTATACAACAAACATAGACGCTTCCTCAACATGTCATGGGGGCCTCCGAAACCATTTGACACTGTGTGGTAGTATTTGAAAGTGTCCGCCAGTGAATAATAATTTTAGTTAGACTAAAGGAATCATTTTAGCGTCTGTTATATCAATGATATATTTTGTTAAACATTGTAAGTCGATACTGATCTGTCTCTCTCTCTCTCTCTCTCTCTATATATATATATATATATATATATATATATATTATAATTATTTAAATTATAATATATATAATTATATATATTATTATAATTATATATATATAATTATTTAAAAAAAATATGATTAAACTCTACTTCTATATGGAGCACTGTTTTTAAAAATAAAAACAAAAATACTAAAGAACTCCGGATTATTTACCTAACGTTTGCTTTCCTATTTTTCCACATATCTATATATATATATATATATATATATATATATATAGAGAGAGAGAGAGAGAGAGAGAGAGAGAGAGAGAAACAAAGAGAGAGAGAGAGATAAATGCATGCACACAGAAATATATGTACTGTGTACATGAGTGAGAAATATTGATACATTTTCGTTAACACCCTTTGAGCCCTAACCACCGTTTTACCGGTGGTAAAGAAAAATGACGTAATGCCCAGCTACCGATTGAACGGTGGGTAAACAGTTGTAACTTTTTTTTTTATATTTACCGTGAAACATTACATACCAATTATTTGTGAATTTTGACTCAAGAGCTCAAACAGAAGGGTTAAAATTGTTCAGGAACGCAGGGTACAAAGCGTTATTGGTTTTTCAAATTTTCTTTATTCTTCAATTTTTCATTCTTCTTGTTTTCATTCATCTCATTCTTTGACTATGCTCTCCTGCGCTTTTCTTTCTTTCATTCATCCTTTCCACTTCAGTAATGTTTTTTTTTTACTCAACTTCGTTATTTTTCTTTTTTCTTTTCTTTTTTTTCCCAATTCAGTTTTTTTTCCTTCTTTTCCTTCCTTTCACTTGTTCATTTTTAATTTTTGCTTTACTCCCGTCTTTACACTATTTTTCCAACTTCGCCCTCTCTCTTTCTTTCTTTCTTTCTTTCTTTCTTTCTTTCTTTCTTTCCAGATATTTTAGATTCTTCCTATGCACTCTCTTAGTTTTAACGTCTCGCACATTTCTTGTTCCTTCTATCTTATTACTTTCTTTTTATTTTTCCCCATCTTTTTTTTTTCTATCTTTTTTTTTAGGATGACTTAGCTTCTTTTCTTCTTCCTTTCTTTCCACCTTTTAATCGTCTTTTGTTTTCTTTCTTTCCGCCAACGTATGCTTTCCTTTGCCGCTTTCTCGCAGCAGTTTTAATTCTTCCAATTTTTCAATTCTTTCTTCCTTTTATCTCAATCCACCTCCTCGAACTTGACACTACTTCCTGTATACACATGTCCTCCCTCTTTCTTTCTTTCTTTCTTTCTTTCTTTCTTTCTTTCTTTCTTTCTTTGTCTCCTTTTCAAACCCATTCTAACCTGACCGCTCTCTGCCCATTTATGCCATCAAGACACGCTCCGCTTACAAACGTACAAGAGGATGTGAAAGTTCACACGATCAAGCGCCCCTGCAATTCTTTTCCTTCATTTGATTTAGAAGGACAATAAATGTAGTGCATTTAGCTGCTTTTTCTGTGGCTTGTATAAACGAAATAGAATCAGAAGTGGCCGCATCGCCCAGGTTTTAAGACTGCCGGTTCTTCTGAAGACACTATGTAGGACTGCGGGGTGCAAATGTTGCATTCTTTAGTATTTGTGTTGGTGGACGTTTTAAACATCTTAAAAGAATAACTAAGCTGTTATTGTAAGTTCATAAAAAGAAATTAATAAACGGTTGTAAGGCTACTCTATAAGTGCTACTGGTACTGTGTGACCCTAACCCTACCAGCTGCATGAAGACATATTGGCAATGAAACCGGTTCTTTTACCTGGCTTTTCTTGTGAGGGGCGTGGCTAAGTACGTAGAAAGACCTCTTGTAGAGTCAACAGCCATCTAACACAATGGTGTAGACTGGGCTCCATAGCCGAGGATGCACCCTGTACTGTGATGACAGAACATCGCGAGGCGGAGAGCTTCATTGACTGAAGTCAACGGCCAGGGAAGAAGGTTTTTTGTGACGGAATCAACGGTCATGTGCCCGTGACCTATGTGATCTTTTAAGTTAGATGATATCGATTGTGGTTCGAGCTGGAGAAGTAAGGACCCCACCAGGTCCACTTGCCCAAGTCGTCAATGCTTGGATAATTCTGCTTTCAACCTATATATGTGATGGGAACTAGCCATATATCTAGTTGCACAGACGCCCTACAACCACAGCCTATCATTGGACTGATGATGATGATGATGATGATGATGATGATGATGATGATGATGATGATGATGATGATGAAACTGCTAAGTTAGAAAATGGCTTCGGTAATCCTGGTAATATATACTTTCACTCGGACGCTCTGGATAACTAAGATCGTTATTGTTATCCATATGACGTGAGACTTTCCTTCTAAAGCAAAGATACATTACGAGTATTCAAAACAAGGCGAATAAATAAGAATGACAATTATTTTGATAAAAGAAATACTGTCGATTTAATATCGGGATTACATTTTTCAAATCCATATCTGATACAATGGCAAGTTTTAGGAGCAAACAAGAGAAGAAGGTTAAAAAAAAAAAAGAAAGATTTCGGTTGCGTCATGAACAGGTTTATTCTTATTGCTGCGGGTGAAAAAAAATGATGGCAGGAATTTTAATGGATGTTTTTAATGCAACAGGAGTTTTTCATTGAATCATCATCATAATCACCAACATCGGCAGCAGGAATTATGTCGTTTTCTTTTTTTTTCTTTTTTCTTTTCTTTTTCTTTTTTTTTTTCATCATTCTTTCACTCTTCCTCCCACCAAAATATCCACCCACACCTCCTGGTTTTCATGATTTTTATTATTTTTTGTATTCTTACAATTCTTTCGTTGTAGGTCTTTTGTGAGTCACGTAACGTTTTCGTGTGCTTCTAACGCCAAAAGTAATTAAATAAGGTTTCGTCATGTCTACAAGATAATGAGCATCACTCATCAGCTAAACAAAAAATAGGCCCACGCGTACACACACACACACACACACACACACACACACACACACACACACATATATATATATATGTGTGTGTGTGTGTATGTATGTATTTATAACTACGCAAGTTCCACTGGAGTTGCATTTGGGTATATATCTATCATCTAGCTATGTAAATATGTGTGTGCAATTTACATCTACCTGACTGTACCTTCGGGAGTCTTAACAAAGATAACGCTGACAAGGTCGAACTGGCGTCCTCTTTTGTAGAGCAAACCAGCATTCGAGCCGGCGTGGTTTAAACTGCTTAGCCACAGTAAGGTTCAAATGCCTTCTCGAACCATGTTGGTGGAAACATTTCCTTTATTAAGACACATGAATGGTAGATGTAATTCACACTGCTTAAAAAAATGAGGGCGTGTACTCAAGCACAACTAAAATGTAACGTTTAAGTAATGAGAAAGGATGTTGAATCAAGAAAATAAAATCGATTAATTTCTTAGAAATTATTTTTGATACGAAAATAAAGTTAGGGATGAGTAATAAAGTGTGTGTGTGTGTGTGTGAGTGTGTGTGTGTGTGTGTGTGTGTGTGTGTGTGTGTGATAAGTTTTAAGGTATGGCGTATTTATGTGTGCGGAATAGAGTGTGTGTAAATATGAGTGGACATTGAAGTCAACACGAGGGTCGCCATTTGGTGTTGACTTTAATGTTCACTCATATATCTATATATCTATCTATCTATATAAATAGAGAGATAGAGAGAGGTGACAGAGAGCGGGGTGAGAGAGAAAGAGAGAGGGAAGCGAGATATATGTTTTCATATAAAACCATGTGCTATTAGAAAATATATATTGTTCCATGTATAATTATAAAGATAAAAACATGCATACATACGTCTCTCTTTCTCTCTCTCTCTCTCTCTATCTATCTATCTATCTACGTCTATATCTATCTATCTATCTATCTTTCTCTCTCTGTCTCTGTCTCTGTCTCACTTTCTCTCTCTCTCGCTCTCTCTCTCTCTCTCTCTCTCTCTCTCTCTCTCTCTATATATATATATATATATATATATATATATATATATATATTTATCGTCGTCTAAGAGTCTTTATCAGATCCCTATATGCATACACACGTGCTCACATGCAATTAAGATAAACGAAGTACATTTACAATGATTGTCGTTTACGCCTATTACGGCAGGTAATATTATACATATTTTTGTATATATATACATATATGTATGTATATATATATATATATATATATATATATATATATATATATATAGAGAGAGAGAGAGAGAGAGAGAGAGGGAGGGAGGGAGAGAGAAATGGGGGAGAGAGATACATTTGCTTGTCGAAAGCAAATATATATATACATACATACACAGATACTTATGCTTGTCGAAAACAAATACATATATGTGTCTGTCCGTGTGTCTGTCTGTCCGTGTGTGTGTGTGTGTGTTTATTTGGCAAAAACTGCAGGAAATGATTCATAGATTCGTTTTCGTTTTTTTAAGTGTACAGAATTATTTATTCTCTTGACTTTATCACCCGATTTTCCCCAAATATATCTTTGGCTCTAAATATTATCTTACCTGTTTGTTATTCTTTTTTTCTAACTCAAATAAGCAACAATTTTAAAATTTCAATTAATTGCGTCAGTTACTCTTCGCAGAGATCAGGTTTTTGTTTGTTTCGTTTTTTGTTTTTTTTCTGAGATTTCGCTGATTTTAACGTTCCTTTCATTCTTGTCCAGCAATTCTTCGACCTTCATCAGTTTACAGCGTGGTAATCAGTTGATGACATTAGTTAAGAAATGTTTTTATTTTATAGGTGGTGGTTGGAACTGATTTCACTGAGCTGACTCAAATAGAATTAGAATAAAAAGATAAGAGTTGAAAGTCTTTTGCTTTAATCTCAGTAAATATGCCTTTTCGAGTGGATTACCACAGATGTACCCAAATTTGACAAAAATAATTTAACCCCCCCCCAAAAAAAAAAACAGTTTTATTTTGGATCAATCGTTAGATTATATAGGTAAGTGTCATGAGCTTACAAAATTTATTCGGAAAAAAATTTAATAAAAGAATGTACTTTTTATACTTTTCATAAGATTATATATATATATATATATATATATATATATATGCTTTAAAAATCAGGAAGTAAGTTGAATCTGCTACCTTGGTTTCAACCTTACGGTATCCTCAGGCGATTTTTATCAAATGGCATCTTAACGCTTTCTTTTTCTTTTCTTTTTTAAACTAATGAACGCTGTATTTTTTAAATAAATAAACAAACACCTGATACATTTAAAAAAAATATAGAGTTCATTAGATATTTAAAGAAAAACAAAAGCCTTAAGAGGTCATTTGATAAAAATCGCCTGGAGATAATGTAAGGTCGAAACCAAGGAAGCGGAGTCAACTGATCTACCGTATTTTAAAGTTAAAATGCTCTACATGTTTTTTTTTGTTTTTGTTTTTTGTTTTTCATACGTGTATTGAGCACTTTTTAATACTACTATTCTCTGGTCTGATTCAACTCTGACCATTTATGTATTATATATATATATATATATATATATATATATATATATATACACATAAAAGGTAAATGGTCAGAGTTGAATTATATATATATATATATATATATATGTGTGTGTGTGTGTGTGTGTGTGTGTGTATATATATATGTGTGTGTGTGTGTGTGTGTGTGTGTGTATATATATATATATATGTGTGTGTGTGTGTGTGTGTGTGTGTGAAAAATATATAGAAAATAGGAAAGAACTCGTTAGGTAAATAATCCAAAGTTCTTTTATTTTTGTTATTATTTTAAAAAATAGTGCTCAATACAAAAGTAGAGCATAAATATAATTATTTATTTAAAAATATGATTCCAACACGCTACATAAGAGTTCTCATGTTTCAAAACAAGAGCCGAAAATTTCAATATAATTATTTGAATTAAATTGAATTAAAGTACTAAGCTCTGTTCCATCTTCAAGCGAAATTTTTGGAATAAATTATTTCTGAAATTTACGTGTTTTATGCTTATAGATAGATAGATAGATAGATAGATAGATAGATAGATAGATAGATATGGATACTTGTGAGATGATGTGCCTAAACTTTTGACCGGTGCTTATCGGAAAAAATTTTTCCACAGACCAGTCAACATTAAACACCCAATCCATTCTTCACGAAACAGCTATCAACAAGCACTATTGTTCCACTCCGTCACCTATTTTTTTAATCGATATTTTTCTTCTCAAACAAATGGAAAAAAAGGAAGTGATGTTTCATATACGGCTTGCCTACAAGCAGGATTTTTCTTACCGATTTTCGATTCTCACCCGTCGAAGAGCAGTTGAAATGCACTGAAACCAAGTTGCATCTTTGTAGTGAGTAAAATGTTTTTGTCTATATGATAAAATTATAATATATATATATATATATATATATATAGATAGATAGATAGATAGATAGATATAAGTTTCGTTAAAGACGACTAACAAGGTATTGCGATTAAGTTTTTTATTTCATTTTTTGTGTACGTACAAGTGTTTTTCTTTTCTGGACACAAAGTGTGTAAAAAATGTGCAAAAGTTCTGCCTGTCCGAACACTTTCAGTTATACCTTTAGCCATTATCAAGGATGATTTTATTTTTACTTTTAACTGAATATATGAATTGTGTTATGGATGTATCTAGAGTCATAGGAATACTTTATTTTACAAACACAGTCAGCACAATCTGGCTGTGTTCATATTTAATGTTATTGTCTGTTCGCGTGTTTTTTATTATTAGAGCTTCCATTATTTTTAATCTTTTTTTCCCATGTGGATGAAGTCATTATGCTTGTATTTTCTACTAGTATGTTTCGGATGGAGTTTGGTAGGTTTTTGTGAGTGTTTAAATGAGTCCTAATGTTGCTATGGTCGGGTAGGTGTAATGTAAGTCGTCTGGATAGGCATGTAGTTGTGTGACCGATGTAATTATTTATGATTTTGGTTTGATCAGGAACGCACTTCCTTGACGAGCGTTTGGACTCATAAATAATGTCGATGCTTTGTAGTTTTGATTTTGCAGGTGTGTTGTTATTTTTGATAAATTTAGTGGTTTTAAATATTTTTTGTAATAGACATATATGCATGTGTGTGTTTGTGTGTTTGTTAAAGTAGGTCAATCAGCTCTTAGCCTGACACGAATGTTAGCAAAATTTTGATCGGAAAATGTGTCTGTGTGTGTACGCGTGTGTGCGTGCATGTATTGGTTGTATGAGTATGTAGGCAATTTATATGTATACAGATATAGATAAAACAAACAAGCACAGAGACATACAGACTCAAATGTCAAGCTAGAAAACATGATAAGGCAGAATAAGGGGGTTTATGACAGCTAACTTATCCTCGGAGATTCCCATAACACATTGTTTTTTCTTTCTTCTTTTAGATAAACTGATGGCGCCAAAGTGAACATAAACTAAGCTTTTCTTCGGTGAAACGCGTTTTTGTTTAAAATTTTTCCATTTTGCCTCATTATTTTCACATTTGCTTCGGATACTATTATACACCCTGCCAACACACACACACACACACACACATATATATATATATATATAATGATCAAAATCACTATGAAAAAATGATTAGCATGAGTTTTAAAAAGCTGTATGGTCGTATTCCGGAGAAAATCTGCATATATTGGTCGTGATACGTTGGTAATACGTTGATGTTGGCATCAGTGATCAAATGAACAGTCTTATACACCCGTAGACCAAGTTCTGGACGGTCATTCGTACCGACTCTGGATAATGGCTCGGAATTGTAAATCCGAGAGCCGGGTTCTAATTACAATAGTGTTCATCATATTGACTTGTGCGCAAATACCCTTGGGAAAGGTATGAATCCACTTCTTCTCCCCAGCTATGGATTAATTAGCAGGAATTGTGTTAGTTAATAATTATTCTTTCTACAAAATTCTTACAACTTAAAAATGTTTTCTGACTTTAAATAAACTGCAAAGGGTTGATAAGCCGTAAAAAACAAATCAATATAGCCTCGAACCTGAAATCTAGACGATACAACCGGGAGTTGCAGCTTATTTTAAGAATTAGCTAGATAGTTTCGAAAGCTACTTTTAACGAGTTTATTATTCAGTATGGACATGTGGCAATTTGATGATGTCCTATACTCACACGTTAGAAGATAATTATGCACATCGCTGATTTTGATATTTTATTTTTATTAAAAGGAATGGCAAAAAACAGAAATAATAAAAAAAATATAAAATAAAAATAGAAATAATAAATAAAATAATATAAAAAATAAAGATAATGTAAATAAAAATGATAATCAATGAAAGAATAATAACTAATAATAAAAAGTAATAATGAAAGGCAAGAACTATCCTGAGGAGTTACACACGGTAGGGGTGGGGGGAGAACATTGTATTGAGGGTATATCTCGTGAGCACGGACTGTCCACATTGTTTGCATCTTTGAGTTCCCATCAAGGCTGACAGGAAGAAAAGAAAACAGAAGAAGCTAGAAGTGAAGATAAGAATGTCAAGATAAAAAGGGTGCGATTGAATAAATAGACGAACGGTTTAAAGAACAAAGAATTGCAAACAAAAATGCTATAGTGTTTATGTCAAGTTATTTGGAACAATATCACAAGGTATTAACGCTCAACCCTGACTGTGTGTAGGATCTTTACTTCGACTCTGGCGTCTATTGCTCATCTTACTTTAATCCCCATTCTCTCATCTTTCTTTCTTTCTTTCTTTCTTTCTTTCTTTCTTTCTTTCTGTCACAATCTGTTCATATCTATCTATCTATCTATCTATCTATCTATCTATCTATCTATCTATCTATATATCTATCTATCTATCACAATCTGTTCATATCTATCTAGCTAGCTAGCTATCACAGTCTGTTTCTATCTATCTATCTATCTATCTATCTATCTATCTATCTATCTATCTATCTCATTTCCTTCATATCTATCTATATCATTTTATTCATATTTATCTATCTATCTACCTAGCTAGCTAGCTAGCTATCACTGTTTATATCTATCTAGCTATCTAGCTATCTGTCTGCCTGTCTCTGTTTCTATCTATCTATCTATCTATCTATCTATCTATCTATCTATCTATCTATCTATCTATCACAATCTGTTCATATCTATCTATCTAGCTAGCTATCACAGGCTGTTTCTATCTATCTATCTATCTATCTATCTCATTTCCTTCATATCTATCTATATCATTTTATTCATATTTATCTAGCTAGCTAGCTATCACTGTTTATATCTATCTAGCTAGCTAGCTATCACTGTTTATATCTATCTATCTAGCTAGCTATCTATCTGTCTGTTTGTCTATCTCTGTTTCTATCTATCTATCTATCTATCTATCTATCTATCTATCTATCTATCTATCTATCTATGTCTATTATCTACTGTCTTAGTCTCTTCATATTTATCTATCTATCTGAAAAAGATTATTCAGGCCTTCAGTAATGGTACTCTGGTGTCCATCTTCAAAGTCCATTCAAGAACCATCAATAAAACGGTGAATAAGTTTTAAAAAAGAGAGAACACTAGAGAGGAATGCTGGATCAGGTGGTCACAACAGGAAGAGGGATCATCATTTCAATTTAGAGCTAAAGAGATCAATTAGAAAAGATCCAACTCGATCCATAAGAGAGGAGTTTTAGTTATGACAATCCAAAGAGCAGTGAAAAAAGTTTTGAAAATGAAACCGTTCCTGAAATCTACGAGGCAATTTGTTACTCCAGGAGAGAGAAAATTTGGAGCTTAAGGAGGGCGAAGATCATCTTGAATAATTTGAAAAATGATCCTGGAATAATATATATATATATATATATATATATATATATATATATATATATATATATATATATATATATATTTGAATTTTATATCATTCCTTCATGAGCTTCCGATCCTTAACTATATTTAATTAATGATGAACATATTATTTTCGTTTATGATCGATTTCATCACGATTCTTCTTCTGTTAAGTTTAGAGAGTAATTATACATTCTTATTGCTCAAAGTGGAGTTCAATAGTATTATAAGAACCTCGGCGAATATCTTTAATCATTCCTAAGATACCACGGTTCAAAACTTAATCTAACAATTGGAGAATTATGCTGTTACATCCGCTATATTCATAAGTATAAATCACTCAAATAGATAGATAGATAGATAGATAGATAGATAGTGTTAACTTGTTTAGAATTAAGCGTTTGTTAAGGTTCAGTGCAGGACACAATTCCTTTAAAGTATGCTCTATTTATTTCGCCACATTTATTTTTACAAATACACAACAACATTATTCGTTTCTGGCTCTAAGAGACTCGCTGAATGTTTTTTCCTCATCTTCTTTGGTTTTAAGCTGTTCATTGTTTAAAAAAAGAATCTCGTATTTTTAGAAATGCTTCACCCCGATCGACCCATTTTGCAGATCTTTTCCGATTGTCGTACTCATTATAATATCTTTTCTGACGATGACTTATCCCCTTAACAAAATATTCGAGCTGATTTCGTAATACCAATTTTGTTAAACTTGTAGAACCGCTGCTCTGTGTAACAGACTCCCAAAAGGATGTTTCCCAGATCACTACAATATTAACCACTTTAAGTCTAGAGTTAACCGTTATCTTCCCCTCTTATTCGTATAAACTAACCCTTAATGTAACCCTCTATTACGAGTGCCCCCACCCCCGCGCTGTGTATTTGATGAACCTTACTGTAAAAAAAAATTTTTTTTCAAGTTCCCATTAATAGATAATCGTGAGCCGATAATTTTTTTTTCTCAATGTTCATAGTCTTCGAAACTCTCTTGTCGGAATATTTCGAGTTGATACTAAAATCATGTATTAATCATTTGACAAATGGCCGATTGATGTTCTTCGTGTTCCCTTTGTAGTTTTTCATTCAAATTTTAATTCAATAAAACAATTATGTAAAATTCCTACTTGTTCATGTTGTTGTTGAGGTTTATAAATCCAATCTAAAAAGTGCTGAAAAGTTAGACAAGAGATTTTATGAATTGTCTCTTAGGTGGAGTAATAGATAGCGGCTCGGACTAAGGAATCGGAGAGCCGAGTTCGAATTCCATTCGAATCAATAACATTCACTTACATGCTAATACCCTTGGGAAAGGTATGAATCCTCTTCTTCCCCCCCTCCTTAGCTATGGGTAAATAGCAGGACAGATGACAACTTGTCTACCGTAGAAAACCTACTGCAGTCAGTCATGTATCGAAAGATACATGATCGCCTAAACGTATATCACGCATGGCTGACAGGAACTCTGTGGAGCAATGGTCTGCAAGTTAATCTTGCTGATAATTAATACCGTAGTGAATTTGATCCTTCATTTATGGCCTTGTGCCAGACTAAGCTAAGCTTCGTAAATATCGTGGTCGCTTGTTACAGAATGAGGGGGGGCGTAGAATTCTGACAATGTTGGATTACTTTGGTTTAAGTTTTGATATAAGAAACAATCCTATGACTATTATCTGTCATATAATAAAGCGAGGTAAAAAAAAAAAGAAAAAAAAAGTTCTATGATTTAGCGTTGGAATCAGAAGAACTGTCACCAGAGACGACACAAAACGCAGAACAGGTTTTGGTAAAAACACCAGAATCATGAATGCTGATTTTTAAGTAAGTAAACCCTGCTGACAAACAATCTTCCTAATCTGTTTTGTAGCATTGAGGTCAGCGTGCTAGTCTTAGAAGTAACAATGTAAATAGATGACAAAACAAATACTTGGAAGGATAGTAAAAATATGAACATTGCTAAGAGCTACAAAGAAGAAGAAGTGGAGAGACATGATTGCCAACCTCCTGGAAATTCGAGAGAAACGATTACTGAACAAGTTGAAACATCCAGAAGAACTTGGAATGTTCTGTTTTGTTTTTGTTTTGTTTTTTCAGACGAAAAAAGGCGAACCCCGTAAAAAAATGACGGATGATTATGCACGGATCCTTCTGATGTCCGCCATGATATGCACGCCGAGTTTCCTGCTTCTGCGGCGGTTTTAGGTGTGGTTGAGCGGTGAAAGACACGTCATTCTACCCCACCATTCAACAGTATTTGGTTGAATGTTGCTGGCTACACTGAGGTGCTAGAGTCAGTTTTGAAGCTCTGGATAGGCATTTGTATTTATTTCAGCAGGACTCCGCACCTTCTCACAAAGTTGGGATAATCCAAGAGCATATCACACCAAATATACAATCATCTAATTCTTAAATCTCCTTCGCTATTACATATAGGGCGTTGTTGAACGGGAGACTGGGCGGCTTTTCCGCAATACTACTGATTTCCTGATAGCCGCCATTACCCGGTCATGTGACTCGTGCATATCAACGATTCTGGTCTTACATTGAAGCCACCCTTGCAACTGGAGGCGGTTAAATTGAATAAACATGTAATAAAATAACAACAATATTTGTGTACCAAGTTTTGTATGAAAAAATTTAGTTGTTTTAAGATGTGGTTGCTTTACTTATGATCTTCAATTTGCCATCAAATACATTACGTACCATGTACCATTATATAAAACAGAGGATGTGTGTGTGTGTATGTGTGTGTGTGTATGTGTGTGTGATAACTTTTCACTCGAGATCCATCTAACCGATTTTCACCAAACTTGGCAAATACATTGTATAATGTAAGATATAGGTTCTTAGAGTAAAAATCCACAATTAAAAAAAAACAATAATCGATAACGCCGATCAAAAATCGATAAATTCAATATTTTCCCGCCGATTTCGTTAAAACTCGGTATATAGATTACTTACACCATGACGAGCTCAACGATACCTCATTTTTTTATTTCTACGCCACTGCGTTTAGCGAAAAGCCGCATAAAACGAAAAGTGGATTTCAACACAAATCGATTTTAACACAAATTTTAAACTAATGACTCGCTCAATTTTCATGAAATCTAATACAAACTTCACTCACTTGTAACCAACAATTAGTTGGTTGTTTAACAGTCATTTAACTTGATAACTTCATGTCCTCGGCTAACTACTTCTGTTATATCAGTAACTGCATTAATTCTGTTTTTTAACGAAAGAACTTGAAGCAGATAGATAGATAGACTCTGTTACATCTAAACATGATGCTGCTTTTTCTCCATTCTAATTGAACGCTTTTTCTGAATATGGCTGCTAGTGTACTATAAAAATGTCGCCAGATGTAATAGTATGTATGTGTATTTCTTAATTCACATAAATCTGTATCCTCTCTATTTCTCTACATATAAGGATTATATGTAGAGAAATAGAGATATAAATCCATCTTATTGTTTTGTATATGTACAGAGAAAAAAAAAGTTTATATTAAAAGAAAAGTATAAATAACGGAAGGATTTTCTAAGTGGTTACTTCAAATAGAAAAGATAATTGCCACCTTCTCAGGCTGAATTAACATTTTCCTCATTCTACTTAACAACATATTTCCTCAAAGTCCTGAAATTCCGTTTTGTAATATTTTGGGCCGTTCTTAAAGCACACACTTTCGGAAGAATGAGAACTGCTAATCATGCATCAGGTTTTAAAGAACAGAGAAAATACACGAACAATTGGATCATAATTCCGAACTTTTTAATCCAAATTTTGAAATCTGGAAAAACCTGAATCTTGAAATGTCAAAATATAATATATTCATGAAGATAATTAAAAGTTTTTTAAAAGACATGTACTTTACAGTTTAGAAAATTCTTTCTTTTTTTTGGGTTTTCAAATAAAAGAAAGACATTGTTTTGAATTAACTTAAAACCCACCATTTAAAAAAAGAGAAATTTTAGGCCATATTTACGTTTATTAACAATATTTTTAAAGTTTAACCCCTAAACCTAACCTTACCCCTAAATGTATCAACAATCAACCTACCAATTATCAATTCGACTTTTTATTGCTCTTAGTTTTGCTGTGTCTATGGGAATTGTGGTTTTTGAGATTTTAGCCTTGCGCGATTTCCGTCTGGTAGGATTTCAACATTTGAGATTATGGCGTTCCCTATTGGATCTTTCAGCATTATGATCGGCACCGCCAAATTTCTTCAACTATTCTATTTTTAAAGTCTTTGTATACTCTGCGTTAAAGAGGACATAATCTTGTAAATTTACAAAGTGAAATGGTAATTTGAAGCTGTTAAACATCTCAATTTCTGCTTTCTGTTTATCAATAAAAACCATTTTGAGGTTTTATTCACCGTTCAAGAATGAACTGACCTTTTTATACACACCCAGAGGAAATGTTTCATGCAGGCATAACATTCAAACACATACGCAGATTCCAGCTGTTCTGCCAATTTTCAAGATACAAATCAAATGACGATTTATCGAATTTTAAACACAACCAGATTTGCATAAGCAAATAATAAGCCCAGATTAAAATTAAAAAAAAGCCTGATAGCAAAGATAAGCTTGAATTTAAACTATATTATGAGTCTATGCTACGCAAATGAACCTGTGTTAGGACGGTATTGATAATATTAGCCGTTTCCTTAGAAGGAAACATTCGCTATACATTGGCCGAACAGTCACTGTTACTGTTGATTGAAATTTATAAAATCTTTCTATTAAAACAATTTTTCAGGAAAATAGGTTTTTCAAGTGCACTTATCACACTTTCCAGTATGGAAGTGTTTTTCTTTCTTTTCTCACGTTTTCTTCGAAAAAAGTATGGAACATCAACATCTTCATTATGCCATCATTTTCTCTTCGAGTTACATATGCTATTCATTTTAGTTGTTGCTACTATTGAATGTCCTCAAATTATATGGTCTCTGTTATTTGGTACAGATTATTTGTTTGTGATTCTGTAGCGCCAGTCCACGAGGTTCGAAGAATGATGCTCCTAGCCTACAAGGTCTTCAAGCTTCATTCTCTCGAAGCCATTCTTAAAATTAATTATTCGAGAAAGCAGTTGTATTTAGTTGACAGTTTAGAGATTTCTGAACGTGTTAGACGCCTTGCATGACATCCGTATAATAATCTCGATCTGGCGAATCTTTTTAAAAAACATGACTTGAGTTTTTAGGTTCAATGTTTGGCTTTGTAGCAATTTGCGGTGTTAGGTAAAATTACTTCTAGCACAACCTATTCGATGTTCGAATTTATTATATCCTATACTATTTTTTATAATTGATCCATACACAAAGGTATTTGAAATCTTTGGTATTTTTCTAATTCCTCTTCCTGAAAGTTCCATCACTGTTTTTATATACAAATAATAATAATAATAATAATAATTATGATTGACAATTATAACAAAATAAACCGCTACATAAATGCAATTATGTTTCGACACTGTATGTGCCTCCTCAGGCGTTTTTTTTTTATATTTTCGGGTCTGCTAGAACGGTTAGTCAATCCTTGTTGTAGATGCTTGTTCACGCATATTTATTTTCGTTCAATACCAGCAGATCCCACCTGTGATCTATGCTGTAACTATGCTGAACGGACCTTACAGTTTCTGGGAGAGAGTACATAGTATGGGGTGATCAAAAATTTTAAACAAAGCCAGTATACTGAAATCCTCAGACACGATGACTTGTAACACAAACATACATGCCCGCACGCACACACACGCGCACGCGCACGCACGTACGCACGCACGCACACACACACACACACACACAAATATATATATATATACTCAGCCATACTCAGCTGGTCGATCAGAAAAAGCGTTCAATTAGAATGGATCAAAAACAGCATCATGTTTAAATGTAACAGAGTACCTTCAATTATTTTAAAGTATTTTCATTAAAAACATTTTAAATTAATGCAGTTACTGATATAACAGAAGTAGTCTGTATTTATTCAATCAAACTTAGCCGAGGACATGAAGGGGTAAAACAGGCAACATGAAGACCCACTTCAGACCACAATTATTTTAGAGTTTTGGAATTCAATTTGTCAGTGTGCTACCAGGTATGTAAAAGAGGAAGCATTTATAAAGCAATTATTAAGTTTGATTAAAATTGGTTGAAAGATCACCGAAAATAAAGAAAGAAACCAGTAAAATCGCCATTTTGCGCTGTTATTTCCCTATATGGGTGGATTCAATTATCAAGTTAAATGACTATTAAACAATAAACTTATTGTTGGCTACAATTGAGTGAAGTTTGTATTAGATTGCTTGAAAAATGAGGGAGTTTTTAGTTTAAAATTTGTGTTGAAATATATTTGTGTTGAAATCGATTTTTGGTTTTTCGCGGCTTTATCGGTAAACGCAATGGCGTAGAAATAAAAATGAGGTATAATTCAGCTCGCCATGATGGAAGTAACCTACACACCGAGTTTGAATGAAATCGAAGGAAAAAAGTTGAATTCATCGATTTTTTTTAAAAACCTATTTCTTACATTATACAATGTATTTGCCAAGTTAAAGCAAAATCGGTTGGATGGATCTTGAGTGAAAAGGTATCACACAGACAGACATCCTTTGTTTTATTTATATATATATATATATATATATATATATATATATATATATATATATATATATGTGTGTATCAGCTTGTGACTGGAAGCGATAATTTGAGGAAGATATAAATCCAGGAGATCTTAAACTACAAACCAGATTTTCGTTGTTCATGAAATAAAATTTTTAAACGAAATGGATAATTAAAGTCTCCGTCTTCTTATTATCATATATATATATATATATATATATATATATATATATATATATATATATATATATATATTGAGAGAAAGGAGAGACATAGAGACAGATAGATAGAGAACAAGTGTGTAATCTGCACTTAATAGATAATGTTATTTCCAAGACCACTGGTTGATTCCTGAATGCAGTACTGGATTTTATCGATACCGTTTTCATATATATATTTTGTAATTTAGAAACAAGAAGAGATTAAGTGTATAACTGTCTATATTTCTGAGATGAGGTATTATGTACACTATTTACATTATTCGGACTATTGTCCTCTTTGTTGCAATATCTTTCACAACGTTTCGGCCGTTGTACGCTCCGGCCTTCTTCAGGTGGTTGGAATGTCGGATTGAACCTTTTATTTCGCTCGCTGGGGTAGACTGTTCTAGTCGACTAGTGAGTTCAATACCTAGTTAAGGCAGTGGAGAACTTGGAGAGGTGAATTAACAGGAGATAACTAATAACTGGCATCCATTAGGAATGGAATGTGGAACTAGAACAGTCTACCCCAGTGAGCGAAATAAAGGGTTCAGTTCGACATGCCAACCACTTGAAGAAAGGCTGGAGCGTACAACGGCCGAATCGTTGTCGTAAATATGGCAACCAAGATGAGGACAATAGTCCGAATAACGTAAATAGTGTAAGTGTATAACTATTTATACTTGATGTCAAATTCATTTCGATCTCTTATCCAAAACAATAATCATACTTATTGTAAAACCCAGGTTGTGTGTGCGTGTCTGTACATTTATATATTGGATCGGATTTCCTACATTTTTCAACCGATTTCAACAAAAATTCACAGGACTACGTAAAATTACCGTGTGGTGGTTCTGAGAGCGCCAAAAATTGGAAAAACACAATTGTTTTTGCACGAAATCAATTTGAAAACACGATTAAGAGGCATCGCGAGAATGAAAGGGGGACAACTCATATGGAGTTATACTTATTATAAAAACCCAGGTTGTTTGTGTGTGTGTCTGTTCGTTTATATATGGGATCGGATTTCCTACATTTTTCAACCGATTTCAACAAAACTTCACTATTTTTTTTTTTGGCAGGCAGTGTTTCTTATTGTCTTGCACACTTTTTTCTTTATTTTTACATTCAGAATGCTTTAAAAATTCCATTTACAAGACAATTGTTTATAATAAAATTCTATTCAATCGGTATACTCATAACGATTGAAAACAATGTTTTTGTTTGAGTTTGGGTTTGACTAATTCGTAAAAAAAAAAAAAAAAAACTAATTAAGACATGCGTGTCCGTCAACCTTAAACAATAATCTTTGTCAATCTTATTTTTCAGTCTTTATGATGGTCGATACTTGATCTATCTCTTACTGTTAAATCCCCGGGCAACGCCGGGCTCTACTGCTAGTCATTTCTATTTGATCTCAAAAGCCTTTTGAAACTACGATACAAAGGTGATAATAGTTTCTACTTGATATAGAAGGGCTTTTAATATGGTGGATTGACTCAACGAGACTTCATTGCAGAAATATTCCCTGCTCGGTTTCAGAAAATTCAATTTTCTGTCATGAGTTCACATTGAATAAACGTTTTTTTTTTCGAATGTAGAAAAATTTATTCATTATATATGAAGAAGGAAGAACTCAGCAGATTTAACAGGGTTTTGTGTGCATATGTGTGTGTTTATGCGCATGTGTGTGCGTGCGTATATCTGTTTGTGCATGGGTGTGTCTTTAAGCTCGTGCCAACATAATTCCATTGCTTTACTTATGAGCCTGCAAATCTTGGTTTATATAAGATAAGGTGCTAAAACCCAGATAAGATCTATCTATCTATCTATCTATCTATCTATCTATCTATCTATCTATCTATTTGACTTCTGTCTGCCTGTCTATCAATCTATCTCGGTCTGTTCATTATATATCTATTTATACATATCTCTCTATAAGAAATCTACAGAAATCTTTACATTTTGTCTGTGGACGTACGTACCTATAAGCCGGTGTATGTGTACGCGTTTATATAAGCTGACATCAACATATTCTGATTGTTTTCCTATGAGTCTCTCTATCTTTATATATCTAGGGACCTACAAAGATTCGCTAAAAAATGAACATGCATGATGAAAAAATTCCCAAAATAAAAACAAGGTTTTATCGTCAAAATATTTATTATGAAGAGGAAAGTGAAAAGAATCTTTTTATATAAAAAATAGGGTTTTAGAAGATTCGAAATTTTGGTTAAATTTTTTTTCTTCTCTGGCGTCAATTATTATAGGAAATTAAAGCATCTTTTTTGCAGTGAAAAACATAGATTTGTAAATTCTTGCGAAAATCAGATAACTGTCAGGTTTTAATCAAACTTTCAGGATTTATTCATGAATGCAATTATTTTTTTTAAACGTTGCATTTTTAGAAACTCTTGGTGAAAACATTTTTTGTTCGACAAATTGTTAGATAAAATATGGCTGATGGAGAGGGGCATTTATTTGATTATGCTCGGTGGGTTGTTGAAGGATATGTGTATTTAAAGTGGGCAATCGTTTGGTTTTATGTACAGTTTATATCTACCTATGTTCAGATTTAAATTTCCGTCTAAGAAGTGTTTGTTTTTATGTTGCTTTTTTCATGTTGCTTTCAATGGTGTTATCTGCTCTCTGTTTGCTGTAATTTCTTAGGATTATGATCCAGTCGTCTATATAAAAATCCTATGTCTGTTTTGTTTTTAATCATAGCTACTGTGTGTAAGATACACACACACGCACATATTAGATATATATATATATATATATATATATATATATATATATATATATATATATATTATGAAATGGACAAAAGCCCGACAATTATTTTAAAACATTTTTTTATGTTTAACATTCTTTTTAGATACAAACATTTAAGTAAATTATTATAAATTATTATAAATTTATTATAAACAGAGCATTTACTTAAATATTTGTATCTATAAAAGAATGTTAAACATAAAAAAATTATATATATATATATATATATATATATATATATATATATATATATATATTTTGAAGAGGATAAAATCCAGGTAGAGCTCTATGTCAAGACATAAGCAACGCTTTAAAACATAAATACGGTTTTATAACATATTGTTCCCTATAAAATTTCGGACTCGTATTCCTAACATAGGATATGACATTTAAATGGATTGACACTTGTTATTACCTATATATCATTGTCTGTGTCGATGTGGTGATCTATATTTTTTAATTTGTTTTAGCGGTGTTAATCTATGTGTTGGTATATGTGTATATGGGTATGTATGTATCCAACTTTTTCTATATAACTGATATATAATATCAGATAGTTTTCTTATGTTTTTATATACGGAGGTTTATAAGAATTTAGATTAATTTTTAGACTTAATAGACGTACACTCGTTAATCTCCCCGTTTCTTTTCTTTTATTTCCTTTTACTTTGACTACTAATATATTTTCCGCTTTAATTTGAATCTTTAATTTTTTTCATGTTTTTATCATCTGTATTTTTATTTTACTACTGTTGTTATTACTGTCGTCTATTGTGATTATTATTATTATTATTATTATTATTATTATTTATTATCAGATTATCATTGATTATTTTTTATTATCTTTTATTTTTTTTATTTTCTAGTTTTATTCCTTTAATTTTAAGATTTCTGTTATTTTTACCGCTACCTTCCTTATTTCTAATTTGTTTTTAAGTACATATGAGATAAATCTTACCCAACAACTCATATATCTGTTTTTTATTTGTATATATGCATAAATATATGTATATGTGTGTATATATATATATATGTACATATATATTATAATTATTTCTAAAAAAATATGATTCCTTCTCATGTTTCAAAAACAAGAGCCGAAAACCTCAATATAATTATTAAAATTAAATTGAATTAAAGTATCAAGCCCTGTTTCATCCTCAAGCGAAAATTTAGGAATAACCAATCTTGAAATTTACGCATCTTTATAAGCATGTTCATTCGCAAAATTAATTACTATGGAAATGGCTGGGGCGACCATTTTGGTAAGGGGCCTAAGAGATAATTTTTATCCACATATCAGTCACCTTCGGAAAGAGGTCAAGACGAGGTAGGGTGGGGGTATTCATTTCAAAGCGAATGATGGAATTCATGTGCGCACATCGTCTGCTCAGTCACAGCGAAATATAGCTTTTGACACCATAATATGTCGTTAAGTGTCTATAGAATTTTGTTTTATTTTATTTGTATATATGAGTGTGTGTATGTATATGTGTATGTATACATATATACGTGTGTGTACAATTATATGCATATGTGCATGTGTGCACATGTGTGTGTGTATGTGTGTAGGTATATATATATATATATATATATATATATGTTTGTGTATGTGTATATATAAAATATATGTGTGTGTATGTGTGTATGTGTGTATATAGGTGTATGTGAAAATAAATAGTTGGGTTTTTATTGAAATATATATTTTTATATGTTTATGTTAAATTTATAATCTGTAAGGGAAAATTACATACTTTTCAAATTGTTCTTGATTACACATTCTTTCTCTTATAAATGTCCCTGTTTTCGTTTGGACTTTTCTATTTTCTTCTTTCTTTCTTTTCGTCCCAACCTTTTCCCTTGTATCTTTCTCTTCCTCTCTCTCATCTTCTCCTTTTATGTATACATAAGTTTAGTAAATGCAAACCAGACGACAAATTTTCATATATACATCGGCATCGTAAATTAGCTAGACGTTAAATTTGGATCGTCTAATGATTTTCCTCATTCATTTTATCTAGTGTCACCACAAATGTATCCATACTTTTCCGGTGTCTGTTTTTTTTTTTTTTTTAATTTAGGTCAATGAATCGGAAGTCGATTTATGCAATTGACAATAATTCGTATTTATCTGTATCTCACACCTTAAAACCTTTATTTAACTTCTCTCTTTAAAACTTCTCTCTTAAAAATTTTATTCCTCACCCTCACTTTGCTGTTCTACATCCTTCTTTGCACCTCACTAGATCTTTCATACATTTCCTTCTCACCCTTGTTTCTCCCCCCCCCACATATACACTATCACTGATTCTTCTTTCTTTTTTTAAACCCGGAGATATATTTTCTGTTTTCTTTTTGAATTGAGTCATGATTATGCTTCCAATGTAATAAAACCATGAAATATTAGTGTTTGAGCTTTATATATATATATATATGTGCGTGTGTGTGTGTGTGTGTATGTGTGTGTGTAAGTGAACATTGAAATCAACACTCAGAGGGCGACAGAATGTTTCATGCTAAACGCAATTGTCAGGCCACTATCCATCACTGAACATATATTAGATAAGGTCCTCTCCGTATCAAAGAACACTCAACAATCACAAGAAAATTATAAAGAGCTGCCGAAAATAACTTCTATTTGACTTCCTAAACTACGCATCCAGTATAATCAAATGCCACTCTCTATTAACCACAGATTATCTAACAAGTCGTCGAACAAAAAATTGTTAAGCGAAGCAAAAATCAGTTTGAAATAGGAGGAGAAGACTGCAGTTTTTCAACATAATTTACATTTACACATGACGGAACAAAACAAAATTAGCTTTAGTTATTCTCTTTATTAACAAATTATGTATTTCTGGTGCATAGGAAGGAAATTTGATGATTAAATAGACTTTTGCTTAAAATTTCTTTTAGTAAACACTGCAACTTTGGCATGAAAGTGCGTTTAGTGTATTGGTTATCAGCACTAAAATTGGAGTCGCTGAACCGAGTTCAAATCCATGCCAAGCCTGCTTACGTTTACTTCGTACTAATTAACTTGATAAAGATACCATAGACGAAACATGTGAAGTAAAAGGACTTTTCTAAGTAGAGAAGAAGAAGAAGAGAAAATGTAAAATTTCTTATCCAGAGGATTATGAATGGCGCAAACAAAAAACACTAAACTTTTAATCTGGTGTGAAATTTGAAAGAAATTTACATTTATTAAATGACATAAAAATTAATGATAATATAAGAGACAAAATTTAAAAAAACAGGTTTGCATAAAAATTTCATTTGTGCGCCTAACACTTAGACAACAAGATCTAATTACAATTCTGTTAGGCCCATAAAAACAATTATTATCTACAAAATGTTCACTTACTTTGATTCATTCGACTGTCGAGGGGAGGCGTGGCTGGGTTTTTGGCTAGACAATATTTCAGTTTTTAAAATGACATAAATCTCGTATTTCCATAGTTAAGAAACAAGTTTAATACCCCAAATATTGTGACAAACTTTCACAAATAACTATAGATCTACATATATATATATATATATTTGTAGAATTTTCTCCTTTCTGCCTTTATTTCCATTTCTTCTGTTACTTCTTTTCCTTTTCCTTTTCCTTTTCCTTTCAGCCACTTTCTTTTCGACGTCGTCGTTAGATTTTCTTTTGTTCAAATCCAAGAACTACGCAATGGCTTCCTTCTGAATGCTAAAACCCTTCTGCATTTTTTCTTCTTCTTTTTCTTCTTCTTCTTCTTCTTCTTCTTCTTCTAAGTTCAGCTAGTAACTGTCAACGCAACGACTTTCGCCTATGAAAACTAAATCCTTTGTATCTTCTTCTTCTTCTTCTTCTTCTTCTTCTTCGTTCAGCTGCCAACAACTGCCAACAAATTTCGCCTGTGAAAACAAAATTCCTTATGCCTGTCTGACCAGCCTGATTTCTTAAATAGCCACAAATCGGCACCGAATTGAATCAGTAAGTCGTAACTTACTTTTCCCATTGGTTAAAAAATCACAAAACCAAATTTTATTCATATATGTTTTTAATGAACCGAAGAATTCATTTTGCCGGTTCTTTTGCACCTTCAATTTGAGCCTCAATATACAAAGTTTAACACATTCAAATTTTTTTTACTGTTAAGCTTCATTTTAGTATTTTTTTAATTTAAATGATGCTTGTTAGTAATTTTCTCCTTTTAATAAATATTTTTAGATACACCCTAGAAAATGTAATAAACAAATCTAGTCTATTTTATTATTTTTTTTATTTACCTTTTAATTATTTTTATACAATTTTACATTTCTTTTTTATTATATAATTTTTTTTGAACAACAAGGAAGTTTTAGAAAAAATGGGAATATAAAGTGAAGTATCAGAGAATGAGAAAGAGGGCTTGGAAAATTTGATACTCACGGGACAAAGTGAAGGCAAGAAGAGCAGAAGGAAAAAAACTAATAACCTACTAAATGAGCGTGTGTAGACGGGTGGCAGAAAAAAAGTGAGATGGATAGAAAAGGGGCAAACATTCCTTTGAGCTACAAATGTTAGGAAGTTGTTGAGAGTCTTAACCTGAAGTGTTACGGCACATAAAAGAAGAATATTAAAATTTTAACAATTAAAATAACGTGTAAAGATTTCAGAGGCATGTTAAAAACACATCAGAAGATTATCAACATACACACGCGCGTGCGCACACACACATACACACACACACACACACATATGTGTGCGGGTGTGTGTGTGACTAAAAAAGCGATACCTAAAGTTTAAAATGCATTTTAAAAATGAAAAATCTTTCTTGACGCTTTTATTTTAGTTTTAATTACTAGCTAATAGATTAATTTTAATATCACCAATAAGCAAAATAATTTGCTGTATTTCAAACCGAATTTAAATTGATTGCAATGATTTTTTTTTAAATCGCTAATATCATCCTTATTGACAAATCTGTAAATATAACATAATTCCCTTTATTAAAAAATTTTCAAAAGCAAAATATGCATTCATGAAACATGATTTGAGAAAGTTTAACTTATCTAAACTTTAATCTGACAAATATTACTTTTAGTTTAAAACTTGCAGCCATACCCAGTTGGTCGTTCAAAAAAAGCGTTCAATTCGAATAGAGCAA
Source organism: Acanthosepion pharaonis (assembly GCA_903632075.3). Taxonomy (NCBI): domain Eukaryota; kingdom Metazoa; phylum Mollusca; class Cephalopoda; order Sepiida; family Sepiidae; genus Acanthosepion; species Acanthosepion pharaonis. Next base: position 4,418,357 of record CAHIKZ030005555.1, read on the forward strand.
AAACAGCATCATGTTTACATGTAACAGAGTTTATCTTCTTCAATTACTTTAAATTAAATCCATTAAAAAACATTTTGTATTAATGCAGTTACTAATATAATAGAAGTTAGCCGAGGACATGAAAAGGTAAAACAGGCAACATGAAATCCCACTTCAGACGACAATTATTTTGGAATTTTTGTAATTCAATTTGTCAGTGTGCTACCAGGGATGTAAAAGAGGATACATTTATAAAGCAGTTGTTAAGTTTGATAAAAATTGGTTGAAAGATCAACAAGAATTAAGAAAGAAACCAGTAAAAATCGCTATTTTTCGTTGTTTTTACGCGGGTTTCAGTATATGGGTGGACCCAAATCAAGTTAAATGACTGCTAAATATCCAACTTATTGTTGGTTACAAGTGAGTGAAGTTTGTATTAGATTTCATGAAAATTAAGGGAGTCATTAGTTTAAAATTTGTGTTGAAATCGATTTGTGTTGAAATTGATTTGGGTTTTTCGCGGTTTTTCGCTAAACGCAGGGGTTTAGAAAAAAAAATGAGGTATAATTGAACTCGTTATGATGCAAGTAACCTACATACCGAGTTTGAACGTAATCGGAGGAAAAAAGTTGAATTTATCGATTTTTGATCGGCTTTATCGATTATTGATTTCTTTAAATTATGAATTTTTTACGCTAAGAATCTTGCATTGTACAATGCATGTGCTAATTTTGGTTAAAATCGGTAGGATGGATCTCGAGTGAAAACGTATCACACAAACAAAAAGACAGACACACAGACATCTGTTTTATATAGAGATATTGCAGAAAAGCATTTTTAACATGGAGGTGAGTGTTCTTATGTGGTGTTGACTAAGTCATCAGTAATCTGATGCTTGCCAGATTTATGTAAGGGAGGAAATAATTGTAGTAAATTTACATGACCAATACTATGTAAATACCTTTTTTTAGATATTTTTAACTGCCCAGTAATCTTAAAAATTTTAAATATTTTAAATATTCTGAGATTTTATTGAATTTTAGGTATTTTATCTTTATAGCTTTAATTACTAAAACGCTTGTTAAGGAAATGTTAGAAATTAATAATAAATTTTAAATTTACTATCGTTACTGCTCTTGTTTTTTGATAATATCGCGTATGGATATCCGTATTTACAAAAATCGACACGCTTAAATACACACAAACAATTCAAAATTCTTTTTAAAATACTGGGGATCACTGAATTGTTGTAAGCTTTTCTATATATGATTAGTAAATATACTATTTATTTCATAACAATATCACTTGACCGATAAAAATTAATACAGAATTTTAAAAGACTTAAAGTTATAAATTATTCTGATTATTTTTTTTACAAATGAAAATAATTCCTGTAAAAATTCATTATTCGTCTATAAAAAAATTCTGAACATAATAGTGTTCATAATATATTTTATTCGTAAAAGAAATTAAAAGCATTTCTAATTAAATAATCACTTCTTTTGATTGTATTTTTAATTTACGATTCAGAGCAGTTTTTATGTAATTGGGGTCTTGTTTAGCAAATGTAAAAAATATATATTTACCATGATTTTCTAAGAAAGAAACGTTTCACAAGTACTTTAATTTATTTGTGAATGTCTTGAAATTTTCATTAAAATCCGATAATTATCTGATTTTTGCAAAAATTTCCAAATCAATGTTTTTCACTGCAAAAAGACGTTTAAATTCCCCGTATTAATTTACAGTGCCCCATTAACGCCTGAGAAAGAAAAAAATTTAACCAAAGGATGAAAAGAAATTACATCAAATATCCTTTGGTTAAAATGGCAGGTTCCAGAAAAAAACTTCCCAAAACAAATTCTAGAATAAAATTAGAAATTTGTAAACACAGTTGAAAATACGCAATGAAGTGTAAAAAGAAATTTGTTCATTCAACAGTTGTGAAAAATCTTTGAGTTCATTTTCCTTAAAGATAGATCATACTTATTATAAAAGCCAGGCTCTGTGTGTGTGTGTGTGTGTGTGTGAGTGTGAGTGTGTGTGTGTGTGTGTGTGTGTGTGTGTGTGTGTGTGTGCGTGCGTGCGTGCGTTTATATATTGGATCGGATTTCCTACATTTTTCAACTGATTTCAACAAAACTTCACAGAAATTACCTTGCGGTGGTTCTGACAGCGCCAAATATTGGAAAAACACAATTGTTTTTGCACGAAATCAATTTGAAAACACGATTAAGAGGCATCGCGAGAATGAAAGGAGGACAACTCATATGGAGTTATACTTATTATAAAACCCAGGTGTGTGTGTGTGTGTGTGTGTGTGTGTGTGTGTGTGTGTGTGTGTGTTCGTTTATATATGAGATCAGATTTCCTACATTTTTCAACCGATTTCAACAAAACTTCACCTTTTTTGGCAGGTAGTGTTTCTTATTGTCTTGCACACTTTTTCCTTTATTTTTACATTCAGAATGCTTTAAAAATTCCATTTACAAGACAATTGTTTATAATAAAATTCTATTCAATCGGTATACTCATAACGATTGAAAACAATATTTTGTTTGAGTTTGACCAATTCGTAATAAAAAAAAAAAAAAAAAAACTAATTAAGACATGCGTTTCCGTCAACCTTAAACAATAATCTTTGTCAATTTTATTTTTCAGTCTTTATGATGGTCGTTACTTGATCTATCTCTTACTGTTACATCCCCGGGCAACACCGGGCTCTCCTGCTAGTAATAAATAAATTGGCCGTTGTTATAATCAACGCAAAAATGTCAATACGTCTTTACACAAATCTATGCCAAGTAACTCCATTACACCAAAAAGATAAGAGAAGCGACTACAGATCAAAGGACTCACTGACAACAGAAATTACATATCATCTTCTCTAAGCCAACACTGTCAGTACTGATAATTATTTTCTCTTTATCAGGAGTTTCTATGAACATTTCAGACAATAAATCTGTTTATTATAAAAGATACATTCACAAAAATCGAGTTATACATACAAAATCATTTTTACAAAAGTACATAAAATACAATTATATTTTACTTTATTTAATAGGTTACTACTGTGTTATTGTGGTTACGATAAATTACCAACGCCATTATATAATCATTTACGGTAAATATAAATCTTCTGGTATCAGATATCTCATACTTCATTGAAGATAAACTTCATAATTCATCATCTTCAAAAAAAAAAAATCAACTAACCTATCTTTCGTTTGATATTTAACTTAATCTCAAACAACAATGTATAAGGAAAAATTGGCGGGATTTTGATGCCTCGTTGAGTGATCGGTTTGAACGAAGGAACCTAGAGTCTTTAAGAAAACACAATAACAAAAGCCCAGAGAAAAAAAAAGGGTGGTTAAGGAAAGAATTAAAGTAATTAAAATAAAAAAGCAGAAAGAGAAAAAATACAAGCTTCTTAAACAGAGAACAGCATCACGACCTGTTCACTCGGATTGTTGTCTCTGTCGTCTGCGTGTCTCCAGTTTGACATTGTGAGGAATGCTGGTGTCGTTTGACTTTATTGTCACCCAATACGGACAGCTCATTTATTTCGTTCACTGTGGCTATGAATGAATGAGAAAAACGTGAATACTTATTCTTTGTATTTCTATCAAGAAAAACTGTGAAAAAGAAATAAGGATACTTGCGCAAACGATGATTGTTTTTCATGCGACTGAAAGTGAGGGATAGCATAAAGATTACCTGGAGGGAAAACGAAAACAGCAAACCGAGTTCGAATTTCGGCTGAAGTAGCTAATGTTCACATTACACACTTGGGGAAAGGCACATATTCTCTTCTCCCTCTAATGGCCAGATATCTGGACAAAATATCTCGTTACTGGCATACCTTGAGAGTTGACGGGAAAAGAAAAAAAGAAGAAGAAAGGAACGAACACTAAAGCAAATAACACAGTGTTTGCCCAGAAAATAGCATACAAAAGCTGTTTCTTTCACAGTCAACCTTGACAGAGTCTAATAATAAAATCAGTGCATATCTGACTAGCTATCTGATTTTCATCTCTTGCTAACACTTGCATATTTGAAGTTACATATATAACTATAATAAAACGCTCTATCTATCTATCTATCTATCTATCTATCTATCTATCTATCTATCTATCTATCTATTATTATTATTATTATTATTATTATTATTATTATTATTCAGCGAAAGAGAAATGTCACAACAAAGTGAGACTGGAATACAAATATATGAAACCCACTGTGCCCATCATGAAGCCTAGCCGAATAAGGGTATACCAAGCACATGCATCACAGCCAAATGTGTGCAATATGGTGTCAGTTTTTGTCAAATTTTGCTAAATGCAGCGCATAACTTTGTAGGCGGGACTCAGTTAGAAATACCTTCAGGTTTTCCCAACTGATGTCCCCAAGTATCTATTTGCGATTTCCACGTCACCTTGGCTGCCTCAACCTTAAAACTTACAATAAAACGCCCTTTCGACACTTGACGATGATGTTCTATCGCTACTCCCGCTCATGAACAGATATGCACATCGCATCAGCCTCATAGGTTTCATGCTTAACTGGTTATAATCAAGCAAATGACAAGCAATTATTATTATTATTATTACTATTATTATTATTTCTTTAACTGTCGACAAATAAAATATCGTAATTACACTCGCAAATATATTCTATATACATTACAGATCAAGTTATTTTCTCGCCAATAAAAACATGTTATTCACTTTGGATTAGGCGCCTACTTCATTGTCGATCCTTTAAACACATTTTATATTCTTCTTCTTCTTCTTCTTCTTCTTCTTCTTCTTCTTCTTCTTCTTCTTCTTCTATGGGTTATGTCAATTCAATACGTGGGTGATCATATTTTCCCAACGGTCTCTTGTAGCTCTGCAATGTTTGTCTTTTTACGACCTCTCCTAATCCCTTATCTGCCAGGTAGGTTATTCACTGATTTCTTCTGTTCCTCTTGCCTCCAATCTCATTCCTGTGAGTGTTAAATTTTCCAAGCTCTCTTTCCTCTATATGTACCCAAGAAATTTCAATTCTCTTTTTCTGGTTCGGAGTATGTATATATGTCCGTTTTGTTTCCATTTTCTGTAAAACTTCGTCGTTTCTCGCATGCTCAATCCATGGTATTCTCAGTATCCTTCTGTAGAACCGCATTTCTGTTGCCTCAAGTTTCTTCTTCATCTGTGAGGAGATTGTCCAGCATTTACTACCAGAGAAAAGGACTGATCTCTTCTACTCTAATAGCTTCATGTCTCGCACCTCTCGCCTGTGGAACTCTCTTCCCTTCTCCTGTTTCCCTGAGAGTTATAATCTCCAGCTATTCAAGTGTAATGTCAATCGACATCTCCAGTTGCCTTAATCTATCTACTACCCTCATCCTTTCTTCTATCACTCCTATCTGATCTTCCTATTTTCTGTAACCCCTTGCGTCCTAGTGGCTCCCCGCCTTGCTTGGGGTGAAATGCTTAAAAAAAAAAAAAAAAAAAGCTTGACACTCTTTTCTTTGTTTATAACGATATTTTCCTGTTTCTTAATGCTTTGCTTAACTTTTGGAAGGCATCTTTCGCTATCCCAATGCGCTTTCGGCATCGCATTTTCTGACCTCTGTTCAAACACTTCCTAGATATCTAAATTTTTGTACACTCTTGAATCCATGGTTCGCATCTTACGCCCTTCCTTTTGCTGTCAGACGTACATTCTGCCTTCTTACATGGTTAGTCCTTTCTTTTCGTTTTTCTCTACTAACTACTGTAGGAGTGTTTCTAGTTTACTTTCTATGTCTCCCATTACTTTCTATGTCTCCCTTCTGTGTCATCTACGTACCTTATATTATTAAGATTATGGCCGCCAATAATAAATCTTGGTAGGATTTCTAATTCTCTTAGAATCACTTTAGTATAGTGGTTGAATAAATCCAATGAGAAGACATATCCTTGTCTTACGTCACTTTTTATTTTTGTGCATTTACTGAATTCATTTTTCTCTGTTATTTCAGCGTCTTTAATGAAACTCTACGTTTCTTTTCATATTTCTGTTTATTTTTCTTTTTAATTAATAAAGAAATTAACTCATCGAATATTAGAACCTCCAAAGTAAGATAAAAAGAAAACAACCTTTTTTTTTCTGTAGAAATTTGACAAAGCAACAATTCTGTACAGATCGTTGCTTCTTCTACTACAGCCAAGAAAATATTGTAATTTGTGTACTTCCGGTTCTCCACTTCCGCTCATGTATAAGAATAGTGAGAAAATCGTATTCTTTCATGAAGTGAAGAAATGTTCACCCCACGAACATACATACAGTGCTGTTCGAAAAAAGTGACTCACCTGATTTTTTTTACTAAATGTTCTCTTCTTCGATGAAACGAAAGTTGAGCTAAATTCAAAGGATAAGCGATCTGAAATCCGAAGAAGAAGCTTTGAAAGCTCTTTGAATTTAGCAGTAAGTACTATCAAGAATCCGTTCAGTATAATGTTCTGGGGATGCTTTTCTTTTCATGGGACTGGTTTCTTAAAACCTATTGAAAAGACCCTCAGGAGCGAGCAGTACAAGAGAATTTTAGAGTCTTGTCTGATCCCTTCTGCTGGAAGGGTGCAAATCGACCCCACCAAGCTCATTTTTATGCAGGATAATGCTCCCTGTCACAAATCAAAACTGAAGAAGGAATACATTGATGAGAAGCAAATGAGTGTTATGACATGGCCGCCCCAATCTCCTGACCTCAACCCCATAGAAAACATGGAGCATTATAAAGTACAGGCTCTCGAGAAAGCAGTTGAGCAACAAAAAGGATTTGATTGTGAATTTCATGCCGAATGGAATTCAATGCTTGGAGATGAGATTTGCCAGAACCTAATCAAGTCAATGCCAAAAAGGGTTGAAAAGGTTATTCAAAATAAAGGAAGACCCATAGATTATTAAATATTTTCGAACTATATTACCTATTATAAATAAATTATACCTCTATTATTCTTTATTTAAAGCTGTTTGATTTATGTTTCTATTGATTACTAGTTGCAGGAAATAAGTGAGTCACTTTTTTTGCACAGAGTTTTTCCCTAAATCTCATTTATATCCAAAATTATAATTATCAATAGAATACCTTAAGGTGAATAAACTTTTTTACTAGGTGGTCGGGAAGGGGTCTTTATATTAGTAAGATTAAAAATTAGTTTGACCCCAAAAACAATAGACGAAAAATTTTTAAGTAAAAAAAAATCAGGTGAGTCACTTTTATCGAACAGCACTGTACGTGTTAAATTTACCTTCGTAGCTAAATTCTGTGTTACTCGACACAGAATTTTTTTTTTAATTTAAAGGGTTGAACACAAAGAATTTTCAGAGAAATTAACAGTGACATTCTCACGCAAGAAGATCATTGTCAGCTTCATGACCTCTTTAATGGTATGTGATCTCCGAACGACACTCCACTTTTCCTGTAGCTTTTGTACTTTACATGTTCCGACAGAACGTTAACTTTGTTTTTGATAATAGGATTAAACCACTTGAAGGGTGAACAACATTTTTTTCTTTTCGCTCAGCGTTAAAAGAAATATGTTTCCGCTAAAATCCAGCGTAACTCCTGATTTGGTTTAAACGTATTTGATTTGATGTCAGATTAGACCCGCCTTTTTCTCATAATATATTAAAAAAATTAACGTTCTTTCCTGTTTGCAAAATGTGTTGATCTTAAATACTGACTTATAGAATGATCTGACATTTGTTTCGAGGACACAGCATGATATTTCTAGCAATTAAAAATGCGTCTCCTATATGACCTCAAATAGTGGGAATCTTTGTTGTTTTTTTTTAATTTCATCATTATATAACATGTTCACCCAAGACGTAAAAAAATGGTGATATTACTGAGATGAAGAAAAAAACAATTCTTTTGGAGGATGTAAAACTATTTGAACAGTCAAAAGATTAAACGTAAGCAAAACTAAAACAAAATGACAATGGCGTTTATATATATAAACATTGACTATATGATATACAACTCTATACTGTATATCAAACTAATAGTGAGTAATTAAATCACAAGATAGAAAACAATCCTAATGCAATTGAATAGAATTTATCTAAAGTTAATAATAAATTTGGTTTTGTTTGATTTGTTTTGTTTTACGTCATATCAACTTCAATGGGTTATTTAATGCCGACAATTTTTATTGCTGGCAATTTTTTTTTCAAAAATGTATTGCTGTAATAATGAATTTTTTACAAAGTATTTCTGGTATTAAAAACTATTTTTGCACTTTCACAGTGTTTTGACCCCAGTTAGCGGGGGTTAACTAATTGCCCATAGCTGGGACCTTAACAGGTGCTACTACCCCGGGTCAGCGGGTACCTAAGAACACCAGCAATTAAGAGATGGTTCCACGCTCCTCAAAGACTCCTGTTCAGTTTATCGTCTTACCCAGGACGCTATTTGTTACAACTACTTTGCAAGAAATAACAAATTTAATGAATTATCTGTCTGTAAAATGAATAATGAGATATTATTTATTATTTTACATTATTCGGACTATTGTCCTCATCTTTGTCGCCATATTTATAACAAACTTTCGGCTGTTAAACCCACCTCCGACCTTGGAACAGGTGGTTGGAACAATCGAACTGAACCCTTTATTTCGCTCACTGCGGTAGACTGTTCTATTTTTACGTGTCATGTCTAATGAATTTAGTTATCAGTTATCTCCTGTTAATCCAGATGAAGGTTAAAACTGCCTTAACCGGATTATTGAACTCACACCTTTGGGTCCTGTCAAAGAGATCTAATTAGCGCCTTTATTCACCTTGCCATGTGTCCAAATTATTACATTCAACTAAGAGAAGTGAGATTGGAGCAAGACAATGAGCCAAAATGTTATAATAAATATAAAGGACAAAGATGAGGACAATAGTCCGAATAATGTAAATAGTGTTAATAAATTATGTTCAGTATATCTTATTCATAGGCAAAAGTTTTGTAATTATCTATTTTACTTGCGCATATTTTACTTCCGTCATAAAAAAATAATTTATCTAATATTCCAGTGGAGAATTCTTATGAGAAAAATTCAGATTGAAAGACGATATTATAAAAGGACAATGCCAAACAACATTTTCTTTTTTCATTGATCAGTTTAGTCCGTAAGAAATACGAAGAATCAAGATTGGGATCAACAAAATCTGCATTCATTTTTTTTTTCTCTAATTTGAATTACAAATATTTCACTGAAAAGCTACTTCCTGGCGACCTTCTTAAGCAACGTATCTATGCTTTTCAGATAAAAATCCTGCGCAAGTTTAAACGTGTTTCTTCAAGAGAAATACACAAACGTTTTGTCTACCCACGTCATTCAATAATAGACATTCCGCGAACTAGTGATAATTTAACCGCAGGGTCTGTCGACTAATGAGAGACAAAAATGAATATGCATGCATCGAGCAGATCTCAACACACATTTTTTGCATTCCATTCTCAACATGTAACGCTTCTTACTCTTGTGCGCATGCCTAAAGAATATTATTGTTGATTTTGACCAATGTATTTAGTGCCTTTTTATTTAATTTGCCTGGGGTTGTTTTCATATAAGCTTGCAATTCCCAGTGGGAAACAAGAATAAAAAAGTTACTTTCGATGTGCTTCAAACATTTTTATACTCATGTTCACCCAATACAAGACTCAAGAACCACTCAATGTAGAAGGTTGCTGAATGAGGAGTGTAATATAAACATGAGCAAATAGGAAATGAAGATTATGAGGATATGGAGGATAGATAACGATTGACTCTGGACTTGAAAGTGTTAAAACTGTTCGGGAAAGCATCCACGCAGGAGTGCCTGTTCCACAAAGTAGTGGTTGTTGGGAAGAAGCCATCTGGGGGAAAAATCTTTCTGACCAATGAAACAGATAGGGAATAAGGGTGATCCAATCCTGTGCACCTATCAGGAGTGGTCGAGACTCTAAATATCTTTACTGATCTCCCTAAAGAATAGAGCTCGTCTGAATATTTGCCATGTCGTTAACTGTGAGCAAAAGATGACTTGTTAATTTTAACACTTCCAAAACTTCATTAATCATCTGAGAGACCCCTAACTGCCTTCCATCAGTCATGGCTGATGCTAACCTCCGGGAAAGTAACTCATTGCGCCTTCTTGGGCCAACATTCTCAGCTGACATGAAGTGGAACGACAATATTGAATCCATTGCTAGGTCAGCTGCTAAGAAAGTTGGTTCACTGTGTCATGCGAAACGATTTTTCTCTCCAAAATGTATCTTACATATCTATAAGTCTATATGCTTAGAATATTGCTGCCACATATGGTCCGGTTTACCTTGAGCTCCTTGATAAATTCCAAAGAAGAATCAGCAATATTATTGGCCCTGATCTGGCGGCAAGGCTTCAGTCACTTTCCCACCGTCGTAAGGTTGTTTCTCTGTGTCTTTCTATAAATACATTCAATGGTAAATTGTTCGGATGAGCTCTTTGTTATGGTACCTAGACTTTATAAATTTAAGCGCAGTACTAGACTGGTGTCGAGATCTTATCAATTTACAATTGAGCTGGCGAGATGTAACCGTAAGTTCTATGCTAACAGTTTCTTTTCTCGCACTTCTCGCCTGTGGAAGTCCCTTCCAGCTCCATGTTTTCCAACTAATTTTAATCTGCAATGTCAATCGCTGTCTACTGTCCTCTTGATTACTCTTTTCTCTTCTCGCTCATTATTAATTTTTCTATTCCTAATTTTTCCACACACTGTAACCCCTTGTGTCTTAGTAACTTTACTGCCTTGCATGGAGTGATACCGATTTTTAAAAAGTAGCAATCGAGTAGCGATAGGCTTGCGACGTTGAGTCTGTAATGACAAAAGTACATAGGTGTAGGCTTTAAGAAAGCTTTCTTCAGCTGAGAATACAAGGTTCGCGTAGAGTGTCCTTTTATAGTCCCAGTAAACAGAAATTGGTTTCTCAAAGAGGAGAGTAACAAAAGAAGGGGAGATCATTCTTGATTATTCATAACGATGTTGAACACTGGTAAGGCCTTTATTTCTGCTTTGACCAATTCAGTCAACGAACCTTCATACTCAAGAAGGACTTTGTTTATAGTCCTTCTGACACTAAATCTTTCCGATTTTTCCATTTCTATGTAATATTGTTTATCTTTTGCTTTTTTTAACTACCTAGCAGTTTTATACGGAGAATAATGGGAACGAGGATTGGAGGATTTGATAATGGAGAATTTGACAGTTCATCGAAGGCAAGAAGGACAGAGAGGAAAACAGCAAGTCACCTACTCAACGAGCTTGAGTAAATGGATGACAAAATAGGGGTAGAAAAGGATAGCGAAAAGACAAACCTTACTAAGAGCTTCAAAGAATAGCATGTTGTGGAGAGCTGCGATGACCATCGGACACTGAAAAAAGAGGGTAGTAGGTTTAGTCTTAGTATTTAGCAGTAATTGTTATATCCCAGGTTGTTGAGATTAACAAAAACGAATGAAAGTAAAAGACAAAATTATTTGAACACATAATAAAACAGTTTTTATTCATTTACTGCCTGAGAACAGCAAGAATTAGTTTGGATTTAAACCATGTATTCCAAGTACGTGTCAGTTTGTCACGTTGTTGAATTCAGAAGTTGCCGCTCCGACTAGCGGACAAGGGAAGTAACTCAATTGTATTTTGATTCATTGTCCTTTATAGGGGGAGTAAGTTCGCATCCCTCCTAACAGCAATTGTAATACGTAGTTTTTGAGAAATTTAATCTCATAATTTAAAAAGGTTTCTGTCATTTTATGTAAATATTAAAAAAATCTAGTTGCTCAATCTCTAAGGAATAATATATAAATAAATAAATAAATTTTAAAAAATAAAAAAATTAAAGGAAAATATAAAATACACGTTGATGAAAACCCATCGAAACACGTAGAATATTCTAGTATATATAGATTTAGTTTGTTGCTACTAAGTCAGTCGAATGACCTACTAAAATAAACAGTGTTTCTTTTTACCATCATTCGATAGGTATACTTAACTGAGAAAGAGACATAAAACAAACGCTTCTTTCTTTGCCTAAGCAGAGAACATGACAGAAGACACTGCTTCTGTGTTGGTCTTTGAGGCACAGACATTGAATAACGTTTTAAAGATGCGGGGTTTTAATTTCAAATGTTAATTGTAATGGAAGCCGAGTTGTGATATTTTATACCCGTTTACAATTCCTTTCCTTTTGATTAAGTTCATATTTACTAAATTTAACTTTATTCTGCACAAGGTCACCAGTATGTGTCACCCAGTGAAGATAGAACTCGCTCCTCAGTAGTAATGGATACACAGATTAACTCATTAACCATTACTCGATGTCAAGGCACCTTTTGATTTTTATTAAGACTGAACTGAATCAAACGTATAAGAAACCTAGTTGGAAAACGTCTCGAATAGTTCAATTTTCATTTCAGATAAAATTGAAGACATACCCACAAAGTTGCACCCTACATTAAATGAAAGAAATACATCGGTACGTACTTGTTCCAACTTGTTGGAAGTCTTCCTCTGTCGTCCATGTCTTTAAGAACTCTAAAGACCCTTCTAACCCATCTAACTACCGTCCCATTAGTCACCTACCACTCTTCAGCAAAGACTTCGAGGCTTTAATCTATGCCGAAATGGTTAAGCACCTTTCTTCCTACGATCTACTCTCTGACAAACAATATGGTTTTCGCATTGCCCGGTCTACAGCTGATGGGCTTACGGCCATAAGTGAATTTGTATCCGAACCTCTTGATAATAATGGCGAAACTTGAGCTGTTGCTCTAGATATCTCAAAGGTGTTTGACAGGATTTGGCATGCCGGCCTTCTACTTAAGCTTCAGGAATACGGTATTATAGGACGATTATTTGATTGAATCCAATCATTCCTATCTAACCGTGAAATGAAGATTGTCCTGAACGGATTCTCTTCCAGTTCCTTTCATACGAACGCCGGCGTTCCCCAAACTTTGGACCTACACTGTTTCCGATCATCATCAATGATCTTTACGACGTCATCAGTTCTTAAGTCGGCATCTACGCAGACGGCACTACCATTTACTCCTGTCTCAATAGTAAATCCTGCATTGCTGACAAAGTTAACCTGTCCGTTGTTCACGAAAATGACCTCCAATATGTGGATGACTAGGGCAGGAAATGAATTGTAAATTTTATTGAATTCAAAACGAAACTGCTCTCATTTACTCACCATGGAGAAACTTCCCTGCCTCCTATCAGCATGGTTGATGATCAAGCGTCTCACTGCGCCATCTTGGTCTCACGTTTTCCACTAACCTGAGGTGGAACAACCACATTGAATAAATAGCTGCATCTACCACAAGGAAAGTTGGTTCTCTGTATCGCGCCAGGAAGTTTTTCTCGTCTGAGTCCATCCTTCACATCTACAAATCTACCAATCGTCCATGCATGGAATACTGTTGCCATATGTGGTCTGATGCCCACGCTGTTCATCTCGAGGTTCTCGACAAAATCCAAAGACGGATATGCAATGTGATTGGTCCTGACTTGGGATCTCTACTCCAGTCACGTTTTTACCAACGTAATGTGGCTTCCCTCTGTCTTTTCTACAGTTTTTTTCATGGCAACTGCTCTGACGAGCTATTTTCACTGGTGTCCCAACTGCATGAATTTAAGCGTGCTACTAGGTTGGCATCTCGGTCCCACCCTTTTACTGTCGAAACAGTTAAATGTAACCGCCTCTTCTACTCCAACAGCTTCTTCTCTCGCGCTTTTCGACTATGGAACTCCCTTCCTCTTACTTGCTTCCCTGATAACTGTAATATCCACCTTATTTAGAGAAGTGTTTTTTACTCTTATTTCAAACTGCATAATCACGAAGGTGTTTCACTAGAAATCATTTCTGATGAAACTATGCAATCTTCGAGCCAGTCGATGGTTTTATCTATTTTCATCTATATCTAATAAATTTCAAATAAAATAGTCTTTAGTAATTGGCTTTACAATCCTGTGTGTGTTATCTAGAATCGTGACATCGATCCTACTTTTGTACAGTGACTAAGAAAAAGAACTAATAATTGTCAATAAGTAATAATAACGCCAATTCACGGATTGCGTTTTCTAAAATCGAGATTAATAAAAAAAAATATTATTAAAAATATATTATTCGTGATTACGCGAGGTTGTGTTAAACAAATACGACACAACTCTCATGTTTCGCAGCCGACAGAAGAATATCGGTTAACCGAACATCGATTATCCGAACAAGGTTTCAAGGTCACGTTAATATAAATTTTAATATTTGTCCCGAGTAAACTTATGTTATTAGTTTATTAATGTTTCTATGTTTGTGAAAAAGAAAGCGGTCGGTCAATTGCGGATGGTCGGCTGTTTTAAACAGAGCGGAAATAATTTTAAAGGATAAAAAAACGAAAAAATTAAGATGAAGGATTTTTAAGTATGGCCAAATATGCAATGCTGTTTCCATTAACTATACGACTGTAGAGACTTAGATTTGTCGGGTTAATAAACTCGCTGAATCTACAACTATGTTCCAAGTCCGTATCTGTTAGATATGATGGAGTTCATTGATATCCACACGAAGGAAGTCAGTCGACTTGATCTTAGTCGGCCATTTTAAATAGTGTTGACATAATCCCAACAGATGAAAAAAGAATGATCGATCACCAAGTAAATAAACTTTATAACTGTAAAGTAAAATATCACAATTTTTAAAGCAATATCCTGTTATTTTACATGTTTAGCATTAGTGAACATGTAAAATGATCGGAACAGCTACCAGAACAATCAATTATTCGAATGCTGCCTACTGACAACCAATGTTTCATTACACACACACACACACACACACACACAACATACACACACACACACACACACACACACACACACACACACACACACACACTCATATATATATATATATATATATATATATATATATATATATATATATATAGAGAGAGAGAGAGAGAGAGAGTTACTATGACCCAAAAAGTACTTATTCTCATGACTGGTTGAGATCCGTGAATGATGATTTTAAGAATTTTTTACTTAACAACAAATATTAAAATACGACATTTTTTAAGTTAAACATTTCATTTGTTTCACTTTTGTGCCAAAGATTTTGTGAGGTTACTTTTCATGTCTAAGGTAGTTTTATTGCTATTATAACTAACTGCGTTGCATGTCTCGAACCCATATTAGACAGTCCTCTTCAGACTCAAGTCGTACTCTGCAACTCTGAAAAAAGAACAATAAGATTTATAATTCAGAATTCTTAGTATTTATTTTTATATTTAAAAACAGTGATTTTTGAAAAAACAATTGAAACCAAGGTGGCGGATTCAAATGACTTCCTGTTTTTTAAAGTTAAAAGCTCTACATGTTATTTTTACTTTTACTTAATTTTTTTTTTCATACATGTATTGAGCACTTTTTAATACTACCGTTTCCTAGTCTGATTCAACTATGACCATTAACCTTTTTTTTATATATATATATATATATATATATATATATATATATATATATATATATATATATATATATATATATGCATGTCTGTGTGTATATAAAAAAATTACAAGAGGAAAAAACTCTTACGCCAACGAACGTTTCGTTCTTTGAGGAACTTTATCAAGGTAAATTAAAAAAATTAAAAAACTTTAACAAGGTAAATTAAAAATTATTTAAAGATATGTAGTTATATACATAGAAAAAAGTAACGCTGAAAAAAAAAATAAAATTATCAGTTCAAATTTGAAATGGAGAACGCTGGGAAATATTCGAAAATCTCTCGACGTTAAAGAATAGGGAGGGAAAACATATATATATATATATATATATATATATATATATATATATATATATATATATATATATATATATATCAGAGATTGTGGTTTTGCTAACATCACAATTTCACTGGAAAATATCTCATCTACAAAGACATCTGTTGGTAATTCCCATTTCTCTATCAATTCCTTGGTCGGTTGTTGAAGGACCCAGGCGTGTCCGAAAATTCCGAAATTAAAACTCTTCTCTCCATGCTTCATTTCTGTCATTTGGTTAATAATTAATATTTAATAAATGTTTATCGTACTGATTATATTGATACCCTTGCGTTTGCTCTTGTTTTATTAACTAACCGATTTTATATATTTATATATAAAATATATATTTATATAAATAAATATATTTATATTTTTATAGCTTTATTTATAAAGCTATAAGTTTACCTTTCCAATTTAATTTTTAAAATTTTTTATTGTCGTACATAAATATGTTGGCTAGAGAGAAAAACTATTTCGTTTAAGAGAGGATATGTTTGAAAAAAAAATCCAAGATCTGTGTTTATATTTAGGCTAGTGTCAATTAATGCTCTCTCGGGAACTTTTCACTTTAAATATTAAAAGAAAACAGCTAAGTTGTAGCGTTATAAATAAATACAAGTTTTATTTTCTAAGTTATTTTCATTCTCCTTTTCTCTTTCGTTCTTCTGTGTCTCTTGATGATTGAATTCTTCTAAACATGTCAATTGTCTGATTCTTGACTACCCGGTTTCCTTTTGACTAACTTTAAAATAACTAAAAGCGTCAAAACATAACCTCTCAATTGTAAATGTCTAATTCGACCTTCGTTATGCTCTCCCGATTTCTCAGGGTAAATAAACCAGTTGATAAGAGCAAGGGAATGCCAACTGCGTAATTGGTTTGGAATGTATCAGTCAATATTTAATATAAACAAAAAAGTAAAAAAAAAATATGTGTGCACGTTGAGAAAGAGTAAAAAAGAGAAAGGGTAACAGAAAGAAAGAAAGAAAGAAAGAAAGAAAGAGGGGGTGAGAAGCTCGGCAGGTGGGAGTTTAGGAAGGGTGGGAGGATGGCAGAAAAAAGAAAATGTATACATAAAAAATCTTAAGAATTTCGCTTGAGTTCTTTTGTGAAAATAAATTTTATCAATGACAGACACCGCGAAAATAAAAGCGCTCTTTGTCTTGCTTAACAGTTGCTTTAGAAATTGACCCTCACCTCGTTCACACACATACAAACATATATATATATATATATATATATATATATATATATATATATATATATATATATATATATATATATATATAATGAGGGTGGACGAAAAAAATCCGTCGTCTGACACATAAGGGAAATTTGCTCTAAATGTTTCACGATATAATGTTCAAGCTATGGGGTTAATATTTACTCCTGAATTAAGTGCATTGACAAAAAAGGAGATAATGTTGAAAAATCAAGTATTTGTTGTGTAAAATACATGCCTTTTTATTATTAGTTGGGAATAGTGAGTTCGATCCTCATTGAGTGCCCCATGCTTTCGGCCTTTAGGCTATGGACTTAATTAACGTAACACACACACACACACACATGCACACATTCTTACATATATATACAATGGGTGCTGAAAAATTATCAGCCTGAACTACATCCTAAAATCAGATCAAATATCAAAATTTGGGGGATGTAGCTTTTCTTGGTCAGAAGTGAGATCTTTTCAGCACCCTCATATATATGAAAACTAATGGGTATGTCCCAATCCTCATAAAAACGTTGGACACTATTGTAAGTGGAGGTAATATGCTAAGTAGTGCACCACTAGCAGTGGTTTACCTACTTCACGTCGCTGGCGAGTATTGTATTTTGTTGATGTTATAAAGATTACCATTTCATTTACAATGTACGTTTTAGTTATTCCTCATTCAGTAACCTTTTCTAGATTACAACACACACAAACATATATGTATATATATATATATATATATATATATATATAGTATTTACATTAGTCGGACTATTGTCCTCATCTTTGTCGCCATATTTGTCACAACGTTTCGGCCTTCTTCAGGTGGTTGGAATGTCGAACTGAACCCTTTATTTCGATCACTGGGGTAGACTGTTCTAGTTCCACGTGCCATGTTTGATGGATGTCAGTTATCAGTTATCTCCTGCTAATTTTCCCTCTGAAAGTTCTCCACTGCCTTAACCGGGTATTGAACTCACACTCTTTGGGTCTGTCACTGGATCTAACCAAGGCCTTTATCCACTGTGCCATGTGTCCATAATATTCTTATTACTATAAACGTTATTTTTAGTGGGTACATATCCCTGTATCCCTGTTTTTTTTTTTTACTTACTTTAAGCAGTGACATTAATGCCAACCGGCCTAGATTGAGAAGTCCTACGAAAGAAAAATGTGTCTTTTTCTAAAAGAGAGACCGCTCCTATAGCCGAGACGTGCTGTTACCAATTTGGGTACGTGAGACCACACTGATAAAGCGAAGAGCAATTTCCTATTTAAGAAAATACCAATCTTGGAAGTTCTTAGTATCTATATCTGCTACCTTCATTTCTGCGCCCAAATCATAAACACGGCATTTTTTTTTAAATGGATTTTTTAAAAAATCCAACATTATTTCTTTCAGAAGCGGGTTGTAATTTTGGAGAATTACTGTACAATGTGGAAGAACAGCTCAGTTTAGGTCCAGAAAATTGTTTTATTCGTTCTATTACCATTCCGGCAACAGGTCCATTAAGATAATGCTTGCCCACAACATGCCCATGCTACTCTACATATTACTATACTATTTTACTACTATTTTTCTTTATTAGGATTTCTCGATCTAGGCCAGTTGTTATTAATTTCATTATTTAATTAAATAAAAAAACAGATATCAATTCAAACATGTATACCCATTAAAAATAACTTTTAACATTATAAGAAAGACGCATAATAACTTGCGAAAAATGATTTATCTTTCGAGTCACAGCGGAAAGAGTTTATTATATAAACTAACGGAAAATAAAATTGTAACTCCTTGAAGAATGATAGTGACTTTAACTTGGGTAGACGATGTATATGGTCAGGAGAAGTAGATATTCATATAACATTTTCAATGGCTTCGGTCAACTTGTCATGTAGTAACACTCATACCCAAGCACGATCTGAACTTTAGACAGGTTCAGTGATGTGAAATATTCTAATGCTATCAGTTGTAATATTATTTGCTGTTTTTGCGAAACTAAATTTGAGAAGGGACAGAATGTGGATCTTTTACTATTTTTACCAGTCCCTAGCAATCCTCTACAAGTAAAATAATTCGGGCCTTATTAAAAATTAATTATTTGAATTATGTTGTTCTCACCCCAGATCAGTATAAAAAAAAAGAATCTCTTATATTAACACGATAACAAATTACATTGAAAAAAATAATAATTTAAATAATAAACTAATCTCGACTATAACTAATATCATAAAAAATTTCGAATGTCACAAAGATGTCAATAAAGATATTGTTAATATTAATAATGAAGACGATATGGAAGTGAGTTTACAATTAAAAAATGATGAAATCATATGCAATTTAGATTGAAAAATGAAAAGATTTATCTCTAAGTGAAAGAAAATAAATTTTTGATTTGGTCAGTGAGTTCAAAAGGATTTTTACTGATGTTTCGAGAAAAACTATCGCTTCCCAATACGATGTTACAGTTAAACAAGCAAAATCCATCAAACAAAGTCCTTACGGATTGAATCCAATAAAACTTTAAAATTTACGAAAAGAGTTTCAATATATGCCGGACAATGACATTATTGAACAGTGAATGGAGTTCATCATGTATTCTTGTACCCAAGTCAGATGGATTTAACAGACTTGTGACAGATTACCGCAAATTAAATACTGTGACCAAAATGGTCTCTTTTCCAATTCCCAGAATCGATGATTGTATTGACAGAATTCTGTTATTTAAAAAAAAAGAAAAACATTAAATAAATATCAAAGTATTCCACTTTTGAAACGAGTTTTTAGCATTGTTGGTCGCCCTTCACCATTTTCGGGTTTATTTCAGCGTTATTTTTCATCTGAATATATACACTCATCACAATCCTTTGATTTTCTTTCAAAAAATGGCGAACAAACTTTTTCCACAAAAACACAGCAATTCTCGACTGAAGTTATTTTGAAGTATTTCTAACTTCTTGCCGGTAAGCATTTATGTTTTTTCCTTTTTAGGCACTGACCCTAATCACTAAAATTATAATAAAACCTTTTTTTGTTGTTGTTTACTATAAAACTTAGTTGGCCTCATGTCGTTCTCTTTACTTGTCTTTATCTTATTTCTTTCGTCGCATTTTGTGACAAGTGGAAGTATAGAACAGTGAAGTTCAGGCCCAGAAAATTGTTTTATTCGTACTGTTGCCATTTCTGCAAAAGAAAGTTGATGCGCTGTTCGAGCAGAATAATGCCTACCTACAAGATGCCCGTCCTAGTCTATAGATTCTGCAATATGTTCGACAACCTCCCTGCTGGCAGGATCATAAAACCTGTCACTCATTTAACATATATATGATGGGTCGACGCCTAAATTCTTCATTTACTCTTCCTATAGAATTTGGTGTATTACTTTAACAGTTGCAAGTGGCTTTGAAGTAGGGGGGACTCTATGGTATTCACCATTAGTATGATCGTACGTATACGAAAGTACAAGCTTGTGTTGATGTCCAAGGACAATATACAGTGTGGGATTTTCGAACTGTTGATATCTAAACATTTTAATCTTCAAACATGTTTTTATATATATATATATATATATATATATATATATATATATATATATATATATATATGAAGAAATATAGTCTTAAGGTGTGCTATATTTATGGGATAAACTGCTCAATATCAGAGATGGAGCGTGTATATATATAAAAGTGAACATTGAAGTCAAAACTTAGAGGCGACAGGCTGTTTCATCCTAGATGCAAATAATAATAATAATAACAAGCAAAAATAAATTAACCCAAATAAATAAACAAATAAACGACTTCCGGCAAAATAACCGCCAAAATAGACTACCAACAATGCACCACTGACCCGTGTATATAAATAGCCGAGAAAAAAAACAACACACGTGGCCTGACGATTACTATATATATATATATATATATATATATATATATATATATATATATATATATATATATATATTAAAAAGGAAAACATGTATAAAATAATTATACCCTATTTAAAAGTAAAAGGGAATAAAATAGTACTCAATGCACATTCAGTATAAAGCTAATAATTCAATTTTGAATTTAGAAGAACCTGTTAACGGCTACAGTTTCATCACAAACGATTACCAGGCTTTCTTTTATTTCTTTTATCGGGATTTTTTTTATCACAAATTAGTACATTAATATGGTTAGTTAAATAATAGTATTCAATTTGCATACCACTTAACAGTGGTATAGCAAATATTTCTGTATATGGTTGCATAAATACAACATAGATTTTCTGTTATTTAATAGTAAATTTTCCTTATGGCGTGTGGCAATTTCTAGTGTTCCCGCTGTACACAACTAAAATTAGTACCAGGATTATAGGTATTAGTGGGAGGTATTAAATCGTATCAATACCTATAATACTGGTTTACAACTTCCTTCAACCTGTTCAATTCGCCAGTGACTTATATATGCACCCGGATAAAGAAGTCGTAGCAAGTCATCGGATGATCGCATATATTACTTGAATAGGAATTCCTCTGTCTACATCCTGGTGAGTGAGATGGTCGAAAGTATTTGAACAAAACAACAACACATGAACTTCGGACAGTTTATCTACAATTTTGATCACAGTACACGAGACCTGATTCGATAATTGGAACAAAAAGCAATATATATATATATATATATATATATATATATATATATATATATATATATATATATATTAAGTATGGCATTCCGTGTTGGTTTGGGTGAAATTCATATATATATATATATATATATATATATATATATATATTAATCATTTCACGCCAAGCAACGCGGGAATGCCACTATTAATATATATATGCCACTAGTAGGTAGGGGTTAGAGGGAGGGAAAGTGAGAGAAAAACTGAGTATAGGGAGAATTGAGAAAAGGACAAAAGATTCAAGAAGACACAAAATGGTGATTGATGTTGCATTAAAATTTTTGAAGATTGTAGTTATCAGGGAAGCAAGTAAACGGAAGTACCACAAGCGGGTAATGCGAGAAAAGAAACTGCTAAAGTAGAAGTGGCGGTTACATTTAACTAATTCAAAAATAAACGAGTGGGATATAGGGGTACACTTAAATTCATGCAATCGGGGTACCAGGAAGAAAAAGATTCGTCAGAGGAGTAGCCATGAAAATATTTGGAGAAAAGACAAAGAGAAACCACGTCACGTCTATGAGAAAGTGAATGGAGTCGAGATGCCAGGTTAGGATAAAGAGTTTATTTTCAATGAGAAAAGACATAAAATTGTGTCCCAAAATTTCGATTTTCTCACTTTTTCATTGGCCGACTATATTTATACACACACACACACACACACACACATGCGCGCGCGCACGCACGCACACACATATATATAATTAAATTGTCAATACCAGACAATGACCAAGTCAATTTTACTTTGTTCATTGTCATACGTGTACCTGGCTGAAAGAGTGTGAAAGGGAGAAAAGGAAAGCGTGTATATAAGAGAGAGAGAGAGAGAGAGAGAGAGAGAGAGAGAGAGAGAGAGAGAGAGAGAGGCATATATATATATATATATATATATATATAAGGAGAGGGAGAGAAAAGGAAGGCGTATATTTAATGAGAGGGAGAGAGAGAGAAAAGGAAGGCATATAAGGAGAGGAAGAGCGAGTGAAAAAAGAAGGGCATATATAAGGAGAGGGAGATGGAGGGAGAGAAAAAGAAGCCGTATATATAAGGAGAGAGAGAGAGAGGGGAAAAGAAGCCGTATATATAAAGAGAGAGAGAGAGAAAAAAAAGAAGCCGTATATATAAAGAGAGAGAGAGAAAAAAAGAAGCCGTATATATAAGGAGAGAGAGAGAGAGAGAGAAAGAGAGAGAAAAGGAAGACGTATATATAATGTGCGTGTTTGGAAGCGCAAAGGGGCGTAACTTATCAAAATGGAAAAACGGGAATCGTTCAAATTTCAGCTGAAACTGTGCTCACTTAATAGTAATAATTCCTGTGTTCTGTCTTCTCATGACCAGATCTCATGAGAGAGTAGTTTTTCACTGGCATGTCACGAAGGTTGACAGAAAAGAGAACGGCTGGGTGAGCACTTGGCTAGAACACTTACCCTGAATTGATCTCTAAGATAGTAATGAGAGTAAACATTTGTTACACTCATTATCAACCTTGACAGGAGCCATGAATGTGTGTCTTCGTGTCTCTTTTCACTTATATATTTGCATGATTAAAAAAAGTGTTATTATGTATTAATGAGCGTGATTGGACAATGTGTCTGTGTGTTTGTTTTCTCTTTTTTTCATTTTATTGACTGAGCATTTCCTATATGTACTTAAGCTTAAAATAACTTTATATTCTTTTTTCTCTTTTTTCTTGTTCTTTTTTCTTTTCTTTCTTTTTTCTTTTCTTTCTTTTTTCTTTTCTTTCTTTTTTCTACAACAGTAACAAAAAACAATGACATTTATTACTACTATAACTACTATTATTATTACTGTTAAATGACATTATATTGTTTGATTTTCTTTTCCGCTTTTTGACCTTCTTTTTCTTCTTGTCTGTTTTGTTTTATTCTTTCTTATTTCCTACAACAGCAACAAAAGTCACTAATGCTACAACTAGTATTATAACTGCAATTAAATGTCGCCTTTGAAAAAGTAGAAAAACAGCAATCATCGTATTTGTAAAGAAAGGGAAGTAAAAATATCGTAAGTAAATGTATTGCTCACTGGCTCAGGACAAACACAAAATCCAGTATGATGTGCAGGCATTGTAATGCACTGGAATATATGCAGACGACATTGGTTCAATCATCTAAACAAAGGACAGGAGCAACAATTAAAACAAAAACATTTCCTTTGAAAATAAAAATGATAAAATCCTTTCGTATTTTTGAAACTCAGACCAACCTCTATTATTGAAGCAGAAAGGTCAATTTTGAGAGTCATGAATAAAGAAAAAATGACCCTGTCTATATTTCTGAGGCGAGGTATTGTAATTATTTACATTATTTACATTATCTTTATTGCCATATTCACCACGTTTCGGCCGTTGTACGCTCCGGTTTTCTTCAGTATCTGTTTATATTTCTGAGATGTTGTATTGTAATTATTTACCTTATTTATCCACTGGGCTATGTGTCAGATCACATGACCCAGTGGATAAAAGCTTTGGTTGGGTCCAGTAACATGACCCAAACAGTTGAGTTAAATACCTGGCTTCTGTAGTGGTGAACAAATCTTGGAGAGTTGAGTTAAAGGGAGAGGAAGAGGGAACAATCTACCCCGGTGGACGAAATAAAGGGTTCAGTTCGAAATTCCAATCACATGATGAAGGTCAGAGCGTACAATGGTCGAAACGTCGTGAATAAGGCAATAAAGTTGAGGACAACAGTCCGAAAAATGTAAATAATGTAAAAAAAACAACCCACCTTAAACATGAGCGAGCTACTGGACAATAGAATAAAAAACAGATTTTTTTTAAAAAAATACCTTGAGCTCACCTAAGAACTGGGCAAGTCCAGATCACGAAAGTTGGTCGTGCTCATAATAATCGGCGTACCTGGAAGAAAACGAAAATGCAAGTAAGATTGGGTGAATTGGAAATTCGAAGAAGTATTTCGCAGACCATGGCAGTGCTGGGGTCTACGATAATACAGAGAAAGTTGCTGGGAATCTGAAGAAATCTGCTGCCATTCTTCCCGGCAATAATCATTTCGTGCTTACATAAAATTACATGTAATAAAACCTTTTTTTTCCATCGAAGCCAAAAAGGTAGATCTCGTCATTGTAAACAAAGATACGGCAGTGGATGTTGCCCTTCTTGGGATCCAGTAGGCAAAATCAAAAACGGAAGACTACAAAAATAACAGAGACCATTTTTATATACTAAAATTCACTTATTATAAGACTCGAGAGATACTCAAGGTAGAGAATTACACCCTTGTGCAAATTAATTGAAACAACCGCTTTAGTTTCCTTTCTTTCACCATACGATCAGTTTTAGACGCACTAGAGTGACAGGGTGTAATCGATTTCTATTTTTACCTCAGATTAGGTCATTTGCAGTGGTGTGCAATAATATGAATCTATTTTCGGAGTGTGTGATTAAATTTGTTTGGCCTTGAAAAATATTGCGTCATCCGTGATTGCTTCAGATTTTTATCACGCCCAGACACTGTCGATTATTTTCCTACGGCCATTGTCTGCGATGGACGTTACTCCAAGGAAGCGTATGAAAATTGTAATGCTGCACGAACACGCAGACAAGCCTTACCAGTGAGTAAATCAAAAGACTATAGACTGACCCGGAAACTATCCTGATTTAAATCCAATCGAGAATCTGTGGTCAATCTGCAAGGAACGACTTCGTGGAATGTGCATACAAAGTACTAACATATGCACTGGGTTATGTTTCATTGGAAAAATACGAAAAAAAAAGTAAATAATAACCGAATTATTCGTTTTGTTTCAATTAATTTGCACAAGGTTGTATATATGTAATATAAGACTCGAGAGATACTCAAACTAGAGGATATACTGTTAAAATAGTTATGATTAATGAGGTGTGATATGAGGGAAAGAGATGGTGGTAGAAAGTAAAGAATATCAGGATAAAGAGGATAGATAACAATTTATCTTGACTTGAAAAGATTAAAATTGTATTGTTCAGAGAAACATTGACAGGTAAGTCTGTTCCACAAAGTGGCAGTTCTTTAGAAAAAGCGGTGAAACTTTCTGCTTACTTTGGAAATTCGGAACTAATGAATGTTATTCGGCTGCTTGGAAATAGCATGAAAATTCCTCGCCGGAAAGGTCTGAACCAGTGGAACTAAAGAAGAGAGCTAATCTGAACATTTGTGATGTAAATAGCGAAAGAGGTGTAATAAGCTGGCAACACTCCATCTATAGGAGAGAGACTACGAAGCGGAGAATAAGTCTATCACCGCCCCGCCTCACAAGATCATGTAAACCATTTTGAACTCTACTAAGGCCTAGGAAGTGGGGCTCAAGCATTTCCAGTGCAGATGTGGCAGCAATATTCCATTTATTGGTCTAATCTAACTCTTGTATAAGATAAAAAAAAATGGCAAGAAAAAGTGAGATGCTCCCTTGAGTGTTGCAATGAGCGATCGAATGACGATTCTACACATCATTGTCGGCGAGCTTGAAACTCTACAGAAGAGCTTTGCAAAGAGACGAGAATTGGAATTGAAAGCAAGAACAGAAGACCAACGTAAAAAAATCACTATGTCCGAGTCTAAGAACGGAAAAATCATTTTGCACACAAATATTTATCTTATATCATATTTCACCGCTCTGTAAATGCATTTAATTATATATTCTAATTATTCTATAGATAAAACAAAGACCCACAATGGTCGATCAAGCGGATGATGATTACAACCGATCTCAACGGATGAAGAGGGCTACGCACGACGGACATGCTACAGAAGGCGCCACTTCAAATTATAAGCGGCAATCTGTTGCAGATTCCCAACATGATTCTGCATGTCTCATTCCATATGTGTCGCAGGGAAGGTCATGAAATCTAGCGTGTGGGTCACTTCCTGGCAAGGAATGTTGCATGGAGCGAAATAGATGATAGATGACAAGTTTAGGGGAGCCGCTATGGAATAAATTATTCTTGCTTCATGATCGTTAATTGCGTCGTATTTGCAACATGAATACGAGCGTCACCACGCTGCAAAATAACCGGGTAACATTTTTGCTTAGAAAATGTTATTTTCAATTCAGTGTATCTCACGCGAGACGCAAAACATTTTTGGTACTACTATAATATATCTACCGAGGTATTTGCGACCAACCGTAAATGACGATGCACACGTTATTACTGGAAAATGCTCAGGAAAAACGATTACCTATTTATTGTTTTTTTTAAAAAACGACATCATATCGGTTTAAAAATATTAAAATCACCATTTGATGATTTTTTTTTTTATAAAAATTTTTAATGATTTTTAATACATAACCACTTCACTGTTCACTGCCTTTAACCCTAACCCTAACATATTTCATACTAACAACAGTTGGTAAATATCATACCATAAAAAATGAATGGTAGATATAATTCTATAATAGCACCACAATTTCTCTTTAAATTTCATTTAGGTTAACACACTAAAGTCTCCTGAATTGAGTTACACGTTTTTTATCTTGTAAAGGATTCTCCTTTCCATTTTCCATCACAAATGACGATCCAACATTCCTTTTAATTACATTGTACAAGATAAAAAAAAAGCAAATATTTAAACGCCGACTGTTATTCGTTTCCACAAGCTGAAGTAGAACTAAATTTTGTTGACTTCTTTTATTTTGCCCAGGCTTGTAAACGATTTGCTTCAGTTGACTGAGTGCACAAGCAATAAAGAGAAGAATAAATTTTTAATAAATTCAGATTTTACTATGGCGCCAAAACACAATCGACGAAAACTATGCAAAAAATGTTACCCGCTGATCGCTTAAGAGAAAACACAAGAGTAAGGGTTAAAAATGAGTTCTATCTTGCCAGGGTTCGAATAGACATGCTTCAATCGAAATCCTAGAAAGTTTAGTATTTTATGTGTTTATGATATAAATCTTGAACACACACACATACACACACACACACACACACACATATATATATATATATATATATATATATAAACAAACACACACGCACACACACATCCACAAAAAGTTATTATGATCGTATTTTATCAAATGTTACTTTCTACGCCATATCGGGGAAAATGATGCAAATCATTTAATAAATAACTAGATACCATAATATGTACTAATACCATAGTATGTACTAAACCTAGACACTGATATAAGACAACAATGGGTGTATGTATATGTGTTTTCCTGCATGTGTTCTTGCTTACATTTATATATGCGTATAAGTATGCGTAAGAGAACCAAAGTGGATATCCCTTCTACTCATTCGAAAATGCCTCAGGGCAATGCGACTTAACATGCAGTCAAGTTAGTCATGATTAAAAAAAAAAAGGTTATAATCATACCGAGGTGAAAAGACCGGCAGCTAAATTCCCTGTCCTCCGAACCAACGTGAAGCAGTCGAGTTTGAATTTCGATAGCACGGATTTTATTCCCGAATGTTTTGACAAAGACGTTGTGGATAAAAAATAATTCGATTCCACTCCATTGTGTCATTTACATGTGCACTAAATTAATATTTATAATAAGAATATAAAAGGAAAAGAAATGAAAAAATTCTGTTTATTATATATATATATATATATATAAAAGGCAGGATGTGTGTGTGTGTGTGTGTGTGTGTGTAACGAATGCACGGCCGCAATTTTCGACGGATTTGCACCAAAATCTACACGGACATGCTTCAAGTTAGCGGGAAGGCCAAGACTGACTTTGCATTTCCCAACTCCCATCGATAGTGGAAATAATCGATTTTTTCATGTTTCTACGGCAGTTTTCGTGTAGTTTGCGGCCATTTTCTACTGGCCAGAGTGAGAGCCTTATAGCTGGCTGCCACGAATAGACAGGAAGATTCTATTGGCCAGCGTGAGAGCCAACAGCTGACTGACACGAATGTTAACTAGAATGCTAGCATGCAAAAAAAATCGATAGCTGCATTCATCACAAGTGGGAAAAATTTAAATCTGCATGGCACTCTACTCCAATCGACTCATTCGCTTGCTTAAACTCAACGTTGATTCTGATTCCGCAGAACTGGGTTGCGTGTGAAAATGTATTTGTTGTTAACATTCTTTTCTCATTCGGTTTTTCCAGTTACGAGTCCTTTTTTAAAGCTGATTGTTTTGTGTTCATTTTTTTTAGTTCTTTTTTCGTAACAGATTTAATGTTTAGTATAGAGCTTAGAAAAGATTCGCAGTGTGAGATAGGCAAGAAGTAAGGCATGTAGCAACATCAGCACGGCAAAAAGCACTCCTTTAAAGGCAAGGAAGGGCAAAAATATTTTTAAGTCAAGTGATAGCGATTGCTGTATGAGTCGTACGATTTTTGAATCAAGCACGGGCAACGCCGGGCCATGCTGCTAGTGTATATATATATATATATATATATATATATATATATATATATATATATATAGTCTTAAGGTGTGCTATATTTATGGAATAAAGTGCTCAATATCAGAGATAGAGCGTGTGTAAATATAAAAGTGAACATAGAAGTCAACACTTAGAGGCGACAGTCTGTTTCATGCGATATGCAATCGTCAGGCCACATATGCTGTTATTTTTCTCGGCTATTTATATATATACGGGTTAGTGGTGCATTGTGGGTATTCTATTATGGTGGTTATTTTACCGGAAGTCGTTTGTTTATTTATTTGGGTCAAATTATATTGCTCGTTTTATTTTGTTTCTTATTTTATTTATTTATTTATTAACGGAGTAAAAAAATTTGTTTATATCACTTATTTAACAGTTTTGTTTTGGTTTGAGAATTTAATTAAAGCTATTTGTTCAATTTTGGGGTTGGTTGTTGTAGTTCATTCTAACTATTATTTTGGCAGGAAGAGTTTTTAATTTGGGATTGGTTTGTTTATTTATTTACTTGGATGAATTTAGGTCAATTTATTTTACTTGTATATTTTCTCTTTTCGGTTTTCGGTTTTAAGTATTTATAGTATTTATTTATTTTTTATTTTATTTTTTTTTATTAGTGTATTTATTTGTTTTTATTTTATTTTTTCCGTTTTTCATTTTTTAGGTTACGTAGTAAAAATTTATTTTCATGCCTGCATTTTGAGATGAGCTCGGATCTTTTATTTAATAATTTATTTTGGTCGGGAAAGTAATGATAGCTATTTTTTCCTCCAAGCAAAGTTTGCAAATTTTTTATTGGTTGTTGTAGGCTGGTGACTTTTTCCTTATCTTCCAAGATATTTTTTGGTGTGATGTGCGTTTGTTTTTAATTTCCCAGATATACTTAGAAAGCATTGTACTGTTCGCATATTTACTATTTGTGAAAGATGTTTTTTGTGTATAATTTCTTTGCTTCCAGGGTCCTTCAGTTACTCCTATGTATACTTTTTCTTCATTATCTGGTGATTTTATCGTGGCTTGGTATATTACGTTGTTTTGTAAAGAATTTCCGTTTAAGGGACATTCGTTCTTTATTCTGCAGTTGCACGTGGGTTTAATTTGTTCGTGTGGTTTGTTGATAATTTTCCTATTGTGCTTTTTTATTATTTGTGCCATGCTCTCGGTGCAGCTGTAGCTTATTTTTACTGTGTTTTTGTTGAATATCTTGTGTAAGGTGCTTGATTCTGGGAAGTGTTTGTGTAAAAGTTTGAAGAATATTTTTCCTACGTTTGTTTTTACGTTCTTGCTGTACGGTGGGTTGAACCATATGATATTTCTTCTCCTGTTGGCCTTTTTTGTATTCTGTGGTGAGTATGTGAGTATTGCTGGGAATCCGCTATCTTTTAGGGCCGTTTCATAGTCTTTCTTAGCTTTGTTAAATAGGGATTCATTGGAGGAATTGTCGGAGAGCCTGCGGTTAATCGATTTTGGTATCTGTTTGATTATAGAAGGCGGATGGCTGGAAGATGTGAAAGGGTTCATTTCGACATTCCGACCACCTGAAGAAGGCCGGAGCGTACAACGGCCGAAACGTTGTGATAAATATGGCAACAAAGATGAGGACAATAGTCCGATTATTGTAAATAATGTATAGCTAAATCGAGGTTAATAAATATAGAATTATCACTAAAAAAAGATGAACATGTATTGGGAATAAAATATTGCTTAGATGGAAATTAGGTGGAGGCCCAGTAAGAAATCCTTCTGTTTATATATCTAGTTATCTCATTTACCTAACCACACACACACACACACACGCACACACACACACACACACACACACACACACACACACACACACACACACACACACACATATATATATATATATATATAAGGTTAGGTAAATGAAATAACTAGATATACGCGTGTGCTGGCGTGCATACATTGATAAGCAAATAAATAATTGCCAAATTTAGCCAAGAGGTGTAGACATAATAGTGCTAAGAAATATGAATACACATATAACTGCGTTTGATGTACGACTCGAATTTCATTGGTTACCAAAGTCATCGGGCATGAGATGTAGCTTATTGTCTATTTTAAAAAAGTATTTAAAATAAAATGTATTTAAATATATTAAAAGTATTTAATATAAAAAAGTATTTTAAAATAAGCAATATCTCGTGTCCGATATATATATATATATATATATGTGTGTGTGTGTGTGTGTGTGTGTGTGTGTGTGTGTGTGTGTGTGTACAGTCTCCTCCAAAAGGTCAATTCTTTTGTTTTTGTTGTTCACTGAAGATCAAAAGATGAATATGAGACAAGAGTTCAGAATTCCAACATTTATTTCCTAGTACTTACATTTTGATGCGTTAAACAGCTCAGGACATACCTCCTTTTGTATCAGATCCCCCATTTTTAGGTGAGCAAAAATAAAAGAACATATAGTATTAAAGTAAATAACATTTAATATTTGGTTGTATAACCCTTGCTTGCTTCAAGCCTGAAACCCATAGACATCACCAAACTGTTACATTCGTCATTTGTGATTCATTTCCGGACTTTTAACGCAATGGTAATACAGCGCCATCTACAGTAAACTTTCTTCAATCTTAACAGCTCAAAAACGAAGGATTTGTGGACATATGTTTATATGGACTTTTGTCCTTGATACACCCTGTATATATATATACGCTATCAGTGTCTGTAAATAGTTTGAATATCATTAAGAAATGGAGCAAATAAATTTAGTTCATTCGATCGCATAATTTTTCAACAGATAAAATCCAGATGAGAATGAAATATTTGAATTGCTACACCACTTATATTTTAAGAAGATGAATTTTAACGTCCAGCCACGATCGTTCGATTCTCTGAGTATTGGTGCCATCTTGAGGATTCGCATAGTTTTCTTGCTGGTTGACGGTGTTATGGGCGTACCGTTCCGGCCTTTCGTCTGAGTGGATGACGTTGCTCATGTAGATCATATTCCAAAATATAGATCACAAGCTGAAGAAGAATCATGCATGTAGATCAAACGCAATAATTTTACATGATTTTGTAATTTTCAAATTCCATCTCTTTTCAGGGCGTAGGCGATCATGATTCGTCGCAGATTTCTTTGTTAATCTGGGAATTGCCATGCCTGCTTGCGAAAGATATTGAAGAGGTCTCCGTTGACTTCTCCACTGTTTGGAAATCAGAGTTTTTCTTCTGTTTATCATTCAAGGTTAGGGAAACCAGTCTGTTATCTAACCCGTAGCTGTGGATGAGGAGAGAGATTCAAACCTTTTTCCAGATAATTTATGCGAAAGTGAATGCAATAGATTAGTATATCATTTACGTTAAAGGACCTTATGGATAAGTGCGAGAAAAGAATTAGAATAGCCCAAATATATACCAAACATTTATTCTGTTGAAAGACAATATACAAAACGTTTTTATCTTTGGTGAAAGGTTTTTAAAGAGAACGATGAAAGTGCTGCTTTTGAAAAGGCCCAGCATGTTGTGTCAGAAGAGAGGCAGTCATTGTCGTCTCTCCATCACTGGAAGGGTCTTCACGATTATAAAACGCTTAGTTTTTAATCCTTAACTACGTCTCTGATGGTAGTTATTAACGGCAAGTACTCCGGAACCATGGTGGTCAACGCAGGCGTCCACCATTGGTCACTTCTCGGAAAAACCCTATCAGGTCAAAAATGGGATACTCTTGTCATATTTGAACGGGAGCTAGCCAGTCGTCATTTTCTAGTCTCGATATAGTTCAAAAGCATCTCCGAGTCCTTTTGGGTGACGAATTATTTTTCACCTTCCAAACTCTCCGCTCTCTCCTTATTTCCATGAAAAATTACATTCCTTGATTCCGCCACGGCAAGGTCCCACGATGCCACATGTTGTGGCAAACCACCCATATTCCCTTCGTATTCCATAGGTGAGAAGTAAGTGCCACTCGAGCAGCTTCTTCCTGCGAACCACTGCTCTGTAGAACCGACTCATAAAAAAATGTTTCCCTGATCACTACAATCTGTATGTTCAAGTCTAGAGTCAACCGTTATCTTCCCCTTTTATCAGTATAAACCACCTCTTAACATAACCCTTCAACCAGGGCCTTGTACAAGGTGAAGCTTACTGTAAAAAAAATGTTATGGGGGCGAAAAGAGACCAAGAGCTTCATATCAAACGCTTAGGTAAAATGAAGGCGGGTTACGATTGGACGATTTTATATTCAATCCGGAACTCCGATACAAACAGGGTTCGGCAAAGCTAGAGAATCTGGATTTTCTCACTAACTCTGGAACAGCTACAACATCTGATGTCGGGAGTTAATGGGTCATTTAAATATGAGTTATGGCGTTCGCAGTAAAAGGCGGCTATCGTATACACACTCGTGCAATATTCTACGGTCTGGTAAAGGCGCAAAGAGAGAGAGAGAGAGAAAGAGAGGGAGAGAGAGAGAGGGAGAGAGAGAGAGGGAGAGAGAGAGAAAACGATTAAAATAGAAAAGTTCAAAACAGTTGTGAGAAAATAGAAATATTTAAGAGAAGAGAATGCAATTAATTTTTCTTTCATGCGGAATGAGGGGATAAGACGGAAAATGTATAACACATTGATGGCTATTGATGCTATTGATGATAATAAAGTTGGTATCGTCACTACCACTACTGCTGATGAGGTTGATAATGCTAGTAGCCCTGCTTCTAATGATAATCATGCTGTAGTTGATGCTGATACTGCTGATGTTGTTGCAAATGATTCGGACAATTCCTGCTGTTCTCCCTGCTGCTGCTGCTGCTTCCTTTTCTCAATTTACACCGAATGATTAAATATTTTGATCCGTGAAATATTCTGGCAGCTCCCACAGTAAAAACAACAATTTATCACAACCTGTAATTATACTTTTGTTCTTTTTTCTTTCTTTTCATTCTATTCTAAGTATCTGTGTTATTTTCTCTCTCTCTCTCTCTCTCTCTCTCTCTCTCTCTCTCTCTCTCTCTCTCTCACTCACTCTCTCTTTTACACAAAACCCCACTCGCGCAAATCTAAACATATTTAGTAAAATTCATTCGGAAGCGTCTCTCCCCACTCCATTACTGTTAAAGTGCTTTTATTTTTCGGTAGGTACTTCCGCGTGACTAAATAGAGCTTAGTAAGTACCTAAGATAGCGTACATGCGGAACAACGGTTACTAGGCACACCATTACAACTAAAAACAATTATTTTAGTCCTCATTGGACTCACTTCAGTAATAATATTTACAATGAGGTGCTGAAAAGCTCTCAGCTTAGCTCAGTCTACTTTACAAAATCTGATCAAATGAAAATTTTTAGGTTTAAATGCGTTTTCACCGTGCCTGGACCTTTTCAGTAATCCCTCATATGATATCAGTACATATACACTAGAGTTCAAAAGTTTGAGGTGATTGGTAATTTTTTAAATTGGCCCAAAATGTAGTTTGTTTTTTTTTTACTTTAGATAAGAGAAAATAATTATTGATTAAAAAAATGTGAGACATAATTTTTTATTAGAAATTTTATTATGACAAAAAGAAAAAAGCATTTTATGATTAAGTTTTGCTCTCGTCAAAATATCCTCCTTTAGCCTTGATTATTGCAGCACAAATTTTTGGCATTCATTGCAAAAGTTTCTCAAAGTATAAGTTTGATAATTGATTCCATTCTGTATCTGTCTATATTTCTGAGATGAGGTATTATGCACATGTTTAATGGAAGTCAGTTATAAGTTATCCCCTGTTAATTTCCCTCTCCAAGTTTTCCACTGCCTTAACCGGATATTGAACTCACACTCTTTGGGTCCTTTTGGAGATAACTGATAATTGACATCCATTAAACATGACACGTGGAACTAGAACAATCTACCCCAATGAGCGAAATAAAGTGTTCAGTTCGACATTCCAACCACCTGAAGAAGGCCAGGGCGTACAACGGCCGAAACGTTGTAGTAAATATGGCCACAAAGATGAGGACAATAGTCCGAATACTGTAAATTGTGATTCTATCCTGTTTTCAATGACTCGAAGAGCTATTTTTCATTTTTTTCTCACTCTTTTGTCAAGTTTCTTCAAACATTTGAACTGTAGTGTGTGTGTGTGTGTGTATATATATATATATATATATATATAACGTCATCGACAGACAGACTGTTTCGCAGCTCATCAGTGTGGCTAGACATCCGGTTACCTCTAGCTAGGATCGAAACCCGACTGAATTGGTGTCAGTCGGAGATTCTAACCATTAAGCCGTCGGTGGATTTTTAGCGTATTTATTTTTAGAAAACACCCAGTGACCGACAGTGACTCAATTAGCATTTATTTATTTATTTATTTATTTATTTATTTATTTATATATATATATATATATATATATATATATATATATATATATATATATATATATATATATATATATATATATATATATATATATATATTTATATATATATATATATATATATATATATATATATATATATATATATATATATATATATATATATATGTGTGTGTGTGTGTGTGTGTGTGTATTGGGTTGTCCGGAAAGTTCATGCCTATTTTTAGTCGTTCATGTTCCAATGCGTTAGAACACGTCAAAATTTATCGACAGCCATATTCTGCTTACATTTCCGATTACCACATTTCAAGCTATCTCTTGAGAAAAAAGTTTCAAATTACTTAATTCGTGTCAATTTTGCATCCCTAAAAAAAATGGAAGATTATAAGGTGCATTTTAAACAAATGGTGATTTTTTTTTACCGTAAAGGCAAAATTGCCTCGCAAGTAACAAAGAAGATATGTAGTGTGTGCGGTGAGGGTGCTTTAGCTGACAGAACTGTAAATTTAGAGTTGGTGATTGTAGCCTCATTGATGAAGAACGCCTCTTCCCCACTAAAGATGACAACCAAATCAAGATATTGATTGAGAATAACCTGCATTACACAACGCGGGAATTGGCAAAAACACTAAATTTATCAAAATCCACCATCCTTGAGCAATTAGTAAAGATTTTGTATTCAAATCTCTACGATGTTTGGGTAACACAAGATCTGACTGAAAAGAATCTTTTGGGTCGCATTTCATCTGTGATTTGCTGTATAAACGCAAGGAAAATGCACCCTTCATGAAGCAAATTGTGACTGGTGATGAGAAATGAATCATTTACAACAATGCTCAACGAAAAAGATCCTGGGGTAAGCAACAAGAGCCACTCCAAAACGGGTCTTCATCCTGGTTGGATTGGAAAGAAATCCTGTACTATGAGCTTCTGTCAAGTAACCAACCAATTGATTCTGCAAAGTACTGCTCACAACTGGACAAATTAAAGACAGCAATTCAAGAAAAATGCACAGAATTGGTGAACAGGAATAGTACCGGACCTCGCGTTTCTTTGGCGACCAGGCAAAAATTGTTGCAGCTTGGCTGGAATGCGTTACCCCACCAGCCATATTCACCAGACAATGCTATTTCGGATTTTCATTTATTTCGGTCGTTGCAAAATAATCTCAATGGTAAAAATTTTAATTCTTTGTATGACTTAAAAACCACCTTAATGAGATATTTTTCGAGAAACCACCTAAATTCTGGTATGATGGAATCTTTAATTTAAAGAAAAAATGGAAAAATTTTGTCCCGCAAAATAGTTCATATATAGTTGAATAAATATTTAATGGCGTTATCTTGTTTTGAGTGTTAATTTCCATTAAAAAATCGACATGAACTTTCCAGACGACTGAACACTCACTCACACACACGCACACGCGCGCACACACACACACACACACACACACACACATATATATATATATATATATATATATATATATATATATATATATATAAATATATATTGTTAAATATAACAGACAATGAATGTCTGTTATGTTTGATCATGAGCCGTTCTAAACTTCGTGCGATTGGTTTAATTTCTGGTGAAAATAAAAACAAAAATTGTCCAACATTTGGATATTTTTTTTATTATCCTGTTACTTGATCTAAGCTTTCGGCTCACATGAGTCATCTTCAGATTGGTTATACGGATATTTAAACAAAGATATTCACCAGCAAAGATGATATTCTGTTATAATAACATAGAAGACTGGTAGGAAAAATTCATGACGCAGTTCTATGACGTCATACCACGTGAGAGAACGAAATATTAACAACAGATCCATATGTCTAAATGCAATGTTATGTGTTGTGACTAGCCTGAAATGTAATTTTGTTGAGTGTAGATTGCTTTGTTTTGTTAAGTTTAGAACGGCTCAGGATCAAACATAATTGCCTGTTATATTTAACAATATATGTTTGAATAATGATCTACTGCACCAATACACCACTCTCTCTCTCTCTCTCTCTCTCTCTCTCTCTCTCTCTCTATATATATATATATATATATATATATATATATAT
Source organism: Acanthosepion pharaonis (assembly GCA_903632075.3). Classification (NCBI taxonomy): domain Eukaryota; kingdom Metazoa; phylum Mollusca; class Cephalopoda; order Sepiida; family Sepiidae; genus Acanthosepion; species Acanthosepion pharaonis. Next base: position 4,455,873 of record CAHIKZ030005555.1, read on the forward strand.
ATATATATATATACTGATAGTAATACTCGTTTGGTAAAAAATCTCAAATAGCTCAACTTGTAGATATGTCAAAAGAAAATCGGTAGCCGGGGAAAAATTGGAAATAAAAAAAGAAAGAACTAAAAACATTTGATCAGGGCGAAACAAATCGTCCAGTGCCTTAAGTCTTTAGTTCAAAAAAGAACAAAACCCAAGCGAGTAGTAAGACTAAAACGTAGAGGCATCATTACGCTAAGTAGAGCCGAAATAACTAAAAGAAATCCTAAAGAGCCAGGAAAATCTACCTAGGTTTCACCCAAACGATTTATGCGAAACTAAGGTCCTGGCTCTTTAGGATTTCTTTTTATTATTATATATATATATATATATATATATATATATATATATATATATATATATATAGAGAGAGAGAGAGAGAGAGAGAGAAGGTTTATCAAAAATACATTTATAAACTTTGGAGGCGGGTTTCCTCATACGAAAACAAGACAAAAAATACATATAAACATGTCCGCAAATCGTTTGTTTTTGAGTTACGTTTAAAGTTTGCGGTAGACGCTGTTAAAAGTGCAACCCAAAATACAATCCCAAAATACAATCCCAAAATACAATCCCAAAATACTTTTATAAAGTTTTGGAGTGGGTTCCTTGCACCAAAACAAGGTAAAATGGCCATATAAACTTATAAGAAATGTTCAAAATGTCCTCCGCTTGCTTCTACACACGCATGCACCCGTCGGATCATTGACTGACGAACCCTTTCAAATACTTCCACACGGTGTCGAATGGTTTTGCAGGCCCTCATAAAGTGTCTCTGCATTATTAATATCTGTTGCATAAACCAATTGTTTTAGATGCCTCTACAAATCAAAATCCAGGGGATTACACAGTGAAGATTTCCTGATATATATTTATTAAGTATTTTTGATACTCCCTGTATATATGAAGTGGATACTGAGGTCAACACAAAACAGCGACAGTCTGTTTCATGCTTGAACGCAAAGGAAAGTGGGAAGAAAGGACTAACCATCAATTGCACGAAAGCAGAATGTATGGATGTAAAAATGATGAACAAGTCAAGATGCAGACTATGAATTGCAGACACTATATATATATATATATATATATATATATATATATATATATATATATATATATATATATATATGCATGTATGTATGTGTGTGTGTATTTGTAAATATATAGAAAAATAGGAAAAGTTTTTTTTTTAAAAAACTTAATATATATATATATATATATATATTTTATTTATATATTTTATATAAAATATATATATTAATATATATATATATATATATATATATATATTCGAAAACTTAGGCACCTCGACGTGGTTAGAAAACTTGTCTTGCTAGATCAATTACGACTGAGTAGTGAGTTCGATCCTCACTGGGTACCCCATACTTTCGGCCTTGTACCACATCTAACCCGCGCTTAGAAAATCACTATATATTCGAAAACTCAGTTTTTTACCTGAACTCGAACTCTGTCTACTGGTGAAGGTGTGAACTTATGTAATTATTTCATCCAGGAGGCACGCCCTTATTTTTAATATTATTATTTGACTGTGACGCTGCTGTAATTTTTCTTTTATTGCCATTATTCTAACGTAACGTTTATTCTGTCTTTCAGAATGTAATTTACTTTCAAAGAGAGTATGCTATTAAGTTCAGTTTTTTTGTGACTGATACAGAAAGACAGGGAAAAAAGAAGAGGCAGGTGTTGGTCCGAAGTCACAGAAGGTAATAAATTATTCAAAGAGAGATTAATATGAACAACTGAAGCCTTGTCTTATCTCGGCATTTGTAGAATGGAAAGAAATTAGAAATCAAAAGAAAATTAAATATTATGGAGAACGGGGTTAGTATAAGAGCCAGTGAACAGGTTAGATAACTCGAAAAATATCTAACAACTCAGAATCATGGATCGACATGTTGTATTCAAAAGATGGAGATTCCTAACAAATTCTGATCTTTGATAAGACTTGGGGAATTGGATTGGGGGAAGAACTTATCAGTACCGCCACTTAGGCTATTATACAATGTTGTTCAAGTTTATTTAACCTTTTTATTTAAAAAAAAATATGTTGTTTGGTTATTTAAATAGTGATTTGGGTAAATGAATAAGACTGAAAACATTTCAGCATCCCTTTGTATAGGAATTTCTAGGTGAGTGAGAACGTGGCTTGTATTACTTTGGTGCCAATGATAGTTGTTTATACCTAAGATGTTAAAAATTTGTAAACTGATTTTATAGAGAGGCATGTCCTTCAAAAGGGCACAACACTATCTTCACCAGTCATGTTACTGTGTGGCAGCATAAGGAGACCAGTCTCCCCCCTCTCTATCTTTCTCTCTTAATACACACACACACACACACACACACACACATATATATATATATATATATATATATATATATATATATATATATATATATATAGAATGAATTAGCTGATTGATATTATATTCAGCACCTCGACTCCACCATTTCAAAGACTTGACTAAAATTAACGGTTGCGTACCTTTCTCTTCCTGAAGGGTTTTATCTTATATTCAATAATAATAATAATAATAATAATAATAATAATAATAATAATAAAATTAAACATTATTGCATAAAGCTTCCTTAAAATTTTAACTAATTTTGCGCAATCTACCCTGCTGGCTAATAGTAACCTTAGTATTGTCGGATTTAAAATTTTAGTAACGTCTTCCCTAAAAAATGGAGACCAGTATATGTTAATTAAATCAATGAAAATGTAAAACTTACTAATTATTAAATCCAAACGTTTGGTATATCGTGTATATAGTGTAAACTCAGGTATCAAGCATTAGTTAAAAAATTCAGTCAACAAGAATGTACATAAATTGGAAAACATACATGAATTTCATATAATTTTTTCATATATATATATATATATATATATATATATATATATATATTAAAATAATGAGAAAGAAAAGTAAGATTTATAATCCCGTGTTCTGATTAATTATTTTTATTTCTAAAAAATAGTGCTCAATACAATTCTGCAGAGCATAAATATTATAAATTTACTAGATAAATATTTTAAATTTAATTCTATAATTAAATTTAAGGTTTAGTTTCTGTTTTTGAAACATGGTCGTTCCTGTGTAGCGATGAAACAATGTTTTGAAATTAGTAAATTTATAATATATATATATATATATATATATATATATATATATATATATATATATATATATATATATATATAGAGAGAGAGAGAGAGACAGACCGACAGACAGACAGAAAGACAGAGAGAGGAGGAAGGAAGTACTAAGTTTCTTAGACCTATCCAATTCCGTTTCACATTACTAACCAAGTGAGTGAAATTTCAAGGAAAAATTATAATTACATAATATGTACTAAGTTTACAAAAAAAACTGTTATTGCAATAACGACAAAGTTTCACATCATGCAACATACATTTCACATAAACAGTTCCTTTATAACTTGAAATGTATTCTGAGAAGCTATTTTTAGAAATTTTTCATGCATTAATGTTGCGAACTATTGTAATTCTTTAGGTGAAACCGACTATACAGCCTCCAGAATAGCATTCCAAAGTGAATCTTTGCTGGTAAATTACCATCTGCCAATGAAAACCTTTCTTTTCAGAATGATCCACGTGTCTTTCCACCAAGTTTAAATCAGACAAACAAGCCAACCAATTCATCAAATGAGAGTGTAATTTAAATTGAGCTTCAAAACCTATTTTCTCCAGATCTTCATTAGTTTTTCTCAACAAATGCGATGGCACATTGTTATACATAAAAATAATTTGGATTCATCTTGAAAAGATATCTCCATACATGCCTTCAAAAATAAACCTATGTCTAAGATCTCGTCTAACCACCACCAAAAACCTGCCAAAGGCTACTTACTTCACTACCTATAATTCCAACACAAAAGCGCCATTATTTTTATTTGAAGAAAGAAAAAAATTATGCCATTATGACAGTATTTATATAGTTTTTTTTTTTTCAATTTTGAAATAATTGGCAAAAATGTCAAAATCAAAGCAGCTAAGCATTGAGGTGAGGCTAAAAATTGAAATTTTATTCAAAGAAGGCTACTCTCAAA
>CAHIKZ030005555.1:4462500-4465000 GCA_903632075.3 Acanthosepion pharaonis
TGTATCCCTAACGGTTCCGATAATAAATGTTGAATGTCTCCTCGGCATGGAAACGGCTAATTTTACATTTACGACTACCATACAATGTCGTATTGTTCTGTTTTTTTTTTGTTTTTTTCACATTAGGACTTAACGTTCACATTAGGACTTAACGTTCACATTAGGACTTAACGTTCACATTATGACTTTCCGACTAGTTAAGATCTTATTCCAAGAAACCAGTGTACACTTGCCTTTCTTGCCTTTTTTTAACTTTTGGGCTACAGATGCATTAAGATTATTCATTATGATAATTTCATTTTTTTAATTAAAAAAAAAAGAATGAAGTCCTTCTTGTTGTTATATAGCGCATATAGTTGCAAGAGAACAAACACAAAAAAACAAAGTACTGTTGGTGAGGAGGAAATAAAAGGAAACAAAATATGTTAAAATTCACAGTATTATCGGTATAAAGGATCAAGGCAGAATATCTCTTTGTGGGCGAAGGAAGCAACCTGAAGGACTGGAAAGTCGGTAGTGTACGGGCCTGGGGTTGACGCTTGTGTCGTGTCGGTTGATTCTGACGCCACGAGTAAACCTTCTAGTCTGCCTACTGGTTAAACATCGCGAACGGGTCCTTTTAAGCCGCCACGGTGGATACATTCATCAGCGTTCTTTGTTACGCTTTTGCTTTAGCGGCAAGTTTCGTAATTGGATCTGACGTTTAAATTGTATTGTATTTTGGGGGGAGAGGTGGGTTGGAGCTGGATGCGGTGCTCAGAGCGTCTCCACAGAGAGCGACTTTTTTTAATTTTGCTTTCATAGCGTTCACATCCAGTTGACAGATTTTGATTTGGAGTGAATCAGAAAGAGATCTAACTTAAAGAAGAGTATAACATTATGGAAGTCTTTTTTTTATATTCGTGTCTCTTAAACATTTCCATTATTCTGAAGACCGTATATCTCAAGCTGCGTCTGGGATAAGATGCAAGTCAATCTCCCTTAAAGATTATGTGCCATATAACACAACAATTTTTAACTATTGTCCAGAGGCAAGCAAATGAAATTATCATTTTAACTCATCTACAGAAAACCTGTTTCGCTTTCAACAGTATTACTCTTTTCTCTTTATTCAGGAAACTTAAGCACCTGACGCTGGTTATTGAATTGAGGATGGTTTTGCTTTCATTCCGGTGAGCATAGAAGACACGATGTTACAGATTGTTTGTTTGTGATTAGAAATATTTCCCAATGACATTTACGAAGGAAGATGTGATAATGAAACCGAAAATAGCCGAAACGATTTTTTTTTATGAATGGGATAGAAACTGAGACGAAAGAAGAAGAAAAAATAAAGCCGCTTAATGAGTTTGGGCGGGAAATAAATCAAGAGAGTTAAAAGCGAGACTGACGCATCTTAAATTCATTCATAATGTTCGGTTACGTGAAACGCAAGGAAACCATAGTTAATAATACTCCCTTCTTTCCGCATTGCCATAACGAGTCTTAACACACAAGCGCATGCATGCATACATACGCGCACACACATTTTACTCTAAGTCTTTCATTTGAAACACATGCGCACATGAATATATTTATATTCATGTACATATAAAATGCTACTTAAAGGTTAGGCGAATTTTAATAGTGTGTGTAAAAAGAATGTGGTACGGACTTTTGCTGCTACGCTTTGTGAGCAGTACAATTTTTAGGCCAACATGAAAATACCGTGCAAAATATTAGGTCGAAGGCGACAGGGGGTGACTAATTTGTAAAGTAACTTTTATGCCTAAATTTCCAAAAACCTTTATCTAGAACCTTGTATCTACATATAGAAGACGATTTATATATATATATATATATATATATATATATATATATATATATATATATTGTTTGTGTGTGTGTTGTGTGTGTCTACACAAAATTTCTACATTTATCTTGATATAGTTCCACAAAGAAGGAAACGAGTTGGCATAAAACGTTTTTCCTATTTACATTTTGTGAATATATATATATATGTGTGTGTGTGTGTGTGAGATAATATATATATATATATATATATATATATATATATATATATATATATATATATATATATATATATTGCATATATAGTGCTGGTCTTAATAAAACATTGCTCGATGTAATACAACAGAATTATTTTCGGAAAAATTTTCCTAAATTTAATCCCTAGGCATTTTAACCATTCACCAACACTAAAAATGATTTTTTAACAGAAATAATGCTAAAACCATTTATAGATGCGTTAATAAAATGGATAAAACTATATCCCAGCATGACAACATTATATTAAATATATCTTCAACAAAGACAGCATAAATATTTCTAAAAACAAATGAAATTGCCGAAAAAATATGATCTGCCCCTTAAACGGTCAATGTATGACTGATAACATTGTATACCGGGCGAGCATACATTCCGGTAATCATGTTAAATTTTATTTTGGTTCTATTGAAAATCCTTGGAAATTTCGCTTTTACCATCATCGATTAATATA
>CAHIKZ030005555.1:4467500-4575000 GCA_903632075.3 Acanthosepion pharaonis
ATATTATATATATATATATATATATATATATATATATATATATATATATAGCTTTCTTATTCAGAATCTTGATCCACTCCGGTTGTTATTATTATTAATACTGTTGTGTACGTTTCGGGTATGGAGAAAGAGCTAGCAGATTCGTTGAAGCCTCAACCCAAGACGTGTCAGGCAATCTCCTCACAGCTGAAGAGACTTGAAGCAACAGAAACATAGAAAAGTGTACTGACCTGTTACGTAACATCAGTCCTTCTATATGACAGTGAATGCTGGACAATCTCCTCACTACTGAAGAAGAGACTTGAAGCAACTGAAACATAGAAAAGTGTACTGACCTGTTACGTAACATCAGTCCTTCTATATGGCAGTGAATGCTGGACAATCTCCTCACTACTGAAGAAGAGACTTGAAGCAACTGAAACAAAGAAAAGTGTACTGAACTGTTACGCAATATCAGAACTCGTATATGACAGTGAATGGCTGGAGAATATCCTCACAGGTAAAGCAGCAACAGAAATGTGGTTCTACAGAAGGAAGCTGAGAATACTGTGAACCGAACATATGAGCAACGACGAAGTACTAGATTCAAGAGAAACAAAATGATACTTTTTTCAAAACCGACATCACACGATGCAAGTAAAGTCACTAAGTCACAAACGCTTACTGGGTGGGTAAGAATTAGAAAACAGAAACATTAGTAATGAGTGGGAACAAAAAGTGTCTTTCAGAGGGCAGTAGATAGCGATTGCATTTAAATTTTTGAAGATTAAATGTGGCTGGAAAGCAGCGAGCCGGAAGGGAATTCCACAAGCGACAAGTGCGAGAAAAAAATTGTTAGCATAGAACTTACAGTTACATTTAGCCTCCTACAGGAAAAGACAGTCGGGTACATAATGAGAAAAGGCGGTTTGGAAAATGCGATACTCACGGGACAGATTGAAAGCAAGAGGGACAGAGGAAAACAACGCATAACCTTCCTGGTGAGCTTGAGTGAATGGATGGCAGAGAAAGTTTTGGGAGAGATAGCAAAAAGACAAAATTTATTAAGAGCTACAAAGGACAGGAAATTGTGGAGAGCTATGATCGCCAACGTCCTGAAGGGTACGACACATAAAAGAAGTATTATCACGAAACACGTATTGAAAAGTTTCCAGCCCGATCTACTTATTCGTTAAAATACTACATAAGTGGATCGGTTCGAGAAATTTTCAGCTCTCCTGATGAGTTCTAAAAACATGCTTGTAGATAATAAGTATTTAACAAAAGAATATGGAAAGCCATGATCACCATGAAGGAACAAGGCACAGAGAAGAAGAACAAAAGTAGATTTGATTTTCTTATTTCAATGTTTAATATGATTATCCTGCGAAAATCAATAATAAAAGTAGAAGTAATTAATTTTTTATGCTCAAAAGACAATGTCAACTTCAACGTCCCATGTGGTTGCAATGTTCAATATGTAAGTGGCAGACACTGCCACAGATGTTGCATGTAATATCACAATCATAGTACCCTCGCTAGAACTCCCTATTTGTTCTCTAAATATCTAAATAAACTAAGGTGTTTTTTTATGTCAACAGCCGACAGCGGATTGATTGCTGCCATTGAAGGCGGTGTTGAGCGGTGTTTTCTCGCGTAATAAGGTTGATATTAAACGATATGAGGTCTTGTTCACAAACATTCTTAAATCGAAGCTGGAAACCCAGTTTTTCTCCTTCCGTTTAAATGTTCAATATAAAGAATCTTCATTGAGTTTCTTCCATCGTCTATTTTCTGGAACTGGCCAATGTATGTGTATACAGTTTACGTATATGTTAAAATAAATTCAATAAAAAAAAGAAAAAAGGGGTCCAGGTTTGCATTGAATATTTCTGTCACATATGACCTGGTGTTTCTGCCACGTATTTAGAGATTCTTGATAAAATCCAAAGAAGAATTTGCAGATTCTAACATTACACTTCGGCCTCAGTTACTTTCCCAGAGTCGTAATATAGATTCTCCGTATGTTTATGGTAATTGTTTTGATGAGTTTTCCTCTGTGGTACCTAGACTTTATGAATTTAAGCGCAGTACTAGATAGGTTGCTATGTCTCTTCCTTTCACTGTTGAAATAGACAAATGTAACCGTAAATTCTATGCTAACAGTTTCTTCTGTCGCACTTCTCGTTTGTGGAACTCTTTTCCGGCTTCTTGCCTTCCAGTCAACTTTGATCTACAAAAGTTTAAATGCAATGTCAGTCGTTATATACTGTCATATTAAATCCTGTTCTTTTATTGTTTGCGCTCCTAAATAATGTTTTTCTTTTTCTCATATTATTTCTCACTCATTAAGCTCTGATTTTTTAGTGGCTTTGTTGCCTTTTTGGGGGTGAAATGATGCAAAGAAATATCTACCTTCCCAATGAAAACAAACACAGATTTCGAATTACCGAAACCTTTTCCCCCAAATTCTGAAGAATCTAAAATAAAAGGGAACTATTAAATTTGGAAATGTTTTCTTATTTGTTCCTTATTTTATCGCACACACACACACACACACACACACACACACACACACAGAGAGAGAGAGAGAGAGAGAGAGAGAGATAGATAGATAGATAGATAGATAGATAGATAGATAGATAGATAGATAGATTCAAATGCGTGTAAGAGGAAAAAAAACTATTTATGGTAAGAAAACCTTCCTTATTTTATCCGTCCTTGGTATTGTTGAGGAGCTTGGAACCACCTCTTTATTGCTGTTGTTCCCAGGTACACCCTGACCCGGATGGTAGCCCCTGTCATGGTCCCTGCTATGGGCAAATAGTTAACGCCCAAAATGGGGTCAAGACACTATGAAAGTATAAACAATTTTATAGTAAAAATGCCAGCAATACATTTTCATAGTAGAAGGGTTATCCGTAGTACATTTTTGTAAAGGAATAAAAAAAATAAATATTACCAGCAATACATTTCGGTGAAAAAAAATACTACTGCTCCCAAGAAAATTAAATTTCGTCATTAAATGACCCATAAGATGTTGATATGCTGCTAAACAAACAAACATACTCTTTATATTATCATAGTCTACGTACTATTTTTATGTCTGTCTGCTCCATTCTTATATATACCCAAAACAAGTAAGGACTTCCTCTTGAAAAAAAGGTTAATGGGAGTGGAAATATTTATGTGGTTTTTAGAACAAACACGAGCCCCCGAATAAAACGGATGTGGATAAAAATAAAATGAAGGTACCTAGAAAAAGAGGAAGAAAACTGGTACCGGAAGCTGCATTCATTTTCCAAAAAGCCCCCCGCCCCCGCGCCTCAATAGAAGTGTATTCCGATGGGAACTTTATCTCCTGACGTCACAGAATTCTTAAAACAAAAATGCGAGCTTGAAGCCGTTTACTTACACCAATCTTCTTACTACTATCGACCTTTCACTGAAATCTGTGGAATTAAATTTTTCTTTTGGTATTTATTTTCATTTGGAACTGATATTTAAAGTAAGAAAGCGAATCGTTATGAGAAAAAAATCGTTCAGGTAGATTTCTTTCAGACGCACATCCCATATAACGATTTGAGCTACACTTTCTTTTTTAATGCCACGTTCCTTCAAGATCATGACTCTCCTTACATTCCTTCTCTATATTAACTGTCAATTGTTATATCTTCTTTGGAAATATAATATGGTGGTTTCCTGTCGACTTTAAAATCAGATTTTTTTCTTTCTATTAGACTGGTTGCCACACAAAGCTACATAACTCAACCTGTCCTGCTATTTAACCCATAGCTCGGGTGGTGGATAAAAAACGGATTCATGTCATTTCCAAGTGAATTTGTGCGAAAGTGAACGCAAATGACTCGGCCGGAATTTGAACTCGACTCGCTGATTACACTTTGCGTGCCGATAATCGTCACACTACCCACACGTCCCGAACTCAGAGAAAAATTGGTTCAATGGTACTCGGCAAATGATCAGTTAGTAGCCAACACCTGGTTTCAAGAACACTCAAGATGTATATGGAGATGGAGGAACCCAGGAGAAGAAACGAAAAACATGATTGACTATATAACTAACAATAAGAGATTTAGGAATACAGTTTTACACTGTAAAACGTACCCAAGTGCCGACTGAGGAAGTGACTACTTTTCAGTCATATGTAAGCTTAAAGTGAAACTACAAAAATTGAAGAGAGCCAAGGTAGTACTCAAATTGCAATACAACAGACTCCTGAATAACCCAAATGAAAAGGAGAAATATATGAGCAGCAATAAAACAGATACAAGGAAGTAAATAAGAGTGGAAATTTGAATTGGGAAGCTTTAGTAATATTGAGATCATCCCAAAGCCAAAAAGACAAGGAAAAAGGATTGGGCGATATATGGAATACTTGATAGGATGAAAAGGAGACAAAAAACAATGCCAAGGTATGGCACAGAATATAGGAAATTGCATAAAGAAATTCAAAACAAATGAAGTCAGCCAAAACAAGGAACGAAAATTGTGCAGAAATAAAAAGAATGAGTGTTACAGATAAAGTCAAAAAGGGGACATAAAATTTAAGGACGGGAAACTGATATTAGAGAAAGAAAAATACTTCAAAGATGAAACGAATGCATCAAAGAACTCTTTCACGACGAAAGAAGACAACCCGCAATACACAGAAATATCGGAGGACCAGATATATTAAACCCTGAAGGGAAATTAGCACTAGCTAACTTGAATAGAAACAAAGCAGCGGACCCAGATAGAATTGTATTAGAGATGCTGGCAACCTTAGATGATTTCAGTAATGACAAGATTACAGACATAATAAATGAAATATACAACAGTGGTGGTATATCGGAAGACCTAAGTAGATCCAGTTTTATAGAACTGCTAAAGAAGCCAGGTGCAAACGAATATGAACTCCATCGGACAATCAGCCTGAGTCTCATAAAAAAAATATCATCCGAATTCTGATGAATATAGCACGCAATATAATTAAACAGGAAATAGGAAAGTTTCATTACTTTTATTTTTGCAAGATTTTCCAAATTAATGTCTGCCATACAAATAAAAACGTGCTAAAAATTGTATATGTTATTTTACTAGTTCCGGTGATACAAAGAGAAACAAAGTTTTTTTATGTTCTAAAAAGAAGGAAAAAATTTTAAAAATAATTAAAAAAAAAAACTTTGGTCTTCCTCTTAATAATAACATAAAGATGTGGACGATAAAATTTTGTTTTCGTCAAGTTTGGCGTCTTTTTCATCATGCTATGCTCTTTTTTTTAGCGATCTCATGGCGGCACCTAGTTTTATAGATGTGCGAAAACGTTTGAAAAAGTACGCTTCAAAGAATCGTTGGAACTGCTTGGTAACCTAGACATATTTGAGAAGGATATAAGATTGATGCATAACTATACTGAAAGCACACCGCCTGCATACAGATAGAAAAGGAAATCAGTAAATATACAAAAATAGAAAAAATAGGAATGTGTCTTTGTCGTATATGTAGTGTACAAAACAAGATCTAGATTTAAAATTCAAATGCTAAGCACTGACTCATTGATTTTGTTAGAAATTAAAATGACTCGAATTTACAAACTTTGCTTAACACACACGCAAAAGCGAATCCAAAACGAAACTCGTGAAATTTCACACCTTGATGTGAAATGTTTTTCGGCCAATAGAAAACTAGGAAACATTTAAAAACGAAATTCAAATAATCTTCAATTCTCAGAAACAAATTCTTTTATGGACCTTTTCACGAGCCGACGCGAATTTTGTTCGTGATCCAATGGAAAGGCCCGAATCATATCCTGGAGTGAATTCCCAAATCACTTTTTCAAGCCCCACAAACAAAATAAAAGACAGGCAAGTTCGCCTGTCACCAGAGAGAAGGAGACGAGCGTATTAACTCGTCCCTTGACAAACGTCTAGCGATCGTTATTATTATCTCTACCTTTCTCCCTCACCTCTCTTATACTTCATAAACGAACGGAACATTTTAAGACTGAGTGATTACTTCAAAGACATTTCTACCCTACGATAACGCTCATACATACTTACATACATACATACATACGTACCTACCTAAGTACACATAAACTTATTCTTGCAGGGACAACTACGAACATTTTGATGACCTTTTATCAACCAAAAAACATTAATTTTATTTGTAAAGACCTAAATGGATTTATATGTATATAAATTTGTTGTTTCACTTTACAATTTGATTTTCTTGTTTTATACCCCTCTTATGGTGGGCTATCTAACTAACAAGGCCAAATCAAACTAATCTGTTTCAACACTCATACACTTCACTGTAAGTAACCCGCTATAATTATTTACCCACTGCCCCACACAGCAAGATGTGGCACAAGGCCGAGTTTAAAGTGAGGTATCCGAGCCCGTAGGCTCGGGCAAAAATTCCCTAGAGACCATGTAAAAAAGGAGTCAGTTTCCCGAGACGAGACTCTGCCCTTCGGCAGAGCCTCGTCTGGGGGATACCTTCCACTAAAATAACAAATACAATATTTATAAACCAATCACATTCAAGAAAACATTTACATGCACCAATAAAATCATAGAATACAAATCAGAAAGTTTGTTGTATTAGTCATCATGATTTAGGTAGATACCACCCAAATATCGTGCGGACGTAGTAGAAGACATACCACTTAGCTTTTTAGGACCAATTAGGAAGAAATAAATAATTTCATTCTGGAGCCGATTTTGTTACGAAAAAGTGTATAAAAACATAGGAAATCCGTTCTCAAAGGCCGCCAACAAACTCCACACATCTCTCGCTTATGATCTTCACGACCTCAATGCTAAAAGCGACAGCGTCGGCAAACATTAGACTACGACAACGCCGCCAACAGTAAGAAACAATTTCTGTCTCCTTTATCCTCTTTACTATGAACCACGCATACACTTTTTGATTTATTCATACAAACACACACATATAACAACATTGTTTCTCACATACGTACATAAAGACAATTTATATTTTATTTCAGAACTTTATCAAGCCAAACATAAAAGACATTACTTTCCAATCATCAACTGCTTATATTTTTGTCATTATATTAAATTAATGTTTATTTGTTGAAACTACGTTGTGTTTTTCTACTGGATTTTATTCTTTCAATAAAATTCGTGTGATTAATCTAGATGGCCAAATTACAAGGAACTCCGCAACAATATTTTGTTACTGTATTAAATCCCGGCACCCCGAATTTTAACATTCAACGAAAAACCGAGTAGAAGGTATTGAAAAAATATTGTATAGATAAATGAATTGCCTCCCTTTGTAGGGGTTGTTGTCACCGGCCTCTGGGTTGGGCTGAAAGAAGCCTATCACGGACTTTTTTTTCCTGGGCCACTGACGAGTCTACACGGACTAATTTAGCTCCGTAAAACTCAACCGACAACCACATGGTGTCCGAAAATGGAGCGGCCAAGAATACAACATAGGAACGAGGATGTCCCATTAGTTGCAGTAAAGCATCCGAAAACTGAATCCCTTTTCAACCTGAAGACGAATATATTCCGACGTTGCAACAAAAATGAGAAGAGCTGTTAACCGAACGAACTTTACTGCCACCAGTTAAGTCCTCGCAAAAATCACTGTTTTTTGCAACGATTTTTAAACCCAATTTTTCTATCTTCCCTTTTCTTTCTTCCTCTTTCTGATATAAAGCCTTTATTTTTTCCACTCAAATTTAGTGTTGTCCTTTTTTCTCACGCCGTGTCGCGTCAATTCTCTTTTTACCGTTATTTTCTACAGAGGACAAATTATTGGTCACATAAATTCAAAGGGTATAAAAACCCGCATACTTTGCAAAAAACAGTGACAACGTCCCCTACAAAGGGAAGCAACTCATTTATCTATATAATATTTTCAATAAAGGATTCCTACATCTTCAAACCAGATATATTTATTCAAAACAGTGAGTTGATTCTGTGATTATTAGAATTCCTTCTATTGGTAGAATTCCTACCAGGCTTCATTATTAGCAGCCACAAATATCATATGACACAGTGTTGATGGTAGACACAGAAAGAAAACAAGAACTCCTATAGAAGGTTGTAAAGGAAAGCGAGTAGATGTGTCTAAACATCAACTGTAAGACAGAATGTATAGCTGCCAACAATAAGAGCCCAACATGCGAATTACGAATTGGAGATACCAAAATTCAATAAATACAAAAATCTAAATATCTAGGAAGTATGTTAACAGAGGACAGAAAATGTGACACTGAAATCTGAAGGTGCATTGGGTTAGCGAAAAATGCCTTCAAAAATCTAAGCAAAGTATTAAGAAACAGAAAAATCATGTTTTATTTATGTATAGCTGGCCACTCGTATTTGAGAATACCCTTCTACTAGGGCGGCTAGCCAATCCCTATTGCAGATGCTTGCTCAGGCGTATTTGTTTATTCAACAGCCACTGTGGTTTATACTGCAACTATGCTGAGCAGACTTTAGTTACAGTTTCTGGGAAAGAGAGTGTTATCTAGCGTGATCAACAATTTGAACAAGGCCTTCCCGCTCACAATGACTTGTGAATTCATGCTAGCATAGCTATTGATGGCCTCCATGGGTTCCATCTACCCAATTTCACTCACAAGGCTTGGGTCAACCCGTGGTATGGTTTTTCAGGCACTTTCCAAAGGTGCCGAACGCTGGATCGACCCCTCCAATCCGATAACTTCTGAAAGTTTCCCTCCTTTCAGACCATAGTGAGATTCGAACCCGGGTCTCCTTGTCAGAATGCAAACGTTCTAACCACTCGACCCCGCAAAAACAAAGAAAAGAATATTGAACTGTGGTGCAATATCACTCATACTATATGACAGTGAATACTAGACAATCTCGACACAGACAAAGAAGAGACTTGAGGTAACAGAAATGCTGCTCTACAGAAGGATGCTGGGAATACTATGGACCGAACATGTGAGAAACGACAAAGTTTTCGAGAGAATGGAAACAAAAAGAACAATTATACTTAACATCAGAAAGTCACAGTTGAATATTAAGGCAGATAATGAGGAAAGAAGGCTTAGAAAATTCGACACACACAGGACATATTGAATGCAAAAGGGGCAAAGGTAAGCAGAGAATAATCTATTTAACGAGTGTGTGTAAATGGTTAGCAGAATAGGGATTAGGAAAGATAGCAAAAAAACAAATTTTACTAAATACAGGAAGATGGGGAGAGCCATGATCGCCCATGTCCCGAAGGGACACGGCACATAGAAAAAGATGTGGTCTTTTTACTGGACCATGCTAAATTTAGTAAATAAATATTCGAGCACCTCATTGTGTAGCAATATCAAAACAATGACTGAGTCACCTTTTAAAACTTAAACTCCTTTCAAGATATCTTAATAAGCATTAAACCATAAACCTCGCAGAATTCCGACCAGTGCTCTTACCACTAAGCTTATAATCCTGCCGCACTCCTTCTGGGCAGGACGTTTTGTTATATCTTTCTTTTTATTCTTCTTTAATTTTTCAAAGTAAATAACATTCATTAAAGCACTTGTCATTGGCACGCGTTGATTGTCGTAGTAGGAGAGGGCGAGGCAAAAGCTGTTAAATGCAACAAAAAAACGAATCTCAGAATATAAATTGTTTATTAACGAAATTGACGCGTATTAACTTAAAAGAGGTTGGCCGTAAGTAAATGAAGTAAACTTTCCTCTTTGACAAATGTTCTGTCGCAGTGGCTCTTAAACTAGAAAAAAAAAACAGTAAAGTTTATTTATAAACATTTACTTGATGTAAAAGACATTTACTCGATTTTGGGTTGAGAATGTTTACTGTAACATTCAACACTTTCGGCTTGTTTCTCTTTTTGTTTAAACATTGAACAAATCCATCCTTTACCCGCTTTTGACATTGACTTATAAAAGTTTATAGGAATTGGCCTTTGTTTCATAGCAAGTGATTTTATTAAATACTAGCAGGCTTCGCCCGCTCGCTATCTGGTAATTTTTCTAGGAAATATAAGTCATTTTTCTATGGGATTAATGTTCACTATTTATGAAATGTTGAAGGGGTTGTGGACATTCAATATATTTGTTCAAAAATATGACTGTAAAGACAGAAGAAATTAATTGGTCAGGTGTGTGGGGGAAGGCTTGTTATAGTTAAGGAAAGTTTTACAAATAGATGCCAACTTGTTGAAAACCAAGTAAAATGCAAATTTCAAACACTTTGCCGCACTATATAAGACAATAATCTTAAACAGAACTATTTTTGATAAAGACGTGAGGATGAAAGGAGAGGTGCGAGAGAATACAAGGAAAAGAGAGAAGAGTAAGCAAAAGGTGAGAGAGATGAGTGACGAGGAGAAAGAGAAAGAACATAGAATGAAGAGTAAGGAAAGGGAAAGATCAGAGAGAGAGGGTGGATAGAGAGAGAGGTTAGAAAACCTGTTTCAACCTTATTTGGTAGAAACTTTACGTATTCATTCGTTTTTTGTGAATAGCCGTTCTGGTACACACACACACACACACACACACACACACACACACACACATATATATATATATATATATATATATATATATATATATATATATATATTTCTAAATACCATGTCACTTCAGAAAGGATCGTTCATGCTTCCCCATAGCTTCCGTTTCTTTATTATTTGTGAACTGCCATACCTTCTTGGAAAGTGTTTTTTCCGTTGCCTTCTTCACGGCTTTAAATTCAGAGTTGTCAGTCAGTGCTAGAGAGCACAGTTTACCCTGCTATTTAAACCATAGCTGGAAAAAGAGGGGATGTATTCATGGCTTTCTCGAAGGTATTTGGGCGAAATTGAATGCAAGAAACGAGACGTGAAAAATGATAGCAAAGTTATAGAATTCTCAGCCTACAGTAATTTCCCATGTATAATACGCAGTTTTTTCTATAAAAAAACAATAAGCAAAATTGGGTGTGCGTATTATGCACAGCTACAAAAAATCTTTAAAATATTGCCGTTTCATAGGTGGATTTTAGTTGCGAAATGACTACTCACCACAAACATCTGACAATTTGACGCTAACATTCGGCGATTGCGACTCCAAAAGGATGTCAAATACAATCATGCGTACCTAACAATACTTATTAACATAAAACTAAATTAGAATAATATTTTTCTATGTTTAAAACCATTTTTTAAAAATAAGAGTAGGAAACGCTGACCGTAATGAAACTAGAGAGGTACAATTTATAGGGTTTGATTACCAAACAATGGGTGCGTATTATGCGTGAGTAAAAGCATTTTCCCACACTTTTAGGGGTGTGTATTATGGATGAAGGAGTATTATATATGAGGAATTGCAGTAATCAATATTAGATTGAAATCCTTACAAGAATAATTAGAAAAGGAAAGTTTTATGACAGTATTTTAACCAAAATATCTCTTTTACCAAGAGCAAGTACATAATCATTAGTGTTAGTCGCTTAAGTGACTTCTGAATACAAACAATCAATCATGCACAGAACTTGTCCAATAAATCACCTGCTTTTTCCCACCTGACTTGCTAAAATCAGAAATATGTGGTGCATTCAATAACTTTCTGACCTCGAAAGCGATTAATAGTGTTTCTGATACACTTAAAGATGTCAAGTCACAATACTGTTTCGTTTTTATTACTTCAAATATTATTTTAGTGGATACACTGTTTGAAACAGACGCCTTGTTTTTATTTTAAATAGTATGTATTACGTTTATCGGCCTTCACGCTCAAAGAAATCTTAATAAAGAAAATGGGCTAGGTACGAACTTGTGTCCTCCTTTTTTAGCAGGGATTACTGTTTCATCCGACGGGCTTAACACCGCTCGGCCAGAGGGTGTCACTTCCTCGTTTAGATTTTCTCGAAAGCCAATGTCTGCAGTTTCGTTTCCAAAACATAAATAAAACAATTTCTAAAGGATTAATTTTATTTTTAATACCTTTTTATTGCATCAACCGTTATTTTTAGTGGATACCCCGTATATGGAACTATGGGATAATCCTCACTTGGTTTGCCAAAACGCCGTTAGGTGGCGCTGTTTATGGAGCTATAAAAACGGGACACTTCCTGTCTCTTCCTCTTTTATTTTCTTTCCATTCTGCATGAAGTAGTAGCAACATCAGCACGGGACTTGAACTTGAAGGTGACAGAGCTCTTTTGCACACACATACACACACACACAAAATCCCTAATAGCTAAATTTTAATGTCTTTTTTCTTATCAGCTATTCTTGCATGCATAGAAATATTTTCTTTTTTGTTAATCATTTATTAGCCATATTTTAAACACAAGTAAATATTGCCTTTTTTTAAAATTTATCCCATTTCCTTTTGACCTCTTCAACCCGTCTTTTACATGTGTAAATTGTTTACCACAACTTTTAGACCAACTAGAAGCAGACCTGCAGCAGACCTGCAGCAGATCAACGCCGCCCCCGACAAGTGAAATCATTGCTTCATTAAAAGAAATGATTTACAAAATATTTTAGCCGGAGAAACTGCAGTACATGGATTTCTTTTCGGTTTGAAAGCAATTTCAAGTCGTCTCCAAGTCCAGTGAGATATTTCATGCAAATATGGCATCAGGTTTATTAACATTTTTCATGATGCCGGAGAATAAATAAATCTCAAGGAATTTCTTCTCTTATAGCTTCTTATTAAAGCGCGTCTTGTCACAAAAAGAAAAAAACAAACATGACAGTTTGTTAAACATTGAATAAAAAAGAAAACAAACATTAAATCTTCCCTTTCAAATTGTTTTCAGTTTTTGCTCGGCTGTTACTAAAAATAACAGCAAAATCAAACAAATTAAATAAGCGTTGGTGGAAGTTCGTTTTTTTTATTTTGTTTTTATCTTAAACTTATTTTAATTTTATAGCAAATCTCTTTGGGTGTGTATTACATTCCCAAGGAATTTGAATTGCATGCAAACCTTAGCTGAGATAAGATAAAACTAGCTGGGTGCTACACACACAAGCATAATGGCGAGTTTTACATGTTTTCGGTGTAATCATAAAATAAATAATATTGCTCTACTCTGTATTGAGCCCTCTTTTAAATTAAATGTTAAGAACATTGGAATTGTATTCTATTCGTTCTCATCGTACCTGGATACGTGTGTGTGTGTGTGTGTGTGTGTGTGTGTGTGTGTGTGTGTGTGTGTGTGAGAGAGAGAGAGAGCGCGCACACTACTTTATCCGTCTTCTTAATAGTGACTGTAGTATTTATCGAAGTTTGTCGTGTTATTAATTAAGAATTAACTGTGTTTTCTGCATGTGTAATTTAAACATTGTATATATAGTAATATTGGGTTCAGTAGTCTTTTTTTTAATAAAGCGTTGGGGGTCAATTGATAAAATCGTCTGAAGATACCGTAAGGTTGAAACCAAGGTAGCGGATTCAAGTCGATCTCCTAATTTTTAACATTTTTAATATATATATATATATGAAAAGTGTATATATATATATATAATTATTTATATATTATGTGCACGGTACTTATTAGAAAGCGCTAAATATCAAATATCAGAGATAGAACTAACATATTTGGTTGGATTGATGTGAGTTTGTGACCCTGGGTTTCACGCTTTTGCGATCGTCAGACAAACTGATTAATTTTAAAAAATATTTTGTCTGACGATCGCAAAAGCGTGAAACCCAGGGTTGCAAACTCACATCAATCCAACCAAATATATATATATATATATATATATATATATATATATATATATATATATATATATATATATATAATAGCTGCCCTCTTGTATTCAAGGAAAGCCGTCTACTAGACGCATTTGTGTTTGTTCAACAACTCCAGAGGCCAACTATGTTTTATACTGTGCTTAGTAGACCTTAGTTACAGTTTCTGTGAGAGAGCGTGTTAATTAGCGTGATCAACGATCTGAACAAGGCCAGCGCGCACATACCCTCGGTCACGGTGACTTGGGACTTCGTGCTAGCACAGCTATCGATATATATATATATATATATATATATATATATATATATATATATATATGAAGAACTATAATCTTAAGGTGTGCTATATTTATGGGATAAAGTGCTCGATATCAGAGATAGAACGTGTGTAAATATAAAAGTGAACATAGAAGTCAACACTTAGAGGCGACAGTCTGTTTCATGCTATATGCAATCGTCAGGCCAGTGGTCTGACGATTGCGTCTAGCATGAAACAGACTGTCGCCTCTATGTTGAATGTTGACTTTTATATTTATATTATATATATATATATATATATATATATATATATATATATATATATATATAATTAATTTTTTTAAAAATACGATTCCATCGCTACGTAAGAGTTCACGTTTCAAAAGCAGTAGCTAAAAACTTCAATTTAATTATAGAAATTAAATTAAATTAAATTAAAGTGCCCACCTCTGTTTCATCCTCAAGCGAATTTTGGAATAACTAATGTTGAAATTTACGGAGCTTTATAAGCTATATACATTGAAAATATATATACATACATACATACATACATACATACATATATATATATATATATATATATATATATATATATATATATATATATATATATATATATATATATATAAAAATGAGAATAAGAGAAGGTACTGGAAAGTTTTTGTCACGGACGAGGAAGAGATTTTAAACCCTGATGTTTATTGGTCAGATTTTGTAGGGAAATGAGCCCGGTCGAGTACTTTTCAGCATCTCCTCGTTATAATGTGGAGAAGAAATCAATCGTCATGTAGGTGTTATTCTTGCTTGATGTACGCCTCTAGTACCAACTGAACTTAAACTGCCTTTGATGTGCGTGCGCCCGAAACACATTTTTGGTACTGGTAGGTTAACATGTTGAATACACTTATGTCTGTAGGTATCTTAACTAGTCGGCAAGTGAGAATGTAAGCTTTCTATGTGAAGGGATGTTTTTGAGCCCTTGCGTTTAAAAGCAGGTTATCCTTTGCTGACTGACTGTTCGTCCCCAACCGATCTCCGTTCTTCTTTCTATCCTCTTTTTATTTTATTCGTCTTCCTAAACGCTGAATCACAGTCAAGGCAAGCCTAGCTGTAGATATATCTCCCTGACCGCACTTCCATAAAAAGGGCTTAGCGTTAGGAGACGTGCTTCTCCCTCGTTTGCAAAATGAATAAAGAAATAACAAAAGAACTGTTATTATTAACCTCTAGTCCGTATTTACTTTCATCTTCTTAAGTTTTAGCTGTTTTTATCACACCACAGAAGTTTAAAGATTTGGTTTGGTTTGTTTTGTTTTACGGCATATCAACCTCAATTGGATATTTAATGCCGACAAGATTTTTATTGCTGGCAATATTCTTCTTCAAAAATATATTGCTAGTAATATTTTTTCCCAAAAATATATTGCTGGTTGTATTTTTTCCCGAAAAAAGTACTGCTGGCATTAAAACCTATTTTTATACTTTCATAGTTTTTCCCCCCCACATTTTGGGGGCAGGGGCCTAACTAATTGCCCGTATCTAGGACCCTGATAGGTGCTACGACCCCGGGTCAGGATGGACCTGGAAACACCAGCAATTAAGAGGTGACACCTCAAAACCTCCTGATCAGATGGCTTGCTGTCGGATGTAGTTTATCGTCATACCCAGGATGGTCTAAAGATCTTGGAATTTTTTTTTTTTTAACAGATAATGGATAAATGTGACACAGAAATCCGAATCCACATTAAAATAGAAAAGATGCCTTCCTAAAACTAAGTAATAAGAAATATAGAGTACCGTTGCTATATTTGGATGGGAGCTGCCCAGTTCTCACTTTCGTCTTGATAAAGTCAAAAGCGTCTCCGTATCCTTGGGGGTGACGAATTATTTTCCACCCACCCACATGTCTCTCTCTCACAGTGGGGATGTGGCGAGCCTCTCACTACATTATCGCTACTTCTATGGAAAGATCTCGGACGAATTACATTCCTTGGTTCCACCAGGTCTCACCTTCACGACTACGACCCGACATGCCACTTACATTGTAGCAAAACACCCACATCTCCCCCGTATTCAGTCAGTTTCACTCGAACAGCTTCTTCCCGCCAACCACAGGAGTCTTTTTAACAGATTCCAAAGAGGAAGTTTCCCCGATCACTACAATCTTAACATGTTTAAGTCTAGAGTTATCTACTTCGAGTGGAGAAAGAAAGAAATAAGAATACTGAACTGATATGCAATATCATTTCTCCTATATAAACAAATTCCTCAAAAATGTTTGATTGACTGATTTATTTTTTACTGTTTATCACCCTTTTGTGATTTATTCAATGCCGAAACATATATGTTGGATTGTTTTTGTTTTGTTTTGTTTTTTGTTTTGTTTTTTGTTTTTTTGTTTTTTGCAAGTGTATACAACACTAACAATTTTTTTAGAATGACAATGATTTTTGCAGAAAAAATCCTACTATTTAACCCATTGTTTGGGGTAAGAGATGGAGTCATACCTTTCCCAAGGGTATCTGTGCGAAAGTGAATGTAACGAACCCGACAGAAATTCGAACTCTGCTCTCCTATTTCTCTGAGACTTGAGGAAACAGAAATGTAGTTCTACCGAAGGATGTTGAGAATGCCATGGACGGAGTGTGTAAGCAACGAGGAATTTTTCAAGAATAGCAGCAAAAAGGGTTAATGGGAAATTGGCAATCTGAGTTCAAATTCCGGGCTAGTCAGTTGTGTCCACTTTCCCACAAATTTCCTTAGGAAAGGCTCTTCATTGGATTAAATAGTCGTGTAGAGTTGGCTCCATACGCTTGGGGGATAACCAAAGAGAAGGGAACTGAATTCCAAGCCGTGGTGAATGGAACGGGAAACCACTCCACTACAATTACCAAGAAGGGAGGGTAATTTACAGATACTAAAAAAAGGAATCTCCGGATAGCCATGATTATTAACGTCCTGAAGAGATATAACATCTTTTGTTTTAATAAAGTAAATTCAGTTTTTTACCGTTCTTTTGCAATGTAAGTGTACATTTTTATGGTGAATTTTCACTTTTAAAACGCTAATCAAGTATCAGACAAAGAATGAAGGAGGAATTTCAAGAACATAAAAATGGAGGAAGAATTTCCACTGGCCTCAGCATAAAAAGTAATTTTAACCATCTGGAAAATAAAGATGACTTTCCAACGGCTGAAGAATAAATAATGATTCCACTGGCCCAAAAATCAGGAATGATTTCAATCGGTCGAAGAATTAAGAGTAATTTCAACCATCTGAAGAATGAAGACTGAATTCTACTGGCAAGAGGTGGGGTGGGGGTTAATGCCGTTCGCCGAACTTGAAGCCGTTGGATCAGGATTTCTCGCGAATTCTGTGAGTTTTCATTGAAAAGTTCAAGTGCTCAATCGACATGATGGAAATTATTTATATCGTTTGGATAGAATGGATTTCGTAAGTCATTGTGTTTTGCAAAGTTATTTCCACAAATAGCTACTCAACTCTATCAAGACGGTCTCGTGTTCAGATGTTCAGTACCAAAAGCAAGGTGGGGGGGCGAGATATGTGCACGCCTTGTAGAAAATAGCAACATTCTGAAATAGAAGCGAAAGGATAAGAATGCAGCTGCACACACACACATAAACACACACACACGCACGCACGCACACACACACACACACACACACACACACACACACACATATATATATATATATATATATATATAGATAGATATATAACAATGTCAGAATGTTGTAGAAAACAGAATTTTCTTTATTTTGTCTAAAATGATGGGAATAACGTACAAAGAATCTTCGTACAACTTGGACCAATTTTAAATGTGAATTAAGTTTAAGCTTCTAATGATTTTTTTCTCTTTCTTTCAGATTTAACAACTTAAGTCTTTGGTAATTTCAACCATTGAAAGATTAACAATCAAACAACGTGTTAAAGTTATCGAGGCCTATTAAGAAAATAGACGTTCAAACAGAAATGCAATGAGAAGTCCTCAAGTCGCATCATTTCTCGAAACAGCGAAGCCACCACGACTTGACACCTTTAGATTTCTTCCTTTGGGGTCATCTCAAAAGGTTTATGCCAACTACAATTCAACAGCTGAAGGATTATATAATAAGGTATATTGGTGAGATCGAGGAGCAACTATTCAGAAACATCATCAAAAATTTTGAGCCTTTAATGGAGGTGTACCGCCGAAGCCTTGACGGACGCTTGGGCGATATTATTTTTCACACATAATTGCCATGACTTAAATAACATGATCCAATAGAGAAATAAATAAATTTTCACCAATAACACTGATTTATTTACTTCTCTCGTTCATGCGCATGCCTAGTCACAACACCGTCAACAAACCCAGTTCGATGAAGTCCTAACGGATTAAACGCGTCACAAATATTTTTTTACACTTTGTCTTATAATTTCCTCATATATATATATATATATATATATATATATATATATATATATATATATATATATATATATATATATATATGCGTGTGTGTATGTTTTGTATGCATGAAGCTAGCTTGCTTGATAAATAAATTGATGTATGTGAGTGTATGTGTGTGAGCATGTCAGAAAGAAAGAAAAAAGAAAGAGAGAGAAGTAGACAGCCTTGAGTCTAAATTAGTCCAGTCAAACTAATACCTACCTACTTATACACATCAATCTCAGTAGGAACAAATATAACCTTTTCAGAAACAATGGATCACAGTAATTCACACCTCTGCTGATACAACAAGTGCTCTTCTTACAAATGTACTTTCATAATTATTACCTACGTTGTCTCTGCTTGTGTTTTGAAATGCATAATAAGTAAGTAGAATTGGTAAATTTCATAATAATTTGAATTTGACAACGGAATATTAAACGCTAAAGAAGTCAACACTGAATGTTTTTTTAATAAATTACACTTGGTTAAAAAGAAAAAAAAACCCTGAGTGCTAATAATGAGAGTAAGTCTTCCCAGTTCTCATTTTTTTAGTCTCGATAGAGTTCAAAAGTGTCCAATATATATATATATATATATATATATATATATATATATATATATATATATATATATATATATATATATCTCATGGAAAGTGTTCGGAAGGACTACATTCCTTGGTTCTGTTTGATCTAAACTTCACGTTCTGGGACACACCATTTCACTTGTAGCAAAGCCACCCACATTCCATCCATATTCTATCGGTGAGAAGTAATTTACAGGACAGGACTCAAAGAGTGTGAGTTCAATACCTGGTTAAGGTAGTGGAAAACTTGGATATAGGAATTAACAGGAGATAACTGACATCCATTAGACATGGCACGTGGAACTAGAACAGTTTACCCCAGCGAGCGAAATAAAGGGTTCAGTTCAACATCCCAACCACCTGAAGAACGCCGGACCTTACAACGACCGAAACGTTATGATAAATATGGCAATAAAGATGAGGACAATAGTCCGAATAATGTAAATAGTGTAAAAGAAAAGTTGTGTTTCAGGGTCCCTGCGCAGTGATTTTGCAGGCTATTACTCGCAAGTGAGATCCCGACTGTGTTTTCTGTTATTGTAGTCATGTAGCAGACTGACTCAATCTGTAGAACATTCTTCTTCTACGTGCACGGCTCTTCACAACCCCCTGTTCTTTGTAGCCCTTAGCAACGTCTCCCCCTTTGCCAAGCCTTCCTCGTTCTGTCATCTATTCACACAAGTTGATCCGCTGTTTTTGCATGTGGCTCTTGCTCTCAATATATCCTGTGAGGATTCAATTCTTCACTCCTTCCTCCTGATATGTCCAAGAAATTTCAACTGTTTCTGAGGACTTCGTTTAGTTTATCGAATGATTCTTTCGTTAATCGAATGAGTGTTCGAATTTCGGTAGTTTATTGAATGATTCTTTCGTTAATCGAATGAGTATTCGGATTTCGGTGCCATATTTTCCATCCTATATTAAAACACTTCCTACATATTCAAAACTTCTGTATTTGATTGTTGCTGACATCACCATTTCATAGTTCGCATCTTGGACTTTTTTCTCTTTTACTGACAACCATAATTTCTGTCTTCTTACAATTGATGTTTAGTCCCTTCTTCTTGCCTACCTTCACTGTCCTTTCTAGGAAGTCCTGTAGTTTGCTTTCCGTATCAGCCATCAACAAAGTGTCATTTGCCGATCTTATGATGTCAAGGTTACGCCCACTGATAATAAATCCTGGTACGGACCCCAGGGAGGTACGGTGGACTAAGGGATAGCGGCTTGGATTGAGGAATCAGAAAGCCGGCTTGGAATTCTAGTCGAATTCATTACATTCACTTATGTGCTATTAAACTTTGGAAAGGTAAGAATCCTTTTCTTCTCTCCCTCCAGCTATGGGTAAATAGCAGGACGGATCGGGTTCTATAGCCTTCGATGGTAAATGGTCTACCGCAGAAAGAAATGGCAACCTACTGCGGGAAAAATCTGCCTCATCAGTTATGTACCGAAAGATACATGATCGCCTAAACGTGTATCACGCATGGCACATAACTGACTGACGGTCCCCAGTTCCTATGGCTAGACTCGCTGTAGGGGTGGAACAAACCCGGTGAGAAGACATATACTTGTCTTACGCTGTTTTCGATTTTTTTTATGTACTTAATTCATTTTCTATCCATGTGCAGGCGGTTTTTTTCAGCATAGGTTCCGGATTATTTTTTTAACATTCTTCTCAAATAAATCTCGTTTTAAAAACAATAGCACTTTCCTTTCTAAAATTCATTGTTAGAATTTCCACCAAAAATTAGAAGAAAAACTACACGATCTCATCCGACCAATAGTAGATCTTATATTCCAACCTAGAGCAGCTACTCTGAAAATAAACATTTAAGAGGTGATATCAGTCAAGTATAATAGGCTGCTGTTTGAAACTTATTTTTAGTCAAACATTTTTTGCGAGGAGAGTTATTCTTGCTTTGGCGTGCCTCGAATTTCTTTCAGTCAAATAGAAAGATGGAAACCAATTCTGAATGCCTTTTTACGCAGAATTCATCTCCTGTATCAATATTCAATAAACAATATCCAATTTTACCCACGGATTTAGAATGGGTTCATTTCAGGGATAACAACGAATTACAGAAAGACAGAAATAAGAGAATGAAAAAACATGGTCGCAATTACACTGAGAAGAAAAAGTCAGATTTGAGTAAAACAGAGTCTACTTGTTTCTAGCAGATGTTATCTAAGTCCAGAATAGACAGAGTTGGTATCTAAGTCCGGAATAGACAGAGTTGGTATATAAGTCTGGAAGTGACCGAGTTTGATACAAATACGACTAGAAAATAATGGCTAAAGTGAGGCAACGAAAAATTCCTGTTAGATAACAATTACAATACGAAGCTGATTGTGAATTCACTTAAACAAATTAAAAGATATACATTTAAAAGATAGCTAGTTTATAAAAAAAGATGAAGATTATTATTCATTGACTATAATTGCCAAAATCCCAATTTCAGATGTTACGTCAGATTTCTAAGAGATTTCGAACTCTTTTTATTAACAACAGAAAACATTTTAAATAATAAGTTAATAAAGAAATAGTCTGAATAAAGGTGTTTCCCAAGACCCATTAACTTGTCAGAGTGCTATGCCTAATATATTTAGTGATACCCAGATCTTCTCCTGGTTATAAGCGACATATTTTATTGGGTTACATGTTATCAGCGGTAGGCACGATTTCTAGTCTGACTTATCTAACGCTCAAGTTGGGTTGGTGTATAATTATCAGGCGTTTTTAAATGATATTTATTATAAAAAAAGAAACATAACAATTCAACAATAACATTTTAAATGGCTATGATTATCGGCATGCATTTTAATAATCTGAAAATAGAGTAGTATTTTTATTAAAAAAAAGTAAACAAAACAGCAATTTTTATTAACAAATAACTCGCCTGATAATTATGCACCAACCCAATAGTAATGGTAATAATTATATTAGCTTTATGGTGGAAGCCTAAATTGTTAGAATCGGCGAT
Organism: Acanthosepion pharaonis; assembly: GCA_903632075.3. Classification (NCBI taxonomy): domain Eukaryota; kingdom Metazoa; phylum Mollusca; class Cephalopoda; order Sepiida; family Sepiidae; genus Acanthosepion; species Acanthosepion pharaonis. Next base: position 4,489,475 of record CAHIKZ030005555.1, read on the forward strand.
TTCTGCCGTGTCAGATTCAAATGAAATATGTTTGTATCGGAAGAGTAAGCAAAACAAATGAAATACACAATTTCTCTGGTTATAGTCATGTCTTCTCCAAGTGCTTCTCTTTACTGTGGGGATGAGATTTTATCTAGATAAGAAATATAATAAAATTCCGGTTGGCTGATTTCGAAGGCTGTAATAGATAAACACAGATTGAAAAATCAAGGTAAGATATACGATAGAGAGATAGGGAAAAAGTCTACAAAAAATGAATAATGTGTCACATTCTTGCATTCTGATGGGCAGCGAATGAATCTCATCCAAATAAAATTCTTTGACAATGTCAATGCCTTCGCAACAAAGAAAAAATATGGATAAATATTTCAATAAATAAAAGGAAACAGTAAACGACCTTTTCTTGCCTTTTAAGAAGTTTTTGGTTTGACAGAATTTTTTTAAAGTTTAAAAATTAAAAATTTCAAAGAACTAAGCAAAGAAAAAACAAAGGAAGCACGGTGGTGTAATGGATAGCGGCTCGTGCTAATACCCTTGGGAAAGGTATGAATTTTGTAGCCTTGTGTGGCAACTGGTCTAGGAGAAGGACAACTCTGAATTCAAAACCTGATCCTCCAATCTACTCACTTAAAAACTGGCCTGTTATGGAAATCGCAACGATATCTTGAGGCCCTATGTTCCTTAAGGAATTTAAACAATATATAATATATATATATATATATATATATATATATATATATATATATATATATATAAGCAAAATTTTGATTCTGTGAAGATTTAAAAATATTTTCATAATAAAAATCTTAGGCGGATTTATGAAGCAGGCATAATATCTAGCTCACGCACGGTGAACACTAGACCTGGCTTCTTTAATATTTCCCCTTTTCTAGCAAGATTAATGCTCGACAAACGTACGTATAAGTTTTAGATCAAAATAAAATTCTTTTCGTTTTTCATTCAAAATACTCAAATTTTAGGAATACGTTTTCACAACATCACCCACGTGACGACGACGTGATCATATTTAAACGGAACGCTGATCTTATAAAAGATTTCAGTTATCTGTTTGGATTGGTCTTGCTCTTATGTCCATCGTCTTTTTCATGTTGAATTGAATATGGTCTATGTTAATTATGTTTTATGAATATGTCCTGAAGATGGTCTATTAGACCGAAACGTCCGACGTTGACATTATATTAACATTAAAACAGCATAATTGCATATTAGGATTTTTTTTGTTTTTTTGTATTTTTTCTTCATATTTTTATTATATATATATATATATATATATATATATATATATATATACACATGGAATATATATATACACATGGAAGTTATCTAAGACGATTAAAAGAATCGGTTTAGTTATGGAGGTGTTAAAATTTACAAGTCAGATTGTTACAAAATCTGTTGTAGAGATGACGTTTGTAGAAATAGATTCAAATTACCAGAAATCGGAGAGCTGAGTTCGAATGCCAGTCGAATGCACTGCATTCACTTACGTGCTAATACCCTTGGGAAAGGTATCAATCCTCTTCTTCTCTCTCCAGCTATGGGTAAATAGCAGGAGAGACTAGATGGAAACTGGTCTAGGAGTAAGACAACTCTGATTTCAAAACCTGATCCTCCAGATTGGGGATTGTGCAATAGGCTACTCATTTAAAAAAAAAAACTGGCCTGTTATAGACACGGCAACGATATCTTGAGGCCTTACGTTCCTCAAGGAATTTAAAGACATAATATATAAACAAAGAAAGTAGAAAAAAAAAGAAAATGACATCGAAACGCGCCATTGCATTGTCACGATTCTTCCTGGTGAAGAGAAACAAGGCGTTCCTCTTGTGTGTTCCCGGAGTTTCCATCTTTTTTTTTAATCATTTCACCCCAAGCAAGGCGGAAATGCAACTAGTACGCAGGGGGTTATAGAGAGTGAAAATGAGAGAAAAGACTGGGTATAGACCGGATTGAGGAAAGGATACAAAATGAATGGGGTTCAAGACGGCAGAAGATGGAGATTGACGTTGCATTAACCATTTCTGAAGAATCTAGTTTTCAGGGAAGCAAGTAAATGGAAGAGGGCTCCACTGGCGAAAAGTGCGAGAAAAGAAACTGTTGGAATAGAAGTGGGGGTTACATTTAACTTTTTCAAGAGTAAAAAGGTGGGACCTTAATGCCAATCTAGTAACACGTTTAAATTCATGTTGTCTGGGCACCAGGGAAAAAAGCTCGTCGGAGCAGTTAACATGAAAATATTTGTAGAAAGCCATGTCACGTCTGTGAAAAAGTGACTAAAGTCGAGATGCCAAGTCAGGACCGATTACACTGTAAATCCTTCTTTGGATTTTGTCAAGAACCTCGGGATGAATGTGCAAGATATACTCTGATGAGAAAACATTCTGGCAGGACACACTGAAACAACTTTCCTTGCAGTAGATGCAGCTATTGATTCAATATAGTTGTTGCACTTCTAGTCAGTTGAAACCAAGAAAGCGCAGCGTGACATTTTGACTCCTCTAGCTATCACCCTATTAGTTTCCTAGCACTTTTCGGTAAAGTATTGTTTGAAGGAGAGTTAAGATACTTAACCACTTCAAAATTGATTAAAGCTTCGACTACTTTGCTGAAAAGCGGTAGGAGACAAATAGGATGATAGTTATAGGGGTCAAAATGTTGTCTAGAGTTGTTAAAAACAAAAACTATAGAGGAGGACTTCTAACAAGTAGGAAGCAGTGAAGTAATAGTTGTAGAGTTTGGAGAGAACTGGAGCCAGCATGTGAGCACATTTCTTTCGGACGATGGGGTTATGCGCATATCACTCAGTATAGCCTCTGTTCTAGTGAAGAATCAGATGTAGGCACTCCAAATGAGTCGAGTGTTGAGTTGAAAGAGAATTTCCGGGCAATGTATTCAACCCTATCTGCTGTAGATGTCAGGATTTCGAATTGATTGAATAGAGGAGGGATTGAGTACTTGCTGTTGTTCAGCACACTCTTGCGGAGCCGCCAATAATCTCTAGAGCCGAACTTGTAATATTCTATACGTTTGAGACGTTCGAGGTGTCTGTTGCAATCAGACGTCCAATCTGGTACAGCCGGAAGAAATGATTTCTGTGGGCTATAGCGGCTGAACATTCAGATGAAAACCAAGGAGATGAACGAGATTTAACTTGGTATTTCTTTGCTGGAATGAAAGCATCAATTCCTGTTTTCAACGAGGAGGAGACATCAAACGCGCATTTTTGAACAGGATGATTGAAAACTTCATTCCAAGGGACGTCACGAAGGAAATTACGGAACGAGTTCCAATCTGCTGATTAATAACAGAAAGATATTCTGTTGGTAGGAGGTTCTTAGCTGGTGAGGGTGCGGAAGCAGATGTTTACAGAAATGACCCAAGTTGCCAAGAGGGTAGAACTGCGTAGTACAAGAGTCAGGGATAGAGGTAGAAAAAAGAGAAAAGTGTCCGTCAGGGGTTAGTGAGGAAACGCATAGGTTAGTCAACTACTTACGTGAGAAGTTAAGTCTTTGGATGCCAGCGAGGTCAGTGACAGAGCATTTAAGGAACCTGGCATGGTGAACATTAAAGTCACCGAACACAAATATATTTGCAAACGGGTGTAGGGAGATGGCCTTGTATATATTATTGGAAATACTATCTCGCACGCAACAGTCATGAGAGGAAGGAGAACGGTAGATAAAGAAGAGATAGCTAACTGAGTTAAGTAGAGAGAAACTGAGACACACGTAAGAATGGTGTGGAGATTCAAGAGACAATTCCTTAGACAGCAGGAGACGTTCGTGGACATAAATTCCCAGGCCTACATGTGGATATTAGAGTCGTTCCTAAGGAGAGGAAGGTAGCCAGGAATCAAGAAATCAGCTTACTCGGAATAATTAGTACTCGTCCATTGTCCAGTATAAAGATCCTTTTGCATGACGCCATTGCAATTCAACATCTGTTAGATTCTGTCATTGACCACATCCAACATCCTGCTGTCGATATATTCACTGTAAATCTGGCAGGGTTGGCTTCTGGGTGCTGTACCCGTGATTTGGTCGTTACGGTTTTGAATTTACATTTGCCTTTCTCCTAGATTGGTTGCCAACCATGGTTAGAGAGCACATATACTTTGCTATATTTAACACATAGCTGGGAAGACGAAATGGATTCATACTTTTCCCAAGAGTATTTTCGTGTAAGAAATCAGAAATAAAAGTACAAAAATAAAAGAATTATATTTATAGAAAGAAAATCTATTTAGTAAAAAAAACAACTATTTAAAAAATAAATAAATAGTCTCATTTTGAAAAGGAATAAAATTATTGTGATTGTATTGAGGATGGGTTCATAGTGGTAATGACTAGCGAAATCGGTGGCACATGTTTAAAAGCCAGTCTGGTTCGTTACATCCACTTTCGCTAAGGGAGGTATAAAACAATTTAAATAGAAAGAAAGAGCGTGCTCTCTAGCCGTGATTGGTAACCAGTCTAGAAGAAGACCAACTCTGAATTCCAAACTACATGTAGCCCCGTTGAAGTACACATGATAAAGTGAACGCAAAGATTGGGGAAATCATAATTACCTACAGTGTAGTGTTTTGAACTCGATGACCTCACCTGTGTCCGATGAGGTAGGTACGTAGGTGAATTTATTAGTTATAGTGAGCTTACCAATTTCATAAATACTTTCCGATGCTGAGATTAAGATTGCTGATGTTCTGGGGAAGCACCAAGCCATCAGGTAGAAAGGAAAGCTTAAACAAGTTTTGCCTCTAGTCCCATGTACGTGTGAAACTTCCGTTTTAAGCTCGACTTTGTACTGTATTCCGTCCAAGTGCCGCACGTATAAATACGAAGATCCAGTTGCTGGGTGATTTTCTTTTATTAGATTACGAACAAGTTTTACCTGAAATAACACTTACAGTTAATAAATATTGTGTTTCATTTTTTAATTTTTTTAATTGAATCTCAAAACCAAGGATTATATCCTGTTATCACGGCCCTCTGAATTATTCGTGATTTGGTTGGAATTAACCAAAGAAAACAAGAGCCAAAACTGAAGATAAACGTGGACAACAGAAGTGTGAACTCCGTACGCATTCGAATAAGTGTACATAGAGTCATTTGTTTAATATACTTCGCTCTGAAATGAAGGGAACGGGCGTAAGAAAACTGACATCTCAGCGACCATAACAGACGCCAAAGGTCGATAGGAGTCGTGTTTCGTCCTGGAATGCGAACAGCATACACAAATACTTGCTGCTTAGTCTTCATTCTATTATTTCTATCAAATAACAATATCAATAGAGACAACAATGGGCAAGCGTGGCATGTATGGCATAGCTTACCTAGTAAAAAAAAAAAGATGCCTCTCCAATCAAGTGATCTTAGTTCAGGTGAAGAAAACAAACAAGTAACTTTTTAAGAAGATTCAGTGACCATTTGCTAGGGTATAGAGATTCAAGATTAAAAATTATCTCCGCGATACAATACGTTAGAATAACTTATTTTAGGACTACGAGCCAGTGTGTGATTTCGAAAATACTTGTTATGTCAAGTATCTGGGAGATTGGCGCAACACGTGCTTTCCACATATCTAATGGTACAATTGTATCTTTTAAAATAGAAGATTATTTGTCTTGCAAAGCAAATGATCTTAGGTTTTACAATTTATAGATTAAATGGTGTTAGGGAGGAAAGTTTTATTCGCTTTCTTCTCTATGTGACGTGTCCCTTAGTACTGAGACGATCAGGGCTCTCCACAACTTCTTTCTCCTAAACCCACTTCCGCCATTCATTTACTCAAGCTCACCAAGTATGTTACGGGTTGTTTACTTCTGTCCCTCTTGCCTTCAGTCTGCCTTGTGAGTATCAGATTTTCCAAGCACCCTTTCCTCGTTATGCACCACAGAAATTTCAACTCTGTCTTCCTGGTGTTAAGTATAAGTTTTCTTTTTGTTTCCATTAGAACAGTTTAATTCCCGTGCACATGGCCATATGCCTTCCTATAAAATCAGCGTCCAAAATTATGTATTCTGGTCAAGCACAGAATATACGACACCCACTAAGGACCAATTTAAGCAAAAAGAAATTCTTGTTTAACCTTACTGTATGGTGTGACCTTCTTCAACAGATTTTTTTAAATAATGTTTATTGCTATCGAGTCTTGCTTTTTTATTTCTTATTTCGATTGTCCTGAAATAAATGTATAATAAATGTCCAAAAAAATGAAAAGAGCATCCGAAAAAATATTTACATTGTTCGGACTGTTTTCCTTATTTCTCTAGCCATATTCACGACGTTTCGGCTAATAGACGCTTTGACCTTCTTCAGGTGATTGGAATTTTGAACTGAACCCTTTATTTCGTCCACCAGGGTAGATTGTTCTAGATCGTGAGGACAGCTGTGTATGAATTTTTGGGACTTATGAACTTAATGTCTCAGTAGCCATTTTTTAATATGGTAGTAAAGATGAGGACAATAGTCCGAACAATGTAAATAATTACAATACCTCACCTCAGAAATATAGACAAAAAAGGAAAATATGACTGTTTCTTTTATCAGTTTTTATTAGCATACACGGCCATTAATCGAATCATAACATTAACTACACTTTGAAATGTAGGTAGGCAATTTCTATTGCTAAAATAGCAAGTTTGAGTTTATACCATGGAGCGAATGTTCAGACACGCCGAGAGGCCTCTGTTGCTCAAACTTACTTTCATTCTCCCTCTCTCGCTCTCTCGCTATCTATACATAGACACACACTCACACACACACCCACACAAACACACACATATATATATATATATATAAAGAAAGAACAGTAAGATATATAATCCGGTGTTCTTATTGATATTTTTTTTTATTTTTCCAAAACAGTACTCAATGTAAATTTACAGATGTGCGTTTAAAACACAGTAAATTTAAAAATAAGTTATTCCAATATTCGCTTGAAGATGAAACGGAACCAATGCCTTTAATTTAATTATATAATTAAATTTAAAGTTTTTAGCTTCCATTTTTGAAACATGGTTATTACTGTGTAGCGAAAAAAAACATATTTTCAATCAGTTAATTTATAATATATATATATATATATATATATTACTATTATTATTATTATTAATAATAATAATAATAATAATAATAATTACACATATACCTGCTACATAGACCACTGTTTTGTCTACAAAAAATAAATAAATATTTATTTCCTCACCTGTATGTGTACGTAATAGCACCTATGTATGATTGCTCATATCTCTTTATTTAGCTCATTTACAGACACACACGCACACACATACACATACATACATATATATATAGATAGATATAGTTATAGGTATATAGGATTAATATGAGTAAAATTTTGTCGTAGCGGATTGATGTTACCTTCAGCATCCCGACCGACAGATTTTCGTAGGTGGAGCTATCCGTCCACTGTTCAATTTACGATCTGCTTATATTTTCGATTTTTTTTTATACACTTATCATTGATGTAATTTTTTTCTGCATTTTTGTGTTCGCGTGTCCGTTTATAGGAGACAGAGAGAGATAGAGAGAAAGAGATAGAGATGGGAGTAGAGAGAGAAGGAAAGTTCGGACGCAGAAGTCTGCATGGTGATTGAAAGTTTTATGTCTTGACCGGAGAATCAGATAATGCTTTCACGCACATGCATTGTTGATTTCTATATCCACACTGTTTATATCTACAAACGTTCGATCCTAGATTAAGCACTCGTTGTCTATAAAACAGTTTAAAACAATATATTAAAACATATATATATATATATATATATATATATATATATATATATATGAGTCACGTGTTAAAAAATGAAACAAAGAGATATATACAGGCTGTATCAAAAATACTTTTCCAAACTTCGAGGGCAGGTTCATGACACCAAAACACGGACATGAACTTGTGCTGATACCTGAATTGTCTCCGACAGACTGTAGAATGTGTTCTTCATGGTCAGGCGTATCAGCGGATCTCGGTTTTGCTCAGTCTACAGAGTGTCCTGTCTCAGCAACGCGACGATAAACACCAGCAAAGGTTGGATGACTCGGCTGCCTTCATTCTGGAAACGCAATCAGCCGTGCAGCCTCACGCCCATTAGCACACGCGCGGCCGTATGTAAAAAGAATATCTGCCTGCTCACTGTATGATTATCCTGCCATTGTTAGACGGAACACTTTCAGTTAAATCACTACTACACACGTTAAATGTTGAAGACAGACTAGCCACGAATATACACGAATGACAAATGTAACCTAGTCTATATAGCAGCACAGCGCCATCTAGCGTAAACTTTCTTTAAACTTAATAACTCAAACATGAAGGATTTGCGAACATATGTTTATATGGATTTTTATCTTTGTGTTGGTGTGAGGAACCCGCCCCAAAGTTTGTAAAAGTATTTTCATACACCCTATATATATGTGTGTGTGTGTGTGTGTGTGTGTGTGTGTGTGTGTGTGTGTGTGTGTGCATAGAGATAGAGACGGGGGGACCAAGAGAAAGAGAAAGAGAAAGAAAAAGGCAGAGAGGGAGTGAAACAAAAGTCCCAGCGTTTTTCAATAGGTGGCATGTGAATACGGGATTTCGTTTAACACGTGACTGAAATTTATGACATATGTACGTATTTATGTTCGCCTTTGAAATGTGACAGTTCAATACGTCTTTATATGTGATTCTTGTGTGGTTTGCTAATTTCCACATTTTTTTACGTTTAAAGTGAAAATAGTGTCAAATGATATGCATTTTCATCATTTGATGCTCTTTTATTTGAGTAATGGGAAAAAATACGTTGTACAAACAGCAAAAATCTATGTGCTGTTTACGGAGAAGATGTTGTAGCTGAGAGTACTGTTCCTAAGTGGTTCGTAAGATTCAGTAGCATAAATTTTGATTTGAAAGACCCAGAACGTTCTGGCTGGCCTGCTGTGTCGTTGATGATGACCAAATCGAAACGGTGATTAAAAATAACCCATATGATACGAAACGGGACATCGCAGAGGTACACCACATATCTCATATTAGCGTTGTAAGGCATTTGAAGACACTTGGATACGATAATCCATACGATGTTTGGATGCCTCTTGATATAATAAATACGCAATCTACGATTTTCAGCTCAAATGAAACAAATACGATTCTCTTTCTTTTATAAGAACGATCACAGGCGATGAGAAATGGGTTGTTTACAACAATGTAGAAAAGGCGTGACCTCATTGACAGACCAAAAGAGGAATAGCTCAAAGGAAAGTGTACAGAGAGAGAAAGAATAAGAATAATAGAAAAGGCGGAAAATAATAAGATAAATAACAGGCCAAAAGACGTGCTCATCAATTGAAAAAGAAAAAATAATTGGAAAACGGAACGAATACATAAAAGAACTACTTCCATGACGAGAGAGGAAAACTTACAATACACAAATACACGACAAACTGGCATTGTAATAGGCATGCTTTCCCAAGGGTATTAGCACGTAAGTGAATGTAATGGATTCGACTGGAATTAGAAGAGCCGAGTTCGAATTCCAGTCGAATCCATTACATTCATTTAGGTGCTAATACCCTTGGGAAAGGTATGAATCCTCTTCCTCTCCCTCTAGCTTTAAGTAAATAGCAGGACAGACCGGATTCTATAGCCTTGGATGGCAACTGGTCTACCACAGAAAAAAATGGCAACCTACCGCGGGAAAAATCTGCCTCGTCAGTCATGTATCGAAAGATACGTGATCACCTAAGCATGTATTCTGCAAGGCACATAACTGACTGAATAGGCATGCTAGCAGCTAAGTAACTTAGCAGAAGATCTTAGTAGATCCATTTTCATCGCGCTGCCTACGAAGCCAGCATGAAATGAATGCGAGCTCCATCGGACAATCAGTCTAATGAGCCACGTAACGACACTTATCATCCGAATTCTGATATTACTGGGAGAATTAAACCAAAAAAAAGACAAGAATAGTATGCTTTCTTTAAAGACACTGGGACAAGGAATGCGATATTTATACCCATAATGATATCAGAAAGAGCATTACATATTGTATAAGCACGTATACTTTATAGAATTTTAAATATCGTTTGATAAGCTACGACAGAAAGACCTATTTGAACTACTAGGAAAGCTTTACTTATTTGCGAAAGATATTAGAAGTTTATACTGAGAGTATAAACTTCTAATATCTTTCGCAAATAAGTAAGGCTTTCCTAGTAGTTCAAATAGGTCTTTCTGTCGTAGCTTATCAAATCGGAAACTGTACTGAAATTTATTTAGGATAATGCGATATTTTTCCAATTGAAAAAAAAAAACAGACTGATCAATTATGATAATTAGTATATCAAGAAATGACGGCTCTATTCATTAAAAGAATTATCTTTGCGATATGTAATATTGATCGCCCTGACTTTGATAGGATGATCTGTCAGAACTACAAATACCCCTTTCCAAATTATAATTTTCTATTCTCTAATTTACTGCACAAAATTGATTGCATAGTTCCTAATGAAACATTGTTCGTACCCAGTCATGTCTACTTTTTAATTTTTTTAATTTTTAACTAAATTTGACAGTTAATCTATACCCACGTTGTGAAAATTGTATTAGTTTTTAGAAATTACTGCAAATTTTACTGACAGAATACGGCCATTATATTTTACTGACAGAATACGGCCATTATATTTGTAACAGAGTAAAATTTAGATTCATTCGATAACTGGTTTTTGAGTAGAAAAGAGAAAAGTACTTTCTGGAAATAAATAACATGAATATAATAGGCAAAGTTTCCAGACATTTTAGAACAATTAAACAAAATTTATATCACAAGTAAGGCGTAAAGAAAAGCAGATACATTGCTTTTCGGCATCCTTCTGTAATAAAATGTCATTGGTTAAATAGAATAAGGATGAAATGAGTGTTCATGAGAAGCCATCCAAATAAAAAATCATTTTTATGACTGCAACGCTCGCTGCAAAGGCTGCAATGTACGTAACAGTTTGAAAATTTATACAGAATAAAAAGGAATATAAAAAAGATAGAACAACCAATTGCCGCTCATTGTGAATAATAAAGAGAATTTTACAACTTCCACTCGCCGAAGTCAGAAGATAAAAGCAATGTGCTGGCCTTAACAGTGGGATTAAAGACAATGATTACTTGATCTGCTTGTGATGTATTCGCTGTTTTTATCGGCTCTTATATTCTTTTATGTAATCAGCTACGATACTAAAATAAAGAAATTTGTATGTGTTCTCAGTGTTAAAAAAATGTTTTTGCCACCTGGGATGCTTTCCACATCTACCCAACGCAAGGTCAATTAAGTGCAATTCAAAGAATTGTCTCCTTTCTTTTGAAAACCATTGCTCGCTCTTTTTCATTATCATTATAAATTTTTTTTTTTAAATTTAATTAGACATTTTAAATGTGACTGGTGCATTGGCTTTATCTGTCGGCATAGGAAAGAATTTTGTTTCATCAGATTTAAAAAGGAACTTTATTGTTTTTTTTTAATATTTTCATTATATTTTCAAAAATGAGGAAATAGAGACTGGTTTCGAATGTGCCAGAAAAAGTGTGATTGGATGATAAATACTAATAATTATACAAATAATTATACTAATAATGATAAATACTAATAATTATACTAATAATGATAAATACCAATAATTATACTAATAATGATAATTACTAATAATTATACTAATAATAACAAATACTAATAATTATACTAATAATGATAATTATTAATAATTATACTCATAATGATAAATACTAATAATTATAAATACTAATACTTATTAATACTAATAATTAGAAGTGAGAAAAATTGGTAGTGCGACAATATATTAAATGTAAATGCATTGTTGATGATTTTACTATAGAAAGGCATTGCAAATAACCTCACTGTGAAAATTATTAATTTTGCTATAGAAAACATTGAAATTAAGGGAGGTTGGGATTCTTCATGGAGAGGCAAATTCTAATGACAAAATAGAACGAAGTCCTGTATAATCAGTCGTGACTGATTAAATTTTATATAAAATTCATTTTCCTCATTAGCCCTTTCCTAGAGGCACGGTGAAGTAATAGATCCCACCTCGACTGAGATATCGGGGTGCCGAGTTCAAATTCCAGTCATGTTCATTAGATTCACTTACGTACTAATCCTCTTGGAAAAGGTATAAACCCATCTCTTCTACTCTAGACAAGTTGTGTCCTATAACTTTGGGTCGCAACCGGACTATGAAAAGGAAAATTTCTAAATTCAAAACCAGGCTGCAGAAGGCTGGGTTCGGTCAGGCTATTTTATTCAAGGAACACCACCGCTGCGGCCACTGATGTGATGCCGATTCGACCTTAGATGGTGACGGGTTAAAAGAAAACACATTTTTCTTGCTTCTTTCGGAGTTGTTAAAACTTTTGATCTATTTTTAATTTTAAATTCGATTAAATCCGTTAATAAATATTAAAAGCAGCTTTTCTCATGTAACAATCTTTGTCATTTAATAAACTTACATTTAAATAAAAAATGTTATTAAATAAGAACAGCTGCTAAATAAAAACAGACATTTAAGAAGCACGGATTTTAAATAAGAACACACGTTAAATAAGAACAGACATTTAATAAATTAAAAGTAAATAAACTCTAAGAGTTTTAGTGTTATTAAATGTCCACACTGGGTTGTCATAAACAACTCAGTGAGGACCGAATTCACTATTCATGGTCAACAAATCTATCCTCACTAACCATTACTCCACACCGAAGCCCCCAATTCTAAAGGGGAGCATATGTCAACATGACAGCATTGTAATTATGGATGCAATGTCCTTCTCCTATTATAACGTGGCCAGTTTTCTTCCCTTTTCACTGGTTGACAAATAATGTGTACTTTAAGAAGACCATCTCCAGGTGAACAAGAAGAGTCTCCCGGCTTAGCAGGTGCATACAACACAGCACATAGCTACAACGCTTCATTCGGTGCCATTTTGTTTTTGGCTTTCGTTTTTATCTTCTTTTCATTCACTGGCATTTTTATTGGTTTGACCGCAGGGTAACCAGCTTTTAGACACATCTTCGTCTAAAAGTTAGAACGTGTTGAGATTTATGCGAAAGAGCAGTTCATTTACAATGGAATTACGAGACTGACTGCAAGTAAAATAGGGTCGATCAGTCTACCTTTGGAGTTGTCTTACATTTCATCACTTGTATGTATTCTTGTAAAAGATTACCCACTTAGTACTGACCGAGTAAAACGTTGCTTAATTTAGATAACCAAACGTTAATCTGGTTGTGTTTAATGGCTAATCAGTATTGCGACGAGTCAATGTTAAAATGGCGTCATTAACAACTCCATTTTGTAAATCGAGTTTCCTCAGCATCTTAGCATTGTTCTATTGATAAGCTCTACTTACCAAATATTATTAGGATCATTGTACGAGGTGAATTCTAGAAGTTTTGATATTTTTTCAGAAGATATTTGTTACTTTCATAGAACTACAAAATTCTAATCTCCTTCAAAGTAGAATCCTCTGACTTCAATGCACTTGTTATAGCGCTCCAACCACTGCGTGAATGCCCCATGGCAGTCATCCAAAGTGAAGATGTCCAGGACACATCTTGTCACATCTTCTCAGTGTCTCCAGAACGACTGCCCCTGAAATTCCTCTTCAGTTTGAAGAACAACTAAAAATCAAAGGCAGTATTGTCTGGACTGTAGGTTGGGTGAGAGTTTGATGGCCATCAACCATCTCCCTTCTGTGACCAACGCGTCTTTCTTTCTGTTCGTCACTGAGCACCACGGGAACAAATTTTGCGTATGTTTAGATCGCCATAAATAATTCTGTGTACAGTTGTCACACCAAATCCAAATTGTATGATTATTGTCTTTAAAGACACATGATGATCTCCATCCAGAAAATAACGATTTTTCTCAACCAGCTCTGATGATGTAATGTTCACATCGGCATTGTCTCCCTCCCACATCACTCATCGTCTCTCACATCCTCTCCACCGTCCTAGAACACCTTGTGCCAGTGAAAACCAGTTGTTCAGTTCATGCAAGTTAATTCATAAGCATTCAAGAGCATTTCTTAAGTTTTTATAGTATGTTTACCCAGTTGAACACAAAACTGTATTGCTTCCAAATTGTCTTCACGTCCTGGCCTCATTCTGCAAACTTATCCGCTGGGACAAGCATTGAATAGGCTGTGTTCAAAGAGCTTTTACAAACATCTCTTTCAGAGCAGAATGACAAAAATTGGCAAGTCAACTCATTAAGTGGATAGTAATTATATACTAAAACTACAATAATTTAGGAAAGTTATAATTGCCTCTCCAAAAAGAATGTCTCAAGACTTCTTGAATGCATCTCGTATACTTTATATTGGTTTTCTTTTATTGTTTACTGAATATACCTAACAAAGGCCGAAGAATGAATAGGCCAAAACGTTAAGAAGGGGTTGAATTGAAAAAAAAATATCTGGTATCTCAATAAGATTAGTTTAGTCTGGCATGAAGCTATATGCGTACAGCACAAGGAAAATTAAACTTACTACAATCGTTTGCAAAATTAGTTTACAAACCATTGCTCCACGACAAGGCTTTCTATTTATTAATCTGAGTTTACTCTGACAAAAATGTAGAGTTCCCAATGAGGATAGAACTCACTACAATAGTAACAAAATGAACTTATTAGCTACTGCTCATGTATTGGATTACTGTTTTAATGTAATAGAAAACTCTACATTTGAGATTATATCAAAAAATATCGGGACTATAAAAAGAAAACTACAATACATATCAATTCGTTATTTAATTCCCTTCGAAGTAGTATCTTTCTGAAGCCATACACTTTATCCAGCGTTGTTTCCATTGATGGAAGCATTCCTGGAAATTCTTTTGGGGGACAGGGAGCAGCTGCCACGTTACATTCTCTTGGATTTCCTCGACGTCTTCAAATCTTGTGCCTTCCAAGTGGGATTTGATTTTTGAAGAAGAAAAAGTATCACGGCGCGAGATGTGGGGAATATGGTGGTTTTCAGAATATTGTGCTTGGCCAAAAACTGCTGCGCAAGCCATGGTCACTTATGAAACCTCGGTGGTGTGGTGTGAACCACACTACGCACTTTCCTTCCAAGCATTGCTGTAAACAACGAAAGTGAGCATACTTTAGCTCCGTTACCATAGCAACAGTCCCAATACTTTTTGAACATGCCTCATATGTTTGAAAATTATAATAGGCAATTACCAAAGAAGATAAATATTGGCAGAAAATGTTCTCTTCTTCATTCTTCATTTTATTTTATTGATTTCTATGTTAATGATTCATTTGCTTTTTCTTTTTCCACAACCATTGGCAGTACACATGACAAAGGAAAAGGTAAGTCCCATTCACCTACACAGTGCTCATGGCTAAGTCAATGTTGTTGTCCATTCATTAATGCAAAGCTCAAGGGTAAAGATAATGTCCATTCGCCTCCAAACTGATCTTGTCAAATTACTTGGCCTTAAAGCTTACCATTCATTAAAAGCATTCTGAAATGATTTGCTCAGCACAGACTTTGTTAACAGCTTTTAATAATTCTTTTAATTTCTACTGTAACAAAACATTGACGAATTTTCTTCGATTATTGTGCAAATAATGCATTGTATAGAAGTAAAAACTATAATTTTTTAATTCTAAATAAGGCAAGTTATACAAAATGCTGAACATTTAATAGAAATTCTTTCAAGCGTTTTTTTTAATCTATACTTATGTATATATCAGTACAAAACAGGACAATTTGAATTGATTGATTTCATTGTACCCATGAAACTTATTTTGATAGACATTTCTCAACAATATTAAAGTAATATGATCTATAGTAAACGCAGCTCATGAAAAATTCAAATACAGCGATGTTTTAAATGTTCTTTGTGACTGACCTCAGTCTATACAGAACAAGTTGCTGTTTCATCAGATTTCTTTTGAAAATCATGGCTTGCACTCTTAATTATTATTAGAAAGATAAAACATTCAAATCCATGACCATTTGAAATATTCCTTGTTCCTTTACTTGAACTATCGACATGTACAAAACAGTTTGCCATTTTCTCAGAATTAAAAGCTATGCTTTTGAAAATGAGTTTTCGCGTCTCTCCTTATTAATAAGGAGAGGTGCGAAAACTAATTTTCAAAGCTAAAACAAAACTCGGAAGATGATAGTCACACACAAAACAATCTTCTTTTATCTATAAATTAAACGGAAGTTCTCATTGCTTTTTAAACTCATTGTTAGCACTTTTAACTATCATTAGGGTGTGCAGGCGGTGCAATGGATGGCAGCTAGGAATTAAAAATCGTAGAACTGAGTTCAAATTCCAGTCGGGTTCACATTCATTTACGCGCAAACACCCCTGAGAACGATATAAATCCATCTCCTCACAGCCATGGGTTAAATAGAAAGACTTGTATCTGGAAAAATTATTATTCTCAAATAGTTTATACAATATTCACTCGCCAAAAAGAATTATTCTTACAACACAAAATATGCTTTGGCTTTAAATGTCCCCTAAATGTTTGATAAACCGTAAAAAATCAATCAATCAATAATTATCACTATAAAGATAAAAAATTTCAGATAGAGCGACATTTTAAATATGCCTTATGCTTTTGCTTTGTAGGAATGCAATACTATAAAATTTCAACTGTTAACATTACAACTGTCTCCCTCCCCCAGACGACATTCATTAAAATGTTTCATTAGATTTCAAGGAATTGTCCTGTTTTTTTTGTTTTTTTTTGAAAATCATTGCTCGCTATTTTCATTACCTTAGAAAGATAAAAAAAATAATAATTTAAATACATCAACATTTTAAATATCACGTGTGCATTTACTTCGTCTGTTGACAAGCATAGTCTTCTTTTTTCATTAAATTAAAAAGGACATTTTCCTTGTTTGTTTTTAATCATTATTAACTACTTTCGCTATAAAGTTAACAAGATCAAATACCGCATCATTTAAAGTATCCCTTTTATCTGTAGGCATGCGCAGAACAGTCTATTCTATCTAAGACTTGAAAAGATAGTCTCGTTGCTTTTTAAATCACCGGTAACAATTTTCATTATCATTTGAGAAATGAAAAATTTTCAAATTAAGCAAAATTTTAACTGTGCCCTGCTATGTTTGACATACACAGAACAGTTTACTTTCAAAAAATATATCCAGATTGTTCGTTACGTTTTAAAATCAGTATCAGCCGTTTTCATTAGAACTGGAGACAAAATTAAAATGCAGCCTCATTTTATATGTACACATGTGTCATCCTTTTGAGTCTGTTCTCTTTTGTTCGAAAATTCATAGTGTAATTTTATTGCTCTTTAAAATAATTTTCTTTTTTAATTATCATTAAAAACTGATGTAATGGAATAAGCCGTCACCCCCATGAATGGTTACACTATAGGTAGCAAGTACCTATAAAGTCAACTGTCTACGAGAGACAAGGGAGGAAGAAGTGATAGAGATGACGCAAGCACGCACGACCTTCCAATTAGTGGCACTCACTACTAGATTGACCTGTGTGTATAACTGTACCGTATTTCATATTGTACTTGTTGTGTACAATAAACCTCTCTTCTAGTATCCACTTAGTGTTATGTGTTTATTCCCTTAGCACGGAATATAACAGTGGCAACGAGAATGAAATAAAACGAACTCACACGGAAAATAACAGTGGCGGCGAGGATGTTTGAAACGAACTCACGCCAATATAAAAAACATAAAATAATTTCAAATACAGAAACATTTTAAATGTATCTCTACTTTTAATAATGCATCAGTCTTTTATTCAAAACAAATGATTTCTTAATTTTTTATGTTCATGGCAAAATAACAATTACATCATTTATTTTATTTTGAAATAAATGAATGCCTCATTTTAAAGTCATCAAAAGTCATCTTGTGAAACAGAAGACATGCAGTTCAGCTTTTGTTAGGTTCGAACTAGAATTTCCAATTTCCAAATTTCACATTTCTTGGACGTTTCCTTGAAAGAATTTATAAGGAAATTGTTTAAACTAAAGATAATATTTCTTACGCATAACATAATGGCTAAATTGATTTGGAAATTGGTAGTTGCATTTTTCGAAATGTGTGAGAAACTGAAAGCGTTTGTGGTTTTCTTTTTAACATACATAAATTTGCACTCATAGGATCAAACTTTAAACCCCACATATGCAATATAACTAGGCACCTCCAAAGAGTTACTGGACGTGAGCATAATGTTTTGTTTTTTTTTAAATGCCCAAAACTTAATAAAATCAAAGATTTATCATCATAATCTTCATGTTATTATTAAAAGAAAATACCAAATAATTTTTTATTAAGTTATATTTTTTTAATCCTTTTTAGAACTTTCGAAATGTTGGTTAAAAATTTTGTTTTTCTTGCGTCAGCGGATTTTCATAAATTAAAATGGAGAATTTTAGCGTCTTTTTGCGGTGCAAAACATACTGGTTTCGAAATTCTTGCAAAAATCAGATAATTATCGAATTTAATGAAACATTCAGAACTTATTCACACACGAATGAAATTGTTTGAAATTTTTTAGAAACTCTTTGTAAAAGTATTTTTTTTTACATCTGTTAATCCCCATTTATTTAATTTTATGAAATTTCGAGAAATTCTTTTTCTAGAGCTTAATATTTCTGTTAGTTATAAGGATAAGTCCTCGGACAATTTTTATCATGAAATTCTTTTGGTTAAACAGGACCCCCAGTTTCAGAAATCTGAATCGTAAAATGCAATAAATCTAAGATATTAATTAATTAAAAATGCTTTTACTTGCTTTTATCTTTAAAATATATTATGGACACTATTGTCATGAGAAAAAATGTTTTTGATGAATAATGAATTCTTACAAGCATTGTTTTCATTTTTTTTAAAATTTTAATTAGAATAATTTATAAACTTCTAAATCTTTTAATATTCTTAGCGGGCAATTGTTTTTGTTATTAAATTAAAACTGTATTTACTAATCATAGATGGAAACGTTCACTATAATTCAATTTTGAATTTATTATGTGCGTCTATAAACGTGACGATGATTGTAAAATAAGGATGTCCAAAGGCAACATCATCTTACTTATTATAAAACGCAGATTGTGTGTGTGTGTGTGTGTGTGTGTGTGTGTGTGTGTGTGTGTGTGTGTGTGTGTGTGTGTGTGTACGTTTATATATTGGACGGGATTTTCTAAATTTTTCAACCGATTTCTACAAAACTTCACAGGACTGCGTAAAATTACCTTGCGGTGGTTCTGACAGCGTTAAAAATTAGAAAAACACAATTGTTTTTGCACGAAATCAATTTGAAAACACGATAAAACACGATTCTGTCGCCAGAATGAAAGGGGGACAACTCATATCGAGTTATACTTATTATAAAACCTAGGTTGTGTGTGTGTGTGTGTGTGTGTGTGTGTGTGTGTGTGTGTGTGTGTGTGTGTGTGTTCGTTTATATATGGGATCGGATTTCCTACATTTTTCAACCGATTTCAACAAAACTTCACTTTTTTGGCAGGTAGTGTTTCTTATTGTCTTGCACACTTTTTTCTTTATTTTTACATTCAGAATGCTTTAAAACTTCCATTTACAAGAAAATTGTTTATAATAAAATTCTATTCAATCGGGAGACTCATAACGATTGAAAACAATGTTTTTGTTTGAGTTTGGGTTTGACCAATTCGTAAAAAAAAAAAAAATAATTAAGACATGCGTGTCTGTCAACCTTAAACAATAATCTTTGTCAATTTTATTTTTCAGTCTTTATGATGGTCGATACTTGATCTATCTTTTACTGTTACATCCCCGGGCAACGCCGAGCTCTACTGCTAGTCAGAAGATAAGAGTGATATCTATAGTAATGGTAAAATGTATTGGCATTTTTCATGCAGTTCTTCAACAAACATCTTCATAAGTTAGAAGCCAAAGTACTTAAAATTCAATAAAATATTACATTGGTTAGAATATGTTCGTAATTTTTTTTTTATTGGGTAGTTAAAAAATTATATAAAAAGCGTTCATGTTATATCGTCAAGTAATTGTTACAGTTATGTCCACCGTAGTAAAAAAAGAGAGTTGCCAGTTGCGATATTTTAAAATAAAGTAGATAATATTTGTTTTAGTTCCGATTAATTCAATTTTTAATCAGTTAAATTTTCTCAAATAAATTTTCGGAAAAAGTATATTTTATTTGTGAAATATTTGTTAATGGAGAGAATTACGTTGTGTTGACAGATTTATCAATATGAACGATTTTATCGTTTTTAATGATAATCAAAAAATCATTCCAATCAATTTCAGTTCAGTTTGACATACAGCAAAGTATTTTGCTTACTGGAAATATTAAATTTAATCTATTAGCTTGAAATTAAAGCTAAAAATAAAAGCTGCAAGAAAGATTTTTTTTCACTTTTTAAAATGCATTTTAAACCTTAGGTATCGTTTTTCTTTAGAGGTACCTAAATATAACTCACGAACCACTGAATTTCACTGTTAAAATGTATAATGAACGTATGCAATGACTACACAGATATTGAATCGGATCATTGGAGTTACCCTCAGCCTTTTTTCTGAATTAAAGAACAATGATTTTATTTCTATTAGTATTATATTTGTGTGAATTCAAACATTTGGAAGATCTCCACCCAGACGACATTCATTACAACTCGTTGAGCGATCAGAAAATACGTGTATTCCTCCGCCAAGAAAATAGTACATTTTGCCAAATCTGATTATAAAGACAAAGAGCCTGTCTAGCAAGGCTTCATAATATAAACATATGTTCGTATTCAGGTATACAACTTAGTCTGAGAACATCTGTATGAGCGCTCATTCTTTGTATGGTGTATATATTAGTGGAAGTATGTAGCTGCGTATGTGTCAGCATAAATCTGAGTGCCTCTGTATGTATATGTAAGTATCTCTCTTTTTTTTGCGTAACTGGCTACACAAATTTATGTGTGTTTCAGTTATGGGTCCATCGGTGTTTGGTTTTTTGACTCTAAATCGATGTTTTTTTTATTTTTTCGAGTATCTGATTTAAAATTGTGTGTGTGTGTGTCAGGGGGGGGTATGCGTGTGTGTGTGTGCGTGTTGATATTTACGATGCTTACTTTAGACACGGAAACGTGGAGTTGAATGAAAGAAGGAAATACATATGCGTCACGTCACGTCTATAAGTGTGGCTACAATCTCTGTTAAGCTGCAGATATGCTCATAAATATGGTCTTTGATATTGGCATACTTCCAATCAGTGTCAGTGGCCAGGGTTCGAGCCTAGATAAAAACCAATATTTCGAATGCTTCAGGGATACGGCATTACAGGACGATTATTTGACTTAATACAATCATTCCTGTCAAATCGCGAAATGGCGGGTTCTCCTTCCTTTCTCACGAACGCTAATCCAAGTCTCTATCCTGGGTCCTACACTGTTTCTGATCTTCATTAGCGATCTTCCTGATGCTATCAGTTCCCAAGTATGCATCAAAGCAGACGACACTAATATTTACTCCTGCCTCAATAGTAAATCTGGTATCGCTGACAAAACTAACCTAGCCGTTGGTCTCGAAGAGGACTTGCAATCTGTAGTTGACCGTTCGCTAAATCGCCGGTATACTTTAATGCCTCCAAAGCGAAACTGCTCTCATTTACCCACCACAGAGAACCTTCCCTGCCTCCGATCAGAATGGCTGATGCCCAACTCCACGAAAGCGCCTCTCTGCGCCTGCTCCGTCTCACGCTGTCCACTGACAACAGGTGGAACAATTACATTGAATCAATAGCTTCATCTTCCGCAAGGAAAGTTGGTTCTCTGTGTCGCGTCAGAAAGTTTTTTCTCGCCTGAATCCATTCTTCAAATCCATAAATCAACCATTCGTCCTTGCATGGGATACTGCTGTCATATATGGTCTGGAGCTCCTGCTGTTCATATCGAGGTCCTCGACAGAATCCACAGACAGTGATGGGTACTGATCTGGCATCTCGTCTACAGTCACTTTCTCACAGACGTTTCGTCGATTTCCTCCGTCTTTTCACGGTAACTGTTCCGAGGATCTACTTTCACTGGTTCCTAAGTTGAGCGAATTTAAGCGTGCTACTAGGTTGGCATCTCGGTCCCACCCTTTCACTGTCGAAACGATTAAATGTAGGCGTTTCTTCAAATCCAACAGCTTCTTATCTAGCACTTCCCGTCTGTGCAACTCCCTTCCTCTTACTTTCTTTCCTGATAGCTATAATCTTCAAATATTCAAATGTAATGTCAATCGACGTCTTCTGATGCCTTGATCTTGTTCTCCGTCCTTCTCTTTATCATTTTCTCATACACGCCTCTTTACTCTTGCTCTCACTCTCTGTAGTCACGTGAGTGTTAGTTGCACCCACGCTTTGCTCGGACTGAAATGCTTAAAAAATATATCAAGGAAAAGCTTCAAAATTAAAACAAGATATCCAAAGGGATGTAGATTTTATAAGCGATTCCACAAATTTTCACCAATGTTCAATAGGCGCACGACCTGTGACACGACACACATCGAGTCGATAGACTAGCTCCTGCACAACAAGCTGTAGCATGTCTTGCATAACATTCTCCAGTGTCTCAGTGATTCTCTGCTTAACTTCCTCTAGGCTTGTAGAAAGTGGGGGATACAGACCTGTTCTTTCACATAGAACCATAGAAAAAATATCACAAGTTCAGGTGAATGTGGTGACACCATTTCAACACCATATTGTCATCATCACTGTTACGCCTGATCCATCTTTGTTGATTCTCATTGAGATAAGTCCGCACAGTCAACTTAGTTTTACACATTTTGTTAAAATTTGAGGTTATTTGTGCGAGAAGAGGCTATGTTATAATTGATATCATTTGGGGTGGGGGTTCTCTTTCTTTTCTCTCTCTCTCTCTCTCTCTCTCTCTATATATATATATATATATATATATATATATATATATGTATGTGTGTGTGTGTGTGTGTGTGTGTGTGTGTGTGTGTGTGTGTGTGTGTATCAGGTCATCCCATAAGTTCTGTCCGAATTTTAACTTTTTGTTAAAATGAACGAAATTTAAAGAGTATTTTATAATGTCTAATGGAGCTGAACATTATTTTTATGTTTAGATGCATTTAAACTGACCAAATTTTATTTCAGAGAACAATAAAATTAAATTTTGTTTGATTAAAACCCTGCTAACATGGAAGTACCCAAGAATCATTTGAGGCACATAATGCTTTATGAGTTCAAGAAAGGAAACTCAGCAGCCGAAGCGGCTAGAAACATTCACTCAGTTTATGGAGAGGAATGTATGAATGAAAGAACTTGCAGAAGATGGTTTGCAAAATTCAGAGGTGGAGATTTCACCCTTGAAGATGAAGATTGAACCGGACGTCCAGTTGAGTTTGATGAAAAGCTTCTTGAAGCAGCCCTTGAAAAAAATCCTGCTTTATCAGTTGAGGAATTGGCAGTGGTTCTCAGTTCAAACCATACAACTATTCATCGTCATCTTCAACAACTTGGAAAAGTTCCTAAACTTGGAAAATAGGTGCCTCATGAATTGTCTGAAAACAACCTCAAATCCTTAGTTGACATCTGCTTTTCTATCCATTCTCGCCAACTTGTTTCACCTTTTTTGGATAGACTTTTGACTGGCGACGAAAAATGGATCTTTTATCGAAATGTTAAGCGTCTTAGACAGTGGCTTGGTAAAGGGGAAGGACCCCAGCCACAGCCGAGAAGGGAACTTCATGGGTAAAAGGTTCTTCTTTCAATCTGGTGGGATCGCCAAGGAATAATCCACTTTGAATTCTTACCACCTAATGCAACAATTAATGCTCAAATATACTGTCAACAATTAGAGCGTGTGAACCAAGCTTTGAAGAAAAAAAGACCTGCTCCAGTGAATCGAAAAGAGGTGATGATTCATCAGGACAATGTGCGACCCTACACAGAAAGAATCACAACACAAAAGAACTTGGTTGGGAGAAAATTCCTCACCCACCTTATTCTCCCGATCTTGCTCCTTCAGACTACCATTTGTTTCGTAGCTTACAGAATCATTTGGAAGAAACAGATTTTGTAACACAGGAAGAGGTTAAAACTGACATTTGTGAGTTCTTCGAATCAAAGCCAAAAGAATTTTACAGTAATGGAATTAGTAAGCTTGTTAATAGATGGAAGGAAGTCATAGATAATCAGGGAAAATACATTGTTGATTGAATCGGTAATTAAATGTAACATTTGGTCACTTGTTTTCTTTATTCAAAATTCGGACATAACTTATGAGATGACCTGATACATATATATATATATATATATATATATATATATATATATATATATATATATAAAGCCTGTAGAGAATGTATCGAGCAATTTTTAATATCTCTAAAATCGGATTAGCAGACTTTATGTAACTTGGCAACAATTCAAAGACTATTTAAATTTTCGTGCATTAGCAGAAACTCTCCCGTTGAGTCACGCAGTCGGCACTGAAATGCTGTATTATGTGACCATAGCATTTACAATGACCGCGATAATATTTTCCTTACGCTTCGTGCAAGGTTTTGCGGAAGCAATACTAACCCTAGACATTATACTTCCTTCCCACTATTGTTTTCTAAGCCGTATTAGTTTTGGCTATTTACACCATGAACTTAACCTTCAGCCTACAATTATTTTCAATATGATGGATGACTCTTGAGTTGCATAATAATACATTTTACAACACCAGATAAGTTATTGTTAATATTCTCAACAAAAACAGATATATGCCGATTATTCAAATGGTATATTTGTCATAAAATTATATACGGAAATGAGTACTCTTGCAGAAACATTGACTTTTATAATAAGACTGCAAAAGTACGTATACAGTAAGTATTATACCAGTATTATCTAGTTATAGAAGAAAAAATTCTATTGGCGAGATGCAAGCTTTGTAACGAGAAAGAACGGAAAACCAAAAAGTGTCTTACCTGTCACTTGACTTTACAGTCAAACTGACTAGAGTCCGTTGGTTCTACTCTCTCAACGACATAACCTTCTTCTTTACCCTTCTCGGTTTTGATCGCGATCTTCTGTGTCCTTAGGTTGATCTTCTAATTTTCTGTTGTTGGTTTTTACTGGGTCGCACCCGCAGCCACGGTATTAACTATGATTCACGGAGTTTTATCCTGGTCACGGCACCAAATATAACACGGCCGGGCCTGCTGGATCCGGGCTACTTCTGACGCTGGTCAGTACTGGTGCCGGTCAACTGATGGTTATCTGTTGAGCTCTTTGTTCATTCATCTGCTCTACCCACGTTGTGTTCTTTCATCACAATGTAGTGAGATCGAATTTTCGTCCGCACTCAAGCAGTGAATCCTTTTGGCGGAATTGTGCTATGAAAAAAGACAAGAATGTTTCCGCTGGTGAAAACTCAAATAAAGAATAAGGCTACTTGGCTAATTTACAATGGGTTTATATAATCGTTGATAGAACAAAATTAATCCTCCCCATTCGACTCTCTATTGTGACACGGTATCTGTTGCTTCCTAAACTTTGAGAGGCTTAAACATTTGCACGAGATGTTAGGTTGGCGGGATTTCCTCGGCAGGTCACGTGGGTTCAACAGCTTCCTCGTTTGCTGCTAATTCATCTCAGCCTTCTTCACCGGCTGCTCCAACTGCCGGCATAAACCGTGCGTTCGGTTTAGACTCACCTCACCTAACGCTCACTGTCCCTCAAAGCTCATCACTGATTAATCAATTAATTATTTTCTCCAAACCATGGAGACATGATATCGACCCTAAACAAAGCGGTCTGCTATTTAAAAACAATAAAATTTGTTTTACACATTCCTTTCTTTTCCCAAACAATAATTTTCTTGTCAATAAATTTTATTTCAAATCAGCAATTTCTTTTGGTTGTCGATTTACTAAATCATGGCACAAAAAGTTCTTTTGCTCTTTTTCCAAAACACACACAAGATTATTTACATTTCTGCAAACCATATTTCGGACTCCACATTCCATTCAGCAATTTTTTTTTTTTTTTTACATTTTCGGCTTTACCAACATTCGCTTCCCGGCCTTGAATGACGTTCAATTAACAAAGCGGTCAATTGCAAGAATTTCTCTTTGTTTGCCTAATTCCAATATGATCTAAATACTCCTTGTGACTAATCGGCTGTATTTTTATCAAAACAAAATTATTTTAAATCGGCAAAAGAATTTTTATAATGTTTTACATTCCGGCACTCTTCAGGAACTCATAACAATTCTTATGTGCATTTTCTGTTTATCAGTTTTTCCCCTCACTTCATATTTCATTTCCTGTTTCTCACTGTAACATTTTCTTAACGTTTTTTCCAATCCTTCCAATGCTCCGATTCTATACAGTGTTTTCACTTGGACCCTTTTAATTCCTAGATGCAAACCACCAGAGTCACATTCCTTTCAACTACTTACCCTTTCACAATAGTATTAGACTAGTATCATAATGGTATTATACTAGCATTATAATGGTATTATAATAGTGGTTCTAGGGTTCGTTTAATACTAAAATTCACTAAAATCATTTTTAATATTTTTATTTCAATACATTTATTATATTTTTATTGTTTAATAATAATAATAATAATAATAATAATAATAATAATAATAATAATAAATGTTTTTCAGGTAAAGAGGAGATTGTGAATGACTTGGGCAAACAGTTTGAACATTTGATGAATTAACACGTTTATTATTGATATGTTTATATAATCAATACATACATTTTGTGCGAACGTTTTGTTTTTCATTACTGTATACCTACTTTTGCCCTCCCCCTGTATAGTTGTATGTGTTCTGCATGGAGGTGTATTTGTGTATGTGTGTATATAGAGAGACGTGAAGAGGAAAGGGAGAGAAAGAGTTTGTTTATGTATTATGATATACTTTTCCGTACAAGTATACTCATGCTGGTTGTTCTACTCACAATGTTTCGGCTGTTGTACCGTCCGACCTGCTTCAGGTGTTTGTCGTACTTGGCAACCTTCAGGAAATATTAAACAGAAGATTTTATTCACTCCGCGAGAGTCGAATGTTCTTATTACGCTTTCCATGGTTAGGGGAGATAATTCGTATCAATTTCTTAATATTTCCTAAACATATAAAGCAGAATGAGAATAATCTATCTTCATGGATTGGATAAAGGGTTCTGTTCAAAATTATAGAGTATGACATACGCCTGAAGAAAACGACCGAAACAGTGTGGGTAGAGCAACCAAGATTAGTATGACGGTCTGAATAGAAAGACATGTAATAATGTTAATTCTTCAACCCCAAACTTCCAATATAAACAGTTTATATACGTATTATGCGGGCGCGCGCGCGCTTCCATGGTTAATTTTGACACCTTTGTCCCGAGGTCTGATGCCCGAACACTGATTTCATATAAAGTCTTCCTGTTTATTTAGTACATCTCATAATCATATTATTCGTACAGCCTTTTCCAAGCCTCGTTAAATTTAAACAGGCCATTGCGTGAGTAATTTGCATGCTTTGTTAACAAATGATCGTGTTTATCACAGACAGCAAAAATCAAGTTGATAAAGAGAAGAGACGGCAATTGAAAAACAACTAAAGCAGAAGGGGAAAAAAATAAGAATACAAGACTTTAGTAAAAAAGAAAAAGAAAAAAGAAAAAGAAAAGAAAGAATCGGAAAAGAAAGAAAGAAAGAAAGAAAGAAAGAAAGAAAGAAAGAAAGAAAGAAAGAAAAAAAAAGAAAGGCGCATAGAAAGAATACAAAGGGAGATAATTGTGGAAAGGAAATAGAAGGGTAAACATACAACTGAAAAAAAGAAAGAAAGTAGACTAACATTCAGAATGGTAAGACAAAAGAGATATAAAGTTATAAAAGAAAATAACAGATATGAGATAAAGGGAAAGCGAGTAAGGAAACAATTAGAGATTAAAAAGGTGAAAGAAAGAGAGAAAGGAAGACATAAGACAGAAAAAAAGAAAGAAGAAAATTTCTTAAGTTTTTCTGTGTTGAAAGATATAAATCCAACGACAGGAAACTCCTGCCAAATATTGCCAATTTTTTTTCTTTCATTGTCTATCAAAAATCTAAATTTTCCTAAATGTTATTGTCCGACTAACTTTTCCTTTTTTTTTCTTTTTGCTTGCTAATGTAATTTGTTCTACCTCGACAACTGACTAATTTCCAGGTTCCTGAATAGTAGCAACAGACGCCAAATAAACGTGCACTTTCAGGTTAGGCACAAATATAGAGAAACGATGTGAGTATTTGGGGGTTTGTGTTATCCGAAGGACAAAGGCTCGCGCGCACGCGTGCGCACACACTCAACACAAACACACTTTCGGTTGATGTTTCGCTCCTTTTAAGGTTTTGATAACGCTCATGTAAAAGGAGTGAAACGTCAACATGAAAGTAAACGTTTTCAACATCCAAATAGTTTTTACCTCTTCCATCTATTATGGCAAACAACCAACCATTTAATATTAATAAAAACTTCAAAGAATTCCTCTTGCAATAACTTTCTCCAAAATGTCTGCAAGGTTCTGTTTTGGCTACACCATCAGCGGTATAGTTGTGTTCTCCTTAATCTCATCCACAGTTTGGAATCTCTCTTTTCTAGACTGACATGCCGGAAGTCATCGGTAACAGGTAAAGGTAATGGTTGATGGCACCACCGTATACTCAGGTCATAGAAATTCCCTGATTAGCGTATTAACCTCTAATGAGTCACTGTAAACATCAGCTAAGCTGCTCATGTCAAGGTGACGTGAATTATGGGAGTTTGAGCAGGTCATGAGAGTGGATTCCAGACAGATCGTTCATTCCATTTATTAAATTGTAGGATTATTTTCAATCACTAGACCTACAGTGTCACGTATATTCGGAAATAAGTAATGGCGGGCATGACTGTCCAACGTAGACAGCAGAGTGGCCAACAACGGATTGTAACTAGAATTGTCTGTGGAAAGGGACAATACATCAATTCACATCTCCATATTGAATGGAGATGGTACCAGAAGCTTATCTCGTAGGTCAGTTTAGCTTTAATTAGCTTATATGGGATACGGAAGCAGAAGACCCACAAGGTACTCCTTTTTTCATCTATTTCAACTAATATAAGGCCTAAAGCCACTCAATTTAGAATAAGGTTGTTGTAAGGGAGTAAAGAGAGGAAGTAAGTATAGCATATAATGGAGATATGTGGGATAGATATCGATTCACCATAGAACAGGTTAGGATTGTAGCGGTTGAGCAATCATCTTCTCGGGAGTCTGTTTCACAAAGTAACAGCTCTGGATAAAAAGATGTCTAAGTGGAACATCCTCCTTACTAACGGAATACGAATGGAATGAGTATGAATCGACTTTGTGTTCGTGGCATGGTGTGTTCTAGCTGTTCTGAACTGGTTGAACTAAGGCATGTAGTAAGACTGAATATAACGGCCAGAGGTCATGGGACTTAATATTTAAATCAGTTAGGGACTGTTTGGTCAGATATTGTTTCATTTCCTTCCACTTCCCAAATTCTGTGAACAGTTTCAGCAGTTTCAATGCACAGTCAAAAATAAATGGTTAGACATTGCCAGAATCGGAATATATGTATTCTTCAATATAATATAAATTTCATTGCCGTGTGGGAAGAAGTGATCACTGTTACGCAAATTAGTTCGCCATGTGCCGGGAAAGCGGTGAAGCCGGTGGGGGTGGGGGCATTGCTCTTGATCAATACAAATGCGTTGCGCACACACATAAGTCATAGCACGAGCAGCGGCGAGGAAACATGGCGGTGTCGAAGCAGCTAGTTTGGGGTTATCTGCTTTATGATTTTCAGGGGGGGGGTTGTCCCCAGCTCCATCAAGTCACCGAATACGTCAAACATTTGGGGATAATGCTGTGAGTGAACGCGCAACCAGGCATTTGTTTAAGTCGGGAGATCTGTTCCTTTGCGATGAACCCCGAGGTGGCCGGATGATGAGGCCCTGAAGGCGGCCATAGAAGAGGACAACAGCCAACCTGTGGTGAGCTTGCCGAATGCTTCCAGGTTTCTGATGATACTGTCACACTTCACCTGCACCGCATAGTAAAGACGTACAAGTTGAGCAAGTGGGTAACTCAAACACTGTCGATGGACAACAAGCAACAACAAAGGACACCCAGTTCTCGTTGTTTTCTCGATACCGTAACGTGACCATATTTGGTCGAGTGATCGTCAGTGACGAAAAGTGGGCCCTGTATGCCACCCCTAAGTTTTTCAGACATTGGTTCTCACTATGAGATACTGTGGTTCTCACCACAAGACCACCTCTACTTCCACGCAAGATCATTTTCTGTGTCTGGTGGACTAGTCGAAAAGTAGTACATTATGTGCTGCTACCAAATTTGTACTGTACTCGCCGCAGTTAAAACGTGTGTATCAGGCACTAAAGCAGAAGGAACCAGCATTGGTTTATCACAAGTGTGTACTGTTCTTCCATGACAATGCCTCGAGTGGCCAGGAATAACATGCGGCGACTTGGCTGAAGACATTGTGCCATCCACCTTACTCCCTGGACTTTGCACGAACAGGCTGCTACCTCTTCACTATCTGGACAACCACGTTCGTGGAAAATCATTCGTAAATATATGACTTTACGTGCTGCTACCAAAGGCCAAATTTCACTGCGGACCTGTACTCGCAGCAGTTGAAACATGTGCATCAAGCAGTGAAGCAGAAGAAACCAGCATTGGTTAATCGCAAGTGTGTTCTGTTCTTCCATGACAATGACGCGGGTTGCCACGAATAACAAGCGGCGACTTGGCTGGAGACATTGTACCATTCACCTTACTCCCTGGACTTTGCACCAACAGATTGCCACCTCTTCCAATCTCTGGGCAACCACGTTCGTGGAAAAACCTTCGTAGATGAGGCAGACTAGCGACAGGTCCCCACAGACTTCTTCTCGTCCAAGACACCTAATTTTTACTGCCAAGACATTTGACAGTTGGAGTTATGTTGGCAAATGGTTCTAGATGTCGATGGGGATTACTTTGAGGACTAACGGTATGTCAAATTTGCTTTATATCTTTTCTTTCTAATAAATCAAAAATGGCTAGTTTTTTGGTCACCCTGCAAAACAAAAGGTACAAGTGAATATGATTTATATAATATTAATATCATATAATATTTATATAATATTAATAGGAATCAGATGTCTTTAAATGTGGAGGCATAGATTTCAGTATCTGTCTATATTTCTGAGATGAGGTATTATGTACACTATTTACATGATTCAGACTATTGTTGGCACGTGGAACTAGAACAGTCTACCCCAGTGATCGAAATAAAGGGTTCAGTTCGACATTCCAACCACCTGAAGAAGGCCAGAGCGTACAACGGCCGAAACGTTGTGATAAATATGGCGACAAAGATTAGGACAATAGTCCGAATAATGTAAATAGTATACATAGATTTGTTTGGCACAAGTCGGTTGTTTGGCTGATTTTACATGTCTAATTTTGTACGGGACACACGATGAGATTCGAACTCACAACAGAGATGTCATATTTGGTTTTCTTCAAAGTTCGAACAAATTCAAAAAATATAAAATATCCCGGCATCAATATATATAAATTTCGAAATATCAGAGATTTTCTTCGCGACGCTCCTTGGACTGATATCTTCAACCTCCCCATTGAAAATTGCGCCACTGTGATTTTTTCTTGGGCCAAAGCCGGCATGGATGCTTCCATCCCTTCTCGGAAATACCAGGTGAAACCGCAATCCTTTCTATGGTTCACACCAGCATGAACGGCCACCATAGCACACAGGAAACACTATTTCCGGTTCTACCAGCGTGATAGATTTCGTCATAACAGGGAATTTTTGTTACTGCCCGTAACAAATGTAAGAAAGTTCCCTAAGGAGGTAAGTCCCTGTTTGCTGAGAGAACGAGGCACTGCATAACATCTAAAAACTTTAACTCTCGTGATTAATGGCATTTCTGTAATAGGGTACTAAATAAATGCAAAGTCTCTGTCCCTTCCCCTCTACAATCGATTTGAGATGTCATCATCCTCTGCTGATAAAGCCGAATGCTTTGCCTGTAAATTCTTGTTAAACTCTACTCTTGACTTATCTGGAGTATCCATGCCTAACTTCCCACTTAGAACTGAAACTGTTGAGTGATATATATATATATATATATATATATATATATATATATATATATATATATATATATATATATAACCCTTCTATGGTTTCTGCTATCATCTCTAATTTGGATCCCCACAAAGAATGTGGACCTGATGGCATCCCGGTAATAGTTATTAAGAAGTGTGTTCCCGAACTGGCTCTTGTTCTCTCTAAACTGTATAATAAATGTCTCGTTGCTCCCTGTTTTCCTGCCTGCTGTAAATTATCGTCTGTTGTTTCAGTTTTAAAGAACTCTGATGAACTGTCCAACCTATCCAACTATTGGCCTATTAGCCTTCTACCTCTTTTTGGAAAGCTCCTACAGGCCCTGATCAATGTCTCGATGCCTTTTCTCAGACAGGCATTATGGTTTTCGTTTTTCCAGGTCAACTGCTGATGTATTAACGATAATTTTGGAAAGTGTCTATCATGCTCTAGATAAAAATGGTGAAGCCCGGGCTGTAGCATTGCACATCTCGAAAGCCTTTAACAGGGGTCTGGCATTCGGGTCTTCACAAGTAGGAACGTTACAGTATCTCCGGGCACATTTTTGAGCTGGTTCAGTCATTCCTATCAAATCGTGAAATGAATGTCCTGAACGGCCACTCATTTACATACTATCGTATTAACGCGGGTGTCACTTTCTGAGCGAACGGTTCGGTTTAACTCTCTGCTTTCGGGCGGGAGGAACCCGAAGGAGGCTACGCCGAAGGGCGGAGTCTCCTTCGGGGAGGTAAAACCGGCCCTGAACCCGTTTATACGGGTTCAAATGGGCTATTTTTTTGCCCAGCCTAATGGCTCGGGAATGCCCACGTTAAAAAGGCCTCGTGCCACATGACGCCCTCGTGGGGGGACGACTAAATATAGTCCCCTAGAACTCTGTCTTTGGTCCTACGCTGTTTTTAATCTTCATTAACGACTTTCCCGATGACATCAGCTCTCAAATCGGCACCTACGCTGACGACACGACCATTTTCTCCTGCTTCGATAGAAGGGCTGGTCAGCCCGACAAGGTCAAAATGGCAGTTGGTGTCCAAAAGGACCTCAAGATCGTTGCTAACTGGGACTAAAGATGGCTTGTCAAAACTGAACTTAGTCATCTGAGAGACCCCTCTCTGCCTTCTATCTGCATGGCTGATGCTATCCTCCAAATCCTTCTCGTGCTAACGTTCTGGGCTGACATGAAATAGAAAGACTATATTGAATCCATTGCTAGGTCAGCAGCTAAGAAAGTCGGTTCACTGTGTTGGGCGAGATAATTTTTCTCCCCAGAATCTATCTTAAATGTCTATAAGTCTACCATTCGTCCATACTTAATATATTGCTGCCATATATGGTCCGGTGCCCCTGCTATTTATCTTGAGCTCCTTGATGATCCAAAGAAGAATCAGCAATATTATTGGTCCTGACCTGGTGGATCGGCTTCTGTCACTTGCTCACCGCCTTAAGGTTGCCTCTCTGTGCCTTTTGTTTAAATAAATACTTTTATGGTAATTGTTCGGATGTGGTACCTACACAGTATGAATTTAACCTTAATACTAGACTGGCGGCGAGATCTCATCAAATTAGAGTTGAGCTAGATAGGTGTAGCTGTGCTGAGTTTCTTTTCTCACACCTCTCATCAGTGGAATGACATTCCAGTAACATGCTTTCCAGCCAATTTTAATCTACAAAATTTAAATCCAATGTCAATCGCTATCTACTGTCCTCCTGATTACTCTATTCTCTTTCTACTCATCATTAATGTTTCTGTTTGTAATTCTTCCACACACTGTAACCTATTGCGTGTTAGTGTCTGTACTGCTTTGCTTGGGGTGACACTGATCATTTTTTTTTTAAATCGCCAAATCAAAGCCGGAAATATTATCATTATTATTATTATTATTTTCTTTGATTTTAGGATTTCTTTCCGGGTCCCATCCAGAGACTTAAGGTCAGAAAGGGCATCATGACATTTTGTACTGACCAATTAAAAAAAAAGAACAACACGCATATTTTACATAGATAAAGCCCTTCGTAAGGTGTGGTCTGTACCCGTGAGAATAATTTTTGTATTTCTTTAAGGCAAGGGGTTCCAGGAATCCTTTCAATGAGTCAATATTTTCCAATCAATCCGAGGGCTCCAACTACAACAGAGATTGTTGATGTTCCTATGTGCCACATTTTTGAGATTTTTTTATTGTTATACAAAAAGAACGATATTGAGAATAAAATGAACGAAGCATGCGAGCAACAATGAAGTTTTAAGAAAAATGGGAACGAAAAGAACACTTGTGATTAGCAACAGAAAGAAACATTTAAAATTTAGGGAACATGTGATGAGGAAACAAGACTTGGAAATCTTGATATACTCAGCACATGTTGAAGACAGCGAGCGACATCTCTAACAAGCTCGTTCAAAATGATGCAGAACATGAACTGGGAAAGATAGTAAAGGGTCAACAAAGGATAGGAAGTTGTGGAGAGTCATTATACGCCACATCCGGAATGTATATAGCACATAAAAGGAGAATTATAATGGAATACAAAATTTAAATGAAAGATGCCGTAAAATCGTAGAATATAGCGAAAAAAATGTTGATGACTTAATAATCAAGTTATTTACAGGCATAAATATTTCGTTAAACATGTACTGGAAACCTTTCCACCAAATTACCGCACAAACACAAACACACACTCAGACATATATATATATATATATATATATATATATATATATATATATATATATATATATATATAGAATAAAATCCAAATCTACCTCATTTGAATAGCTATTTCTGCCAATAAGACTTGTTGGCTTTGTCAACTCAAAAATGTGAAGAAATAAAATAGGAACTAAGAAGAAGAAGAAGAAGAAAGAGAAAAAGAAAAAAGAAAGAGAGGAAGAAGAACAGAAAATAAGTGGGAGGCTGCTGATGAAAATATAGACATTAATTTAAACAAACTCTTAATATCATGAGAGGGTAGGTGGAAATGCCTGGTTCAAAGAGACAGTTAAAATGACCTTGGCCTATTTTTTAAATATTAACATCTCAAGTCAGGTTGAAACAAAATTACAAAAATAAAGACATATATGAAGATGGTGAGAAAAGTCGAAAATTTATAAAAAATGTATTTCACCGAAAGCATCTCCTCTCTCTTGCTTCCTCAGGTTAAAATGAAAGAAAGACAAAACCGTAGTAAGGAAAAATACTCTGTGATATCTGGATAAGTACAGATCATAATTCAAATTAAATTACCTTATCAGATACAATGTCCAAACTCATGAGAGTTTCTGTCCACCTTCTTGTTTGTGTGTTTTATATGCATATATATCTATATTATGCTCACGTGTCCGAGCGATTAGAACGTTCGCTTTATGACCATGAAACTAGGGTTCGAATCTCACAATTGTCGATTTGTCAGGAACATGACATCTTGACGTCACTGGCATTGCTGCAGCTTGGACAATACCTGAAAATTATACCACGGGTTGACCCAAGCCTTGTGAGTGAGATGCCTGAAAAATCATACCACGGGTTCACCCAAGCCTTATGAGTGAAATGCTTGAAAAATCATACCACGGGTTGAAATGCCTTGAAAAAAATCATACCACGGGTTGACCCAAGCCTTGAGAGTGAAATGCCTGAAAAATCATAAACGGGTTGACCCAACGGGTGGAAACCCAAAATCATATCACGGATGGACCCAAACCATGTGAGGGAAATGCCTCAAAAAAAATCATACCACAGGAGGGTTGAAAACCCAACCACCTTGCCTGAGTGAAAAAATGCCTGAAAAATCATACCACAGGTGGACCCATGCCTTGTGAGGGAAATGCCTGAAAAAATCATACCACGGTTGTGAAATGCCTGAAAAATCAAAAATGTGAGGGAAATGCCTCAAAAAATCATACCAGTGGTTGACCCAAGCCTTGTGAGTGAAATGCTTGAAAAATCATACCACGGGTTGACCCAAGCCTTGTGAGTGAAATGCCTGAAAAATCATACTACGGGTG
The DNA here is from genome assembly GCA_903632075.3 of Acanthosepion pharaonis. Taxonomy (NCBI): domain Eukaryota; kingdom Metazoa; phylum Mollusca; class Cephalopoda; order Sepiida; family Sepiidae; genus Acanthosepion; species Acanthosepion pharaonis. The sequence continues at coordinate 4,525,709 of CAHIKZ030005555.1, forward strand.
GACCCAAGCCTTGTGAGGGAAATGCCTGAAAAATCATACCACGGGTTGACCCAAGCCTTGTGAGTGAAATGCCTGAAAAATCATACCACGGGTTGACCCAAGCCTTGTGAGTGAAATGCCTGAAAAATCATACCAGGTTGACCCAAGGTTGTGAAATGCCTGAAAAATCCCACGGGTTGATCCAACCCTTGTGAGGGAAATGCCTGAAAAAAATACCACGGGTTAACCCAAGAAAATGCCTGAAAAATCATACCACAAGCCTTGTGGTGAAATGAAAAAAGCCTACGGGTGGAGGGAAATGCCTGAAAAATCATAAAAGTTGACCCAAGCCTTGTGAGTGAAATGCCTGAAAAATCATACCACGGGTTGACCCAAGCCATGTGAGTGAAATGCCTGAAAAATCATACCACAGGTTGACCCAAGCCTTGTGAGTGAAATGCCTGAAAAATCATACCACGGGTTGATCCAAGCCTTGTGAGTGAAATGCCTGAAAAATCTTACCACGGGTTGATCCAAGCCTTGTGAGGGAAATGACTGAAAAATCATACCACGGGTTGGCCCAAGCCTTGTGAGTGAAAAATGCCTGAAAAATCATACCACGTGTTGACCCAAGCCCCTTTAGGGAAATGCCTGAAAAATCATACCACGGGTTGACCCAAGCCTTGTGAGGGAAATGCCTGAAAAATCATGACCCAAGCCTTATGAGTGAAATGCCTGAAAATCACGGGTTGACCCAAGCCTTGTGGTCTGAATAATCAACGGGTTGACCCAAGCATTTTGAGTGAAATGCCTGAAAAATCATGATCCAACCCTTGGAGGGTTGAAAAATCATACCACGGGTTAACCCAGCCTTGTGAGGGAAATGCCTGAAAAAATCATACGACGGGTGAAATGCCTGAAATGCCTGAAAAATCATACTACAGGTGGACCCAAGCCTTGTGAGGGAAATGCCTGAAAAATCATACCACGGGTTGACCCAAGCCTTGTGAAAAATGCCTGAAAAATCATACCACGGGTTGACCCAAGCCAGTGAAATGCCTGAAAAATCATACCACAGGTTGACCCAAGCCTTGTGAGTGAAATGCCTGAAAAAATCATACGGGTTGATCCAAGCCTTGTGAGTGAAATGCCTGAAAAATCTTACCACGGGTTGATCCAAGCCTTGTGAGGGAAATGACTGAAAAATCATACCACGGGTTGGCCCAAGCCTTGTGAGTGAAATGCCTGAAAAATCATACCACGTGTTGACCCAAGCCCCTTTAGGGAAATGCCTGAAAAATCATACCACGGGTTGACCCAAGCCTTGTGAGGGAAATGCCTGAAAAATCATACCACGGGTTGACCCAAGCCTTATGAGTGAAATGCCTGAAAAATCATACTACGGGTTGACCCAAGCCTTGTGAGGGAAATGTCTGAATAATCATACCACGGGTTGACCCAAGCATTTTGAGTGAAATGTTTGAAAAATCATACCACGGGTTAATCCAAGCCTTGTGAAGGAAATGCCTGAAAAATCATACCACGTGTTGACCTAAGCCTTGTGAGGGAAATGCTTGAAAAATCATACATTGGGTTGACCCAAGCCTTGTGAGGGAAATGCCTGAAAAATCATACCACGGTTTGACCCAAGCGTTTTGAGTGAAATTGGGTAGACGGAACTCTTTCAGTCGTCGATTGTTGTACTAGCACAATGTCACAAGTCATCGTGACCGGAGATTTCAGTGTGCTGGCTTTGTTCAGACTTTTGATCACGCTCTCTCCCAGACACTGTAACTAAGGTGCACTCAGCATGATTGCACTGCAGTGTAAATAAAAACTGTCTGCAAGGATTTGTAGTAGACGGAGACGCTCAGATATGAGAAGGCCAGCCATTTTATCAGTATTAGAGCCGTTTGGTATCATCAGGTTCACTGTTGCCTCGGGTTCTATTATACATATTACACACACACACACGCACACACACACACACATATACATATATATATATATATATATATATATATAATTATTTATTCGAAAATTATAACATAAATATGTTATAAAATCACTACAAAAATAGCCATTTTGTTTCAACACATCTGGTGTCTTATATATATTAAAAAGAACAGAGAAACCGCAAATGTTTTTGGCTATAATGTGTATTTTTAAAAAATTCATATTTACTTTATTTTCTAATATGGATTTTTTAAAAATATGTATTACACTTAATTTTCCAATATGGATGTTTTAAAATATATTTTATACTTTATTTTCCAATATGTAAAATAAAGTAAATATATATTTTAAAAAATCCACATTATAACCAAAAACTTTTGCGGTTTTTCTTTTTCTCTTCTTTTAAAATATACACTTTTCTCTCGTTGGAACAATCATAACCTCTTCCTTATATATATATATATATATATATATATATATATATATATATATATATATATATATATATATATATATATAGTGTCTTTTGCAGTTTAGCTAATCAAAAGAAATTTAATAGCTACCCGAAAAAAATATATCAAGGTTTTCGCAAAGTCGTTTCTATTTATTTGTTTACTTTTCTCACCAGCCACACACAACTGCCTTGAACAGAGTCGTGGGGAGGGGGGCATTCCTTTCTTTGAAATTATGTCGGAAGAAGGCAAGAAGTACGCCGATATGGGTGGGGAACTTTAGTAATTTACACCTGTTGAACTCTCCTTTTAATTTAATAAGACGAAAATCTTGGACGAAACAAAAACCTCTCGACCTGCCATCATCGTTTACCTTATGTAAAACGCTTCTTTTTTTTTCAAAGCCGTGGCCATTATCCTGATCTTGTGGTAGCCATTATCCCGATGGTGTGGTGGCGTCGACGGTGGCACCGAATGTCGTTATTCCAGTCGCTATGAACATTAAAAAATGTTTATTATTCTTCACTCTTCAGCTGGTTATTTCGATCGTTTTAGTGTTGTACAGCTGGCACTAATATGATTTGTTTTACTAAGCTCGAGAGCCTCCCAAGAGGGATATTCTCAGACTAGTAATCATGAATGAGGTGTGTGATGCGAATGGAAGATGAGGGAGCAGGAAATTATGAGGATAAGGAGGATAGATAACGATTGACCCGTGACTTGAAGATTAAGGCGTTAGGCCGTCTGTTTCTCAAAGTGGACAAAAAAGCTATCCAAGTGGAACTTCTTTCTAACATTAACAACACGGGAGAAATAATGGTGATTTGAACCCATGGAATTAGCAGTAAGTGTCTTAATTGATGGTTCTAAAGGATGCCATTGAAACAGCGATAGATTAGCATTATTTATATTCGGTATAATACTCTCATCTTTATTGTTAATACTACAATGTTTCTGATGTTAGGCCATCCACCCTTCTTCATCGAAACTTAATTTGTCCCTGATTATCATTGTTAATGATATTTTCAAAGCTTAGCTAAGTATGGCACAAATCCAGTGAAGACAATCTTATAAACGAGGAGGGTTTGCCTACCTGAAAAATCAGCATTCCAAGTCTTTGTTTTTGTTTCGAACTCAAAATTTTGATATTCGTAAGGCATTTAAATATTCCAGACGCGAAACAGATCCTTTCTTTTTCTTTAATACACTACCAAAGCAAATACACCTTTGTGAAAATTAATTGAAATAAACGCTTTAGTTTCCTTTCTTCCAAACATACGGTCAGTTTTATACCAACCGATGTGACAGGGTGTAATCGATTTCTATTTACCTCAGATTAGGTCATTTGCAGTGGTGTGCAGTAATATGAATCTATTTTCTGGGTATGTGATGAAATTTTCTTGGCCTTGAAAAATATTGTGTCATCCGTGATTGCATCAGATTTTTATCACGCCCAGACACTATTGTATTGACTGTCGATTAGCTGTCCTACGGCCATTGTCTTCGATGGGCGTTACTCCAGGGAAGTGTATGAAAATTGTAACGCTGTATGAACACACTGGCAAGCTTTAGCAGTGAGCAAATCAAAATACTATCGACTGGCTCGGAAACTAAATCCAATCCAGATTCTGTGGTCAATCTGCAATGAACGACTTTGAAGTACTAATATGTGCACTGGATCATGTTTCATTAGAAAAATACGAAAAAAAAAGTAAATAATAACGGAATTATTCGTTTTGTTTCAATTAATTTGCACAAGGTTGTATGTATCTTAAACTTTAACAAATGGGAATAATAATTGTAATAAAATAGGAGCTTAAAATTTAAACATTTAAAAATAGAAGAACAAGATGAAAAAGAAAAAGAGAGAAAGAAGAACAGAAAGGAAGTGGGAAGCTCCTGATGAAAATATAGACATTAATTTAAACAAACTCTCAATATCATGGGAAGGAAGTGGAAATGCCTGGTTCAAAAAGACAGCTTAAATAACCTTGACCTATTTTTTAAAATATTAACATCCCAAGTCAAGTTGAAAGAGAATCACAAAATTAAAGACATATATATATATGAAGATGTTGAGGTAAATGTAATTAATTTACACAACGGTGTAGTAGGAAAGAGTGGTTAGTAGAATGTTATTCCAATCTAAAAACCTATCTCAGCTACAAAGTAAACCTATGCTATCATTATTATTCTTATCATTCTAAATATGATCCATGAAATTTCCTCGGTGTCGCTTTGCAATCTAGAAAGTGAACACAACGTAATTCACATATCTCGTTGAACTTGGCTGTGATGTCTTCTCATAACTTAAATGTATTGCATGCTTCACATGAAAGTAGTTTTCTTAATTGAAAAGGGAATGAAGGTTCGATTACTGTCGGTAAGTAGATTTTCTTTGGTAAATATTTCGATCTCTAAGACAGTAGACATCAATATCACTCAAACAGTTATGTGAATAAAAACGTACAATGTACTTTGAAAAAATAGGAAAAAAATTTAAACCTTCCCGCTACGAGGAGTTTCAGCCTGTGGATCCCCTCGAGGTAGCAACAGAATAATCCGATCTGTTACTACCTGAAGAGCCACAGGTGAAACCGCGGTGACGATAAGTTTTAGATTTTTTTACTGGCTATATATAATGGTTGGCTAAACCCACACACACCCGTGTGCAAAGGCGGCTAACCAATCCCGGTTTAAAACGGCGCTCAGGCACATTTGAGCCTACCTGTGGTGTATACTGAAACAATGGTGAGCGGACATTAGTTATTTTAGCATCATCTAATATAATCGACAGGTTGAACGAGGCCATTAAGCTTAAATCTTCGAGCACGATGATTTGTGATTTCGTGCTATTAAAACTATACATGGCCTCAAATCAATTCCGTCCACTCGATTAAATCCACATGACGTAGGTCAACACGTGCTATCATTTTCTAAGCCCTTCCCAAATGTTCTGCATGCTGAAATTGTCTGCTGCTGACATCAAGAAGTCACTAATTAATCATAGTGAGGTTTGAACCAGCGTCTCATGTTCAGAAAGCGAATGCTCTAAACACGCACAGGCCCCACATCACACCCATACCCCATATATATATATATATATATATATATATATATATATATATATATATATATATATATATATATATATATATATATATATATATATATATATGGCCACGTGGCCTAGTGGTTAGAACGTTTGTTTTACGACCATGAATGAGACTACAATTCATCATACCTATTTATTTTTTTTAATGTGTGGGTCTGATGAATTTGATCGTGATTACGATTACAATGTAATAAACTATAACTATGGAATATTAGTGTTTGAGCCTTTTTTATATATATATATATATATATATATATATGTGTGTGTGTGTGTGTGTGTGTGTGTGTACACATACAGACACACACATATAATATCAATTGATAATTGATAGGGATAATTCCAATATGAGCTCTCTATGTATGTAATTACAATATAGAACTCTCTCGATATATATATGCATATACATGCGTGTGCGTGTGTGTGTGTGTGCGCGCGCGTGTGTATATAAAATAGTATACAGATTCCAGGCAAAGTTTTGATGAAATATGACAAATAGCAAAACTTTTCATTGAAACTAGATTTGATTACGCGTTTCGCCTTTCTAGGATTCATCAAATGAAAAAAACAATATATATATATATATATATATATATATATATATATAGAGAGAGAGAGAGAGAGAGAGAGAGAGAAATCAACCAATCAGTCAGCTATGTGCCATGCGTGATACACGCTTAAGCGATCATGTATCTTTCGATACATGACTGACGAGGCACATTTTTTCCCGAAGTAGTTTGACATTTTTTTCTGCGGTAGACCCGTTGCCATCCAAGGCCATAGAGGCCGGTTTGTCCTGCTATTTGCCCATACCTGAGGGGAGGGGAAGAAGAGGATTCATACATTTCCCAAGGTTATTAGTACGTAACTAATACAAGTACCAAATGCTACTCACGGTAGATTACTCAGTAAGATTGTCAGGAAGGAGAAAGTAAGAGAATATTATGAGAACGAGTAGGATTGACTTTGCTTGACCATGGATTGTTAAGTTCTTCAATTTCCAGAGCATTGCAAATTGAAACTTAAATGGGTCATGGTTGGTTAGTTCCTCTTCTTCCTTTTACTCTCTCCTTGTATAAAATTCACGTTAGATCAAAAATTCCTTTTTCATTCTAAATTTGTTTTTTTTTCCCCGGTAATTCCTCTTCTAGGTTTCTCTCTTCTGAACAAAAATTTCGTGGTTATTTGTTGTTGTTTCTAGAGTCCCTTCTCCCATTTCATCCGCGTTTGTGGTTCACATTTTCTGGCTGGCAGTCACGGGATTACGATCGGGCTCACCCGGCTGCACAATGTGACACCTGACTGGCGCGGCACCTGCCCCATCGGTTCCAGCCTTGTTCACGCCATTATTTACATTATTTCTAATTGTCATATCATTCATGAATGAGTTACATTTTAAAGTTAACATTAAACAGTATTGTTATCGAAACACCTCCCACCCAAATATCCCCTCAAGAAGCTTCATCCGCTCTTTGACAGGTATTATTTTTAATTCTGCTAAATGTTTAGCCACTCTCCTCACCTTGAAAACCTGGAGAGGAAACCTGTTTAGTCACCGATAAGCCTACCATGCGGTAAGTAGTACTGAGTTACATGGTACATGTATCACGTTATTATTATTATTATCATTATTATTGTCATTAATTTTCAGACAACTTGACTGTAAGGGCTCTTAATGAGGATCAAGTTACATAAGTCTCCACAATATTCCACTATTATCTTCGATATGCTTGCCAATTATAGCTATATTATTGTTCTGGTAATCGCAAAACTTTAACAGATTTCCATTTCATTTATTATTGCCATTATTTTGAATTTGAAAGTCTTATCGAATTCTGTTCCTTCTTGTCTCTAGAAAAGGTTCTTGTTTATGCTTACAATCTTGGTGCGCATGCTCAATTTTGAACAATTCCTAGTGGTTCACCGTTCTTACCAAGTTATGTCTATTTTTATACGCTGTCAGAGCTAATTTGTCACATTCACTCTGTTATTTTTACTGAATGAGCTTTTACGTCGGTAATATCTGATGGCTTTCACTTGAAATGGTGTGACAGCAAGGCTCCGTAATGTTCCAGAACACGGCATAATGTTCCAGAGTTTTTCCAGATGTCTCCTCAGAATTTTTGCTAATTTCAATAATGCTTTTCTTGGAATAGTTTCAATTCGTACAAGGTTTTCTAATTTGCCATGCTATTTGACAAGCGTCATTAATGATGAGTAAAAGTATCGCCTTCAAGTTTTTAATTCTACATTTTTAGTTCTACAAATGGTCTAGATATTTTTTCTAACTTTTCTTTTTCTTTCTATTTCATTTTGTTGTTTGCTGGAATAATAGCATCGAATATCTAACAATTTTTCCTCTTATTTATGATGAATAGATCTGGTTTTCTGACCTAGGTTAGGTGATCCCAGAGAATCTTTTTTTTTTTATTCTATAGGACAATTTCTGGTTTATGAATAATCATTTGGTTTGCATTGTTAAATTTCAGCTGTTAGGCACAGTTCCCAAGGGGTCATTTTCCTACCCAGTCATGCATATTTCTTCTTGGTCCAAAATGTTGCATTCAAATTCTTGTTGATGGTGTTGTTGCTGCGGTTGTTGTTGTTGTTGTTGTTGTTTCGCAGCTTTGATACTGGCTTTTAAAAAACATACCAACAAGAAATGAAAATTTGTCAAGTTGAAAACAACACGCGCGAAATGAAAGCAATAACAACAACAATATCAGCATTAATAATGTTATATACCGTACCTATGAACACTAATATTCCCAATACGTTGGACATTATTGTAAGTCTTGTCTAAGTAATCCACCAAAAGCAGTGGTTTACCTACTTCACGCCGCTGGCGAGTATTGTATTTTGTTGATGTTATAAAGATTACCATTTCATTTCCAACCTCCGATTTGGTTATTCCTCATTCAGTAACCCTTTTTGGTTACAACAAATAATAATAATAATAATTTATTCTCATTCTTTTTTTATATGAAATAACAATATCAAAAGGCAAAATTCAAATATTTTATCCCGTTACCTGAAAAAATAAAATGTATTTATCAAATTTCAGCACAATTCATGATGAATTGTGCTAAAATTTGGTAAATACATTTTAATTTTTTTACCACTCGCACACGCGTACACACATGTACACACACACACACACACACACACACACACACACACACTCTTACTCTTGTTTTTGTAAGTGTGAAATATTCTGCATAAGTGATAGAGATTGTAATGATTTAAATCATTTTTCATTTTTTTCGTATTTTACTGATGCAGATATTATAGCTGTATGTTGTACGAGGATGGACACCAACAGACTATGGTTGGATGAGTTGATTCCTTCTGCAATTCCTCATGATTGTTAAATCCCACGTACCTGCGCAGGACTATTTGAACCCTCAGTATCAGATAATTTTACTCTAATAACCAAAACCAATCAAAATAAGACAGCCTCATAATTTGATTAGTCTGATAAAACAATGGTGTGGTCGTGAATGCCCAAATCATATCATAAAAATATGACCCTTCCCCAAATATATCTTCATATAGGTCATATATTATGCATTAATGGTGTTTTCTTCATCCTATGAGAAAACTTTCAGCTATTCCTCTGTTTGTTGAACTATCACAACGACTTTCTATTCAGCATAGTTTTTTTTTTTTAAAGTTTCCGATATTTTTTCTTTTATATTCACTACGTTTAGTTATGTACGGCATAAGGCTAAATTGTAGAAAATGGAGTGTGAAGTTTTTACTCTATTCTTTCGTTAGAAGTGGGTGCTTGGTTGCCTCAAAAATTAGCATCCAAAGTTCTGCCTTTCGGGTAGGTAAGGCTCCTTATCTCGGAATCTATCGTAAAGAAATCTCTTGAAACTTGAAATTCAAACAGATTTGTGGACTTTCCGGTCGAGTATTTTCCTAGAGGACTTTCCACTCGGGTATTTTATGAAGTATTCGAATGTTACTCTTTTGTATTCTCAGCCGGGATAATCCAAATAAACATTGTAGGTGGGGGGGGGAGAAATCCGATCCTGTCTTTGAAGTGATGGTTAGCAAACATCACCACAACCACAAAAATTTGATTTCTTAGAGGTTGGGAATTTTTACAATGTGGGTCTGTTCACGTCCGTGTACGCTTTTCTATGAGTACCTCGGTATGTCCAAATATGTTTGCATTGCGATCATGAGTATTTATTTAAAACACGTGTGCAATCAGATTGTGAAAGAGAACTTCTAAACGTTCATCAGAGGTACTAACAACTATCGCTTTTTCATATCTATTTAGAATAAAACAGCACATAACCAAAAGGATAGAAAATGACGTAGGAATATTATGTTGCGACATTCTTTCATGTGAGGGAAGCAGTCTTCCCTGGAAATCAGCAGTTATTATATTGAATCGAATACAGACATCTACCACTTTACAACAATATGTTCGTAACTTAATGATAAAAGCGGCATTTTTTTTTAGATAAAACATATTTGTTTTTCAACGTAATCTCCTTCTTTGACAATGCACTTAATTCAGTAGTGGATATTAATCATATAGATCTAAAAGGATAACGTTAAATTTTCAGATCTAATTCAACTAATAACAGTGTTTCAGACGACGAACTTTTACTGATACTCATTTCTCGGCTCTGAAGTAGGTCCTGATCGCTATGTGCGGATGCGCGGGGGTGCAGCTTTCACTGCACCTTCTGTCTAATTATCTAAGATTCGTGAGTCATATTCCCCAGGAATCGTAGAAAAAACTAAAAAGAAACTATCATATTACTTACGCTTTCAAGACTGCTAACAGAGTTTTGTGAAGAATAGAGTCTGAGAAACAAATTCAGAAGGTGTTTCCCCATTTTGACAGCACACAGACGCACACACGCACACACGCACGCACCCACACACACACACACACAGACATGCACATACATATATATATATATATATATATATATATATATATATATATATATATAGGTCAACACCGAGCGGTGACAGTCTATTTCATGCTTGAGTGGAATCTTCAGGCCTGAATAGTATATATATATATATATATATATATATATATATATATATATATATATATATATATTTAAATATTTAAAAAAAAGAAAGAACAGTAAGATATATAATCCGGTGTTCTTATAGATATTTTTATTTTTACAAAATAGTGCCCAATGTAAATTTACAGAGCATTAATATTATAAATCAATGTATTTAAAATATGTTTTTTCCGCTACGCAGTTCTAACCATGTTTCAAAAATGGAAGCTAAAAGCCACGAATTTAATTTTGCAATTTAAATTAAAGACATTAGTTCCATTTCACCCTCAAGCGAATTTTGGAGTAACTTTTAAAATTACTGGGTTTTAAAGACACAGCTAAAATCACGTTTCCATGGTTACAGATAAATCTACTTCAATTGGACAAGGGTTGTCTGGGTTGTCCTTATGTCTGTATCATTGTATCGGTTATTAGCTACATAATTTTTCAATGAGAACTCAAATGTCATAAATTTTACTTAAAAAAAAAATGTACCCTAATATACATGCTTATACTTGATGTAAAAATAATCCTACATAATATAAGGGATTCTAAGACATTTAACTGTCCATAAAAAAAATATAGTATAATAAAAATTAAAAATGAGAATATTTCTAATCATAGTTGAATAAAAAGTATTCTAATCTGAACACCCCCGAAAATCTTTAAATTTACAAATAGGAAAAAAATGTCGTAATTTTTTTGCCGTTAACAATAATTTAAAAAAAACCCTGACGACATGCATTCAACGGATGACAGTTCTGCGTTCTCCTGTTTGTGTGACATGGTGAAGAGTCCTGTTGCCAGATATAGGGTCTTCCAGCAGCTACTCTCTTGACCCAGGGCAGCACTACATCTTCGTGTTGAGTCTGAGGCTCTGTGAGAAGATGAATAAAGACAACGTCGCTATCACTCATGATCACTCCAAATACCTAGGTAATCACCATTACACTCATCCAACTCTTTCCGAAACCTCTTTCAAATTTCTAAGTGAATTGCGCTATGGTGCTCTTTTTCTCACAGATGATGCCCAACTGACCCCACTACACTGTGCAGTCGACAAAATCAAAAACAAACAACGCGCTTGCACGAAATTAAAAATATAAAATGCGACAATTTACACATCGCATCCTATATGTGTGTGTGTCTCTCTCTCTCTCTCTCTCTCTCTCTCTCTCTGTGTGTGTGTATGTGTGTGTGTGTGTGTAAAAATAGAGTGGACACTGAGGTCAACACCTAGTGTAGGTATCTCCTGAAATTGAAAAAAATAGAGCATAGTCTGATGAAAAAGACGCCAAAATTGACGAAAACAAAATTTTATCGTCAAAATGCTTATGTTTTTTAAGAAGAGGATAGACCAAATTTTTTTTAATTATTTTTCAAAATTTTTCCATATTTTTAGAATATTCTAAATTTTGATTTAAAAAACCTTGTTTATCTTTTTCGCAACAAAGGGAGGTAAATAACATAGATAAATTTTAGCGCGTTTTTTTGGTATTATACCTATTAATTTGGAAAATTTTGTAAAAATAAAAATAATTGTCAGATGTTAATGAAACTTTCAGAAAATATTCACAAATGATCGAAATTATTATGAATATGTTTTTTTTTATTAAAGTCATGGCAGAAATATTTTTTTTTTATTTTTATTAACACCCCCATATCTAATTTTATGAAAAACTCAAAAAATTCCATACCATCGGTTTTTAGTGATTACAATATTTAAAGCACAAGGCTTTGAAGAATGTAAATCATATTTTTTTTTTTTTTAAGAAACTCAGTACCTGAAAATCAGCTCTGAATTGTAACATACAAAACTCAATAAAAACAAATATACTATTTAATCTCAAACGCTTTTATTTGTTTTTTATTTGTTCGTATGAATATGGACAATATTTTCTGAAAGCAAAAAATTTTTCAATGAAAATTGAATTTTTAATACAATTATTTCTCATTTCTTTAATTTTAAATCGAAATTTTAACACTTTTCATTACACTTTTTAAAAAAATTATAAAAATAAATAACAGCACCATCAACCTTTGTACTTCTCATTCTTAGCTCGTCATTGTCTAGGATTTGAAAATTGTATAATTTGGACCCATCCGATGACACCCACTAATGAAAAAATGTAATTATGTTTTGATAAAAAGCGCTTAAATGGGTTGTCATTAAAAAGTACGGAAGGTCACGTGGCTTGTGTAAGCGTAGATTTCATTATTTATAGTATTTATTATCTCTAGTGTTACGTGTTGATAATTGTAACAAAGGAAAAAAAATGATTTACCACAACACAGAGCTAAATCACAAACAAATATTTAATTTACTAAAACAGAACAAAACATATACAGGATAAACAATTGTAGCCTACAAAACAGAAAACACAGAGTTACTGGCGAAGTGTTACGAGGGAGAAGGAAAGGGAGTCAAATCACTTTAGGGCGAGTGAAGTAATCTAAGTGCTATATTTGGAAATCCACAAAGGTGTGTAAATAAATATTAATTTTTAGTTTGGTCAATGAAAATTAGTCAAAATTCTATTTACCAACTTTGTTCCATGAAATTCTCTTTTGGGTTTTGGTTGGTCGGCAACTTTTTATAGAGATTCTTTCGGCTGGATATAATAGTCCTTGAATCAAAAGCCGGAGTTGATACTGACAGCATTGACAACCCTTTTCCAAAATGGGGCTAACACCTAATTTGCATATTTCTAGATTTTTCTCGAATATACTAGAATGATCTAGAATCTTCCAAACATTCTATTTCTAATTTCTCTATTTTACAACTACTTCATGACTGAAAACTTTTTGTAATAACAAGTAGAACTCAAAGGAATCCCTTATTATAGAAATGCATCCTCGTAACAATAGATAGTATCAACAAAGTTATGTTTTAAGTTCCAGTAATAATAAAATAACAAAATTAAGGAAATTGGAATGCTAATTTTTTTGTTTTTTATTATCTATAATTACGGGGTAGTACATTGATTCACAAAAAACAAAAAACGTTACGTCACGTATGACCATCTGTATGATAACGCGAATCTCACGTGAGCTGTCGATATGTGATGACAGGTATCACTTGTCACTCGAGAAATGACAACACAGTTCAGATCGCTTACTTTTTATTTCGAACAATTTTTTTATTCGAAAAAAAGTAAGTAAAAACTTCTTTCAAAATATTTTAACTAATCTTTAAATTTGCTAATTTTAGTCAAATAAATTTTGAAAAACGTAGAATTGATTTTTTGGTATAATTATACCAAAAATAAACGAGGATTTTAACTTGTTTACAAAATTAGAAAAAAAATGGCTGATAGCTACTAATTTTGATGACAGAAATAAACAACATTTTAAATAAAATTTCGGACCTGATAAGAATGAGTAAAAAATTTTAAAAATAATCAAAAAATACTTTGGTGTTTCTTCTTAAGAATGATATATATATTTAAGCCGATAAAAATTTATTACATCGTTTTTTTTCATGCTATATGTTTTTTTGTAGCAATTTCGTGGAGGTACCTAACCTAGTGGCAGCATTATATTTCATTCTTGAACACAATATTCAGCTATGGCTTGAAAATTGCGTTCAAACATGAAACAAACTGTTGCCTCTCGGTGGTGTCCTCAGTGTCAACTTTTATATCTATATACTCTCTATGCTTGATATTGAGCACTTTTACCCATAAATATAGCATACCGTAAGACTTTATTTTTATCATATATATATATATATATATATATATATATATATATACCGGGTGTATACCGGGTGTTACATCAAAAATTATAGAAATTGTGTAAAAGCAAAATTGTTTATTTGTTTGATTAAACCGCTGTATCTTAGAAATGATTAAAGATATCTTACTGAAATTCTCTGAGGTTTTTATAACACTATTCTACTCTACTTTGAGCAATAAGAGTGTATAATTACTCTGCAACTTTAACAGAAGAATCATGATGAAATCGATCATAAACGAAGATGACATGTTCATCATTAATTAATCATAGTCAAGGATCGGAATCTCATGGAGTATTAAAATAAACTTCAAACATATATATATATTATTCCAGGATCATTTTTCAACTTATTCAAGATGATCTTCGCCCACTCTAACCTTCTAACTTTCTGTCTTGGTGTAATAAGTTACCTCACAGTTTTCATTTTCAAGTTTTTTTTTTCACTGCTCATTGGACTGTCATCTCACGTGCCAAAAGTCTTATGGATTGAGTTGGATATTTGAATTGAAATGATGATCCCTCTTCCTGTTGTGACCTCCTAATCCAGTTTTCCTCTTTAATGTTCTCTCTTTGTTTAAAACTTGTTCACCGTTCTCTTGATGGTTTTTGAAAGGACATTGAAAATGGAAGCATGAGTATTAATGTTTGTACTATTACTGAATGCATGGCTGGTCTTTTTCCTCTCACCATTGCTCATTTGGGAATACAGTGAAGCTGACACAAAAAACGATTTTAAACCTGTTCTATTTCTAGCTGAATAACTCAAAGTGATTATTCTGATAAATGGTGTCGAGATGGTTAAACCTGAAAACCTGGAAAAAAAGAAATTCAATTAGTTTAGTGTTTTTTAGACATTAAGCATTTTGTGGGGTTGACAGTTATCGCATACTGTTACACGAGTTGGACACCCGCTATATATTATTGACCATTAGAAAAAAAACTTTCAGTAAGTATAATGTTTCTAAAAAAGATCCGACAATGCATTTCGCCAATTAGGCTTCATCAGATCGAATGCAAAAAAATGAGTTGCGTGTGTATGTATTTGTGTATGTTTAAAATAATGAAATCTTATAAATTTTTTTCGCAAGCTGGCCTTGCTCGGGACTAAAAAAGAATAAGAAAATTAGTGATTTTTTTAAAAAAAAAAAGTCGTTTGACATTTTATGTTCTTTCTTTAAGAGTCCGAGTTTAGAGATAGAATCCATCAGAATGGCTAATTTCATTATTTTAAAAACAACGTTGTTGCTGACTCACTCAAGATATAAGAGAATTTTTTATAAGCAATCTCTAATTGACGAGGTGGGAAAATGGAAGAGAAATTTATCTGATGTCAACGTTTAATGATGGCAACGTCAAATGACACATAGGAAATAAAATATGTTTGTTTGTTTTTTTTTGGGGGGGGTCTTATTTTATTAAACTACGGATTCTTGACATTCCAAATGTAAGAGTTGTCGGCAAATTTTGTCACCTGCCATTTTGTCCCTTGATAAGAGAACAATAAAAGCGAGAAACATCGACATATATAAGAATCTCACTCTTTCATTCAATCATTCTCTTTTATTCTCTTTTTCTCAATCCCTCTTGACAGCCAAAATACAATACAAAAAAATCGACTACTCACCATCTTTCTCCTCGTCTGTATTTATTTATCTATCTTTCTATCTCAATATATATATATATATATAATTTAAATAAAATAACTTCGTTAATTTACATATGTTTAATACGGCCCGTCAAAAATGTGTAAATTTCTTTTCATTTTTGTTTCAACCTTTGGAAGTAAAGTCTGATGATCCGCAGTCCTTTTAAAAGGGCTTTGGTGAAATAATTTATTACATGGAACCTTAAAGTGGTCTGTTTTTATTTAAATTATTTGCTCTGGATTTACATTGAGCTCTCTGGATTTTATCCTCCTTAGGTTTACCCATACGGATTACGTAGTTTTTCATAAACTATATATATCGACCTCGAGATCGAAAGTTTCATTAACGAAAACGCGTCTCCCGACAGGAATAGACACCAAACAAAAAGGCTTTACAAGTTCGATTCCTGCATATTTTTTCTTAATATGTCTTTCTCTAGGCCAGTAGATATAAAAAAAAAATTCACTGTTTTAAAAACTACGGGATCCTCTCTCCGATGTGTCACAAGGCCGAAAGCACGCAGTGAGGATCGAATTCGCAACTCGGTTGTGACTGTTCTAGCAAAACAACCTTGCTAACCCTAACCCACCACGCCGAAGTGCCCTTCTGTCTGCCTATGTTCGTTATTTTGCCTAGAAATCGATACTTTATCATGTATCACTGGGTGATACCATATTAAAAACTTGTACTGTATGATTTTGAATACATATCCACAAAACGCTATACAGTTGCTATTCTATTGCTCAAATAGGTTCTAACTAATCCATGAAGGTACCGCGTATTATGTAAATTACAGGTTACCCAACAAGTAGCAGGAAATTTTAAATTTACTATATGATGAAAAAAAAACTTAGCTAACATATAAAAAATTAACTATATATTTTACTATATGAATGAACTAAAAAAAAAAATTAACGAACATATAAATCCTTTAACTTTTGTTCTTCCCGGACGCCGCAGTTATCAAATTTTCAACACGAGGTGATTGTCCTCTTTAAGAAAGAACATCCGAATTGGGGAGAGAAAAAATGCCAAGATATTTTGTCAGAGTTCTTTAGTTTGATCACCAAATCTAACATCTGTGTTTTTGTTCTGTTTTACGTTACTAAATTTTTATCCTTTATTTTGGTTTCAAATAACTGTAACAAAAATTCCAACAATTGTACTAAATTTCCTTATTTTGTGTGGGGTACTCTGTAGTTCGGTATGCAAATTAGCTCTTTAAATATCAAAAATCAGTACCACATGTGTGACAAAACAAATAAGCGCTTCCTGCTCTCGATTTCTTTTTTTAAGATTTCGTTTTCCACAAATGAATTTCTCCTGGTCAGAGGCTTTTGTTGTCATTGCAAGGACTTTTTTTTAAGAACAAATGGCAGGTCATTGACCAGAAGATAATACAAGATACTTATAACCCTTAATCTGCCCGACTTTCATTCTGTATTATACGATAAATTTCCGAATTGTATACAAGGAAATCACGTATTTCTTTTTCTTTTTCTTTTATTATTCAAAAACCTTTCAAGTCATTCATTTGATTTATTCCATTATTTAAATGGCTCGCTTCCATTTAGAATCTAAACAGCACCCACTGCGTGAATTTAGCTCCAGGGATGGGGAAATAGTAGATATTGGTTAAGACAACCATACATCCTGAGCACGGAATAAGTAGACGAGAGAAGAGCGTTTGTAAGGAAATCAAGTATATTTTATTACATTGACTTTCAGGCGATACGAAACGTGTCTACGTTTGAAGAAGGTAAACCAGAGTAAAGGTTATACTGACCCTGATAATGAGTGTAGAAACATTTTAAAATTATTACTGTCTGGGTGGTAATTATGGGGGAGTGGTTTGAAAAGGTTATAAGCTCGATGTCATTTGTTTCTGTTTTCTGTTTTTTTTTTGTGGGGGGGGGGTTCTCGACATCTTTCTCTGATTGGGCTGCCAATCGATCACGATATAAAAATGAGAATTGGAATATCATAGTACTTAAGAACTATCTAATTAAGACTGAATCTATCTATCTATCTATCTATCTATTTATTTATCTATCTATCTATCTGTCTGTCTGTCTGTCTTCGGCTTTGTATGGAGAAATCAGAGGGCCGACTTCAAAATCCAGTCGGGTTCCTTAAATTTCACTTACGCGCAAATATCCTTGGGAACGGTATGAATTCATCTCCCTAAATAGTAAGGTTAAGTAGTAAAGTTTGTATCTGGAAAAATCGTTGTTATTCTCAAACACTTATTGCAAAAATCATTCGCAAGAAAATGATTATTCTTATAATGCAAAATATGTTTCGACTTTAAATAACCAACAAAGGGTTGATAATCCCTAAAAAACGAACCAATCAATAATCTATCTATCTATCTATCTATCTATCTATCTATCTATCTATCTATCTATCTATCTATCACAGTATGTTCATTATCTATCCTTTCTACTTCGCCAGTAAGTACCACTACATTAAGATGAGCAAATTTTCCATCTCAGATCGTACACACAAAATGGGTGATAATTTTGTTATTGCATTGTGTAAAATAATCAAAACTTATTTCTGACGATCCGAAAATTTCTAAATAAAACAAAGATATGCAACAGTAAAATCAATGTATTTTTAAAAAGGAAAAATTATCCACACTATCGATTTAGAAAATGTTTTTCAGTTTCTTAATATTTTTGAGGCTCTTCGTTCTCACCCCATCCCTTATATTTCTCTCACTTACTCTCATTTTGTTATCTTTCTCTCTCACACTCTTTCTCTTTTTGTTACCTTTCGCTCCTCCAATTTCTCACTTTCTCTATCTCTCCCTACACTCCCTCTTTATGCTATATATCTCTCTTCACACGCTCTCTATGCGTTATCTGTATCTCCCCCTCTTCTTTTGTTAACTTTCTCTCCATACTCTCTTTGTATCATCTTTCTCACCTCAATCTCTGTTTTACTGCTATTTTTCTCTCTACACATGTTGTGCTATCTTTCCCTCCCACTTCTCCTATTCTCTCTCTTTATGCTATCTTGCTCCTCTCCTCCCAGTTTTTGCTATCTCTCTCTTTCTCTCTCTATACATATACACTCTCTATTTTGCTTTCCCTCACCACACAGTTTCTCTTTTCTTTTCCCTCCCAACGATTTATCTTTCAGTGCTACCGTTCTCTACCCTCACACACAAACTTTGTGGGATCTTTCACGCCCTTTCTAGCTTTCCGCTTTCTCTTCCAATAAACACACACTATCTATCTATCTATCTATCTATCTATCTATCTATCTATCTATCTATCTATCTATCTATCTCCCTCTCTGTGATATATTGTACTCTCCATACTCACTTTGTGCTAACTTCCCTCTTTATTTATCTTTATCGCTTTTCTATATGTCTATTCTCTCTCGCCCTCTTTCTCCATTCTTTCTTATTATGACGTCACAATTTATGTGTCTTCTCTCTCATTATGTTTCCTCTCTCTTTATGCGGCCTTTTCTTAATTTACTCTTTCTGTCCCCTCTTTTTATTATGCCCGCTCACTTAATGTAACCCTTCTCTCATGTCCTCTTCCTGTCACTTTCGACAACCTTTTTCTCAAAACTCCGTTGTGTGCTCAACACACTGCCCCTCCCGTCTGCCTATAAGTAAGTATTCAAATTGTCACTAGATCGTTGCTAACGTCAATATCAGTAATTTCATGCCCAGTGAAGCGTGCATATCAGATCTTTCAACTGCAAAAGGCACAAGTAAACGGAGTATTCCTGCTGAAGTTAATCAACACCGAAATCTACAAAGAAATATAAAGCAACAAAGAACGAAAACCGATGGGCCTAGGCTTATTCTATTATTCTAATATTTTATTATTCTATTTCAAGAGCCAATCTGATTTCAACACAACTTTACAACCAATAGAAACGGAGCTTTTATTTAAAACGGTCTTTTAATCACCAATCAATCAACCAATCAATCAAATTTCAAACCAGCTTATATAAATATATATATATATATATATATATATATATATATATGTTTTATTAAATAATATTGACATTATGTATTTATTTATATATATATATATATATATATATATATATATATATATATATATATATATATATATATATAAATTCATGAATCATTCATACAAAAAAAAAAAAAAAACAAATATAGAGGTTAATGATTTAAATGGCGAGAATACATCTTCGCAAACAATATCAATAACATACACCAACCCCGAACCTGTATATGAATGATATGATCCCTGTTTATAAATTCCAATTGCATGAGGTCTTTTTAATTTTTTACAAGCTTTCGTCTGTTCCTACAGACATCCTCAGGTATGGAAATAGATTTTGTTCTTTTTTTTACTTCTCGGTAATAAGAGGACAACGAAAATAGAGATGTAATCTGAAAAAAATGTTATGAGAAATGTGTTATTGTTTTTGAACGTGTGATCGCAACGCTGAGTTTGAATTTTTAATTTTAAGGTTGTGCGTTTTTGTACAAAATATAGTAATAATATATATATATATATATATATATATATATATATATATATATATATATATATATATTTACAAGGTATTTCTGGTATTAAAACCTATTTTACACTTTCATAGTGCTTTGATCCCAGTTTGGGGGTTAACTATTTGTCTATAGCTGAGACCCTAACAGGTGCTACCACCCCGAGTCATGGGAACCTGGAACCAATTAAGAGGTGGTTCCACAGTTCTTAAAATCTCCTGATCAGAGGCCTTGCTGTTGGACATAGTTTATTGTCTTACCCAGGACGGGATTCTTTTCCTTTTCTTTTCGTAGATAACTTCGGCCAATCCACAGTTATTCGTTGGAGTTATTCGCCATGAGTTCAATAAGTTTCCATATCTCTGCAATAAAGTAAAATTCGTCTTTACCTACATTCGAACACCTACCAACTAGTTGACCACAAACAAACTGATCTACGATTAAACTGTAAATGTGCTGAACTCTCACGCCATTGCTAGTAGACTTGTTCCTCGTTAGAAGCTTCATAATTATGGCCATTGTTGATTGCGGTCGATACCGTAGTCTAAGAGATTAGGGAGTGGTATGCTAGGTCTGCTATAACATCTCCAAGGTGATGCTGAAATTGGGAATAAGTTGAACGAGAATAGAGTTCAGTTCAAACAACTACAATTACTGAGTTTTAATAAAACTGTTATCTATGTTTGCGTGGATGTAGTAAATGAGAGAGAAATATAAAAAGTTCCCACTAAAGAGCAAATAAGGAACATGAATGATTTCAATGATATAAGGAAACAGGGAAAACATTACAATAGAAATTAAGCCGATTAACTGTAGACGAATATGCAGTTAACAGAAAGAAATAAGGATTTTGAATTCTAAATTATTTTTATTAAAAATCCTTCAAAAGTTTTATCATATTACTGACTTTTTTGACATCGATTGGACAGCTTCCGAGGAACGGAGAATATTCAATTAAGAACGGTATAATAATAATAATAATAGTAATAATAATAATAATAATAATAATAATAGTAATAATAATAATAATAATAATAATAATAATAATTACATTTAATTACATGGATGACTTAAAATTGTATGCTAGGAATGACAATGAGCTGGAAGGTCTTCTGCAAACTGTAAAATGCTTCAGTGAAGACATTGGAATGAAATTCAATTTGGATAAATGTGCTAAAGCTACAGTTTTACGAGGATCGCTACAACAAACTTCCTCTATTAGTTTAGACCCTGCTGTAACAATAAAAGATTTAGAACAAGGAGAAGCTTATAAGTACCTAGGTGTAAATGAGAGTGAAGGAATTCACCATAAGAAAATGAAAAGAAATAGTGCGTAAAGAGTACTATAGAAGGGTACGACTGGTATTAAAAAACTGAATTGAATTCTCAGAACAGAATTATGGCCATTAATAACCTTGCCATCCCAGTGGTCCAATATAGTTTCAACATCTTGAACTGGACTCTAAATGACATCAGACAAATGGATTCTAAAAACAAGAAAAAGTATAAGATGCATCATCCAAAGGCTGATGTAGACCGTCTATACATACCCCGTAAAGAAGGTGGAAGAGGTCTTATTCAGCTAGAATTGTCATACAAGACAACAACTATTGGCTTACTAACTTATATGGAAACAACAAATGACTGGATGATAAAATTAGTGAAACAACATGAAAACAGAAAGAAAAAAATATTCAATAATAAAAAGAAGGCAGTAAATACAAACAACATTTACATTTAGTAGATTCTGTAGTAAATCAAAACAGAAGCCAAGAACCAACTATTGCAGCAAAAGATATGAAAAAAAGAAAGCCAAGGATAAAGCCCTTGAACAGATGAAACAACGCTGGCAAGACAAACCTCTGCATGGCCAATATCCAGAACGTGCAAATAAACCCAATGTTGATAAAGTTAATACTCATCGATGGTTACGAGCATCTGGATTAAAATCTGAAACTGAAGGTTTTATTCTTGCAGCGCAAGACCAGAGTCTTTTTCACTAGGAATTTTCAGGCAAATATCATACATAATAATGTGGATCAAAATGCAGGTTCTGTGACAAATACCAAGAAACAATAGACCATCTAATCTCAGGATGTTCTATACTTGCCCCAAATGAATATAAAAATCGTCACGATAGAGTGGGGCAATACTTACACTGGACAATGTGCAAACACTTTGGAAAATGTAAGCAAACACTGGTATGAACATCGGCCAGCGCCGGTTACAGAAATAGAAGATGTCACCATTCTATGGGATTATACCATCCACACAGACAGAAAAATTGAAGCAAATAGGCCGGACATTATTGTCAAAAAAAACCAGAAAGAAAAAAAACTTGCCTACTAATTGATATGGTTTGTCCAGCGGATTGTAACATAGCAAACCAAGGAATTTGAAAAACTATCAAAATACAAAGACCTGGAAATAGAAATAGAAAAAATGTGGAAATTGAAAACAAGAATAATACCAGTGGTAATAGGTGCACTTGGAATTATAAAAATGGAACAAAACAACACACTGAAAGAATCCCTGAAACCCCAGCTTAAGAGACATACAGAAAATTGTCTTATTAAGTACAGCACACACACTAAGGAGAACTTTGTCTATGTAACGCTAGCAACTTCATCGGAGATAAAAAAAAAAAAAAAAAAAAAAAAAAAAAATTAACATGAAATGTATAACATAAACACACCACGACCTGCCTTAGGTCTTTCCGCAGACTTGGTAGGTAGTGTGTCCATAGCAGAAATAATAATAATAATAATAATAATAATAATAATAATAATAATAGGGAAAATACTCTGGTAGCGTAATGGTTATCTGCTCAGAAAATGGAATCGGCGAGATGAGTTCAAATGATCTGTTCACTTTCACACTAATACCATTGGGAAAGGGATGAATTAATCTCTCATCCCACCCAACTAAGGGTCAAACAGCAGAGTAGACTATGCTCTCTTGGTTTACAGCCAGTCTAGGGGAAGGACTATGAAGTTAAAATCGTGGAGAATTTACCAGGAAACCACACATCTTTTCCAAAATGTCATGACAATTCGCAGATAATAAAAGAAAGACGTCTGGGAAAAGCCATAATTACCTGCGCCCTAAAGAGAAAGCATTTATTATTATTATTATTATTATTATTATTATTATTAATAATAATAATAATAATAATAATAATGTTGTTTTTGTTGTTGTTTATTTACTTTGATTTCTGGTGTGTACACATTTCTTTCCGGGTCCCACCCAGAGACCTAAGGTCAGAAATGGCATCATGACATTTTCCACTGACCAATATAAAAAGAACAACAACGCACATATTTTACATAGATAAAGCCCTTCATAAAGTGTGGGCTGTATTCAGAGACCTAAGGTTAAAAATGACATCATGATATTTTCCGCTGACCACCTAAAAAAAAAAAATTATTATTATTATTATTATTGTTGTTGTTGTTGTTATTATTATTATTATTATTAAACAAAATGATTGACATAAGTTTTCCAATATTTTTCAACATTTAAGAGAAGTCGCGCGATTTAAGATAAGAAGAAAAGAAAAACACTGACAATGTTAAACAATATTTCAATTGACATGTCTTTCTTTTTCAAGTTATATTTTTAAAAAATTAACGTATAAAAATATATAAATCTACAAAAAATGATAAGTTTTGTACAAAAGTTGTTTGTGTTGTAATGAAAAAAATAGCTGTACTGGTAATGAAAATATCAAAATGAATGAAATGCCGCCAGCGTAAAGGCATGAAACTGAAACACGTTTAATATGATGGTTTCTACAACGTCTGTACAAACAAAAACTTATAATTTTTTGTAGGTTTATATATTTTTATACTGCAAATTTTTAAAAAATATATCTTGAAGGCATATATACTGTTGAAATATTAACATTGTAAAACATTGTTTATTTCTTCTCTTTTCTTAAATCGCGTTTTTCTTCAACTACTACTACTACTATTATTATTATTGTTATTATTATTCAGCAGCCTTTTCCACCGTTACTTAGCGCGTGCATTACGCCTTGCCATTACCTCAGATAAATAATAAACCATTCCGTTTTGATTGCGAGAAAGATTAAAGAAAAAGACAGAAGCTGTTTGGCTACAGTGAGGAAAAAAGAAAGAAAGAGACGAAGAGAGAAGATAGAGGAGGCAATAACGCTCTCACGCTTTTAGCATCTTCAGTAAAATGAAAAAAAAATTGTCAATTTATAATCTTTCCGTTTGTCCCCTCTCACGTCTTTGAATAATGACCTGCATTCAAACTTATGATTATTATTGCAATATTTTTTTAAATTTGTTAAACACGAATATTGACCAATGCAATGGGGCAATTTCTACGGGTATTTTAGTGTCGGAAAACCTATAAGGAACATATGCAATCATTAACTTAAGAATTATGTTGCAACAGAAAATTCAAATTGAAAGCAATAATATTAGAAATGAACCATCTTAACGAGTTTGAGTAAATGAATCGTAGAACTAGGATACATTGGGATCGTAAAATGATAAAAGTTACTTAGAGCAACAAAAAAAAAAGGAAATTGTGGAGAGATATGATCGTCTAATCCTGGCATATAAAATATCAGTCATTTATGTCCAATGCGTGATACACGCTTAGGCGATCATGTACCTTGCGATACATGACTGACGAGGCAGATTTTTTTTTGCAGTAGGTTGCCATTTCTGTCCTGCTATTTACCCATAGCTGGAGGGAGAAGAAGACGATTCATACCTTTTCCAAGGGTATTAGTACGTAAGTGAATGCAATGGATTTGACTAGAATTCGAACTCGGCTCTCCGATTCCTCAATCCGAGCCGCTATCCATTACTCCTCCATAAAACGTAAGCGAACTAAATCACACACACAAACACACACGCCCAGCAGCATAACAAAGATTGTTTCATATCTAATACACTGTTTCTATGATGATGAAAGTATAAACCAGCAAATATTAAACAAAAAGTAGAGCCCTCAAGTATCTGCATCCCCCCCACCCTCTCACAGCCCCCAGCCGTCCGAAAAGAAATTGCAACGCTCCGATAGGTGCCCGAAGTTAAGAACGAAGGCCACGTTTCCCATAAGCGATACTGGCGCCCTATTCTTTCCTCCTCACTAATTCTTGGCACTCCTTTCAACAGGCATCGATCCTTATAAGGTTGCGACTCCCACAACAAAAAAGAACCAGAAAAAAAATTAAGCAAAACAGCTTAGAGAAAAGGAATGATCCCTATGACATCTCGTTCTAATCTCGTCTTTTCACGTTTTAAAATGTGTCCTTCAAATTTATTGTGCGCATAATCGATGTGCTTAGTTGAAAAAACTAATTATGAACGCCATATGTAAAAAAAAATAGGATAAGAAGATTTAGACTATATTTAACAACTGGATGCCTACCCCCATAACGGAAGTGAGTACTTGTGTATTCATACGCTACCGGTGTAATGTTATCCGTCAACTCTTCGTTGAGCCCCCACCAAACCTAATAGCAACAGACGTAAAATACAATGAATTAAGATGCATCACCGTCCAAATTAGGTTCATATACATACGCGTATGACAAAATACGTTAATCACCCGGATTAAAATTGTTCTATACATGTTTATGTATTCGGTCTACTTTTTGATTTGCATTTTAACTGAGCCTTCCACATTTTACAGATAACATATTATGAAACATTCGGGCAGACTAAATGACGTTCGCCTCGCCACAGTAAATCAGACGAGAAGAAAAGGAAGAGAAAGCTTCACTTGTGTGGGTGAAGGATTTAGTAAGTAGGGGGGTATGTTGATGGAGACAGGATGATGAGTAATGTTTTATATGAGGTAGGAATGGTAACCGAGTGTGAAGCCCCAGGCATAGAGGCAGTCTTCTGTAGCAATCCCTGAATTAAATGCGAATTAGAACAATTTTTACGACATGATAATGTGATGAGCCAAGGTTAGCATCAGTACGTGAGCGCGTGGAAAGGAAGGGGTGCAGACGGACCCGCCTGCTTAGAATATAGGACCCATCTTGCTCTGTGCCTGAGCCTAGATAAGTCAGGATTTCGAATTCTGCTTATCAAAGGCTTAACCTACAGGACTGGCGCAGCATAATCTTCCTTCCTCCAGTCAACCTCTCATTATTTGGACTTAATATTTTTTAATGTCATATTAGGACGAATATGATCATGGCTCTCTACATCTGACGTTTCTTCATTAACTATGAATCTATAGGATTTCTTCGGAATGATAGTGGAGTGTTTTCCTGTTGCTTTCTCCACTTGAAATCAGATTTGTCGTTCTTGTAGACTGTCTGCCATGAAAGGCTAAAGAACCCAGCCTACGCTGCCATTTAAATCCTGAAAGTTTGAAAGTGACTGCAAGAAATTAGGCGGAAATTTGAATTCTGCTTGCCGATTACAATATCCACAGGTTATTTAAAGCCAGAAAATAGTTTTAGATTGAAAGAATTTATTGGAGAAAATGATTTATTGATACAAGTCCTACTAATTAACACATAGTTGGAGGGAGAAGAGGTGGATCTATACATTTCCCAGGTGTATTTGCGCGTAAGTGAATAACTGAATATTACTAACCCGACTGGGATTTGAACTCAGGGAAGACTATCTGACCATGATCGTTGCTCTCACCGATTGAACAAAACATGAACTCATTTTTTTTTTCTTGCTCGTTCGTCTCCATGTTTGATTTCATTTTTACTTTATGCATTCATATTATTAATATTAAATTGAATTTTCATTAGATAAATTAAAATTAATAAAACACTAGTCAATAATAAATAACAGTGATTTAAAGATTATCAAAAATATTTTCTGTTTGTTTTGATATAACGTTTTTCGTTCAGTAACTGTTTACCCAGTTTAATTCTATGTAAATATTATGCATTCTTAGAAATAATCTGCTTGCTAGCATCTTTCTTGGTGCGATGAAAAAGTAATAATACTAATACTAATATAATGGTACTTATTGCATGAAGATGCGAGTGACATTAAAGTATCAGCTGCATCTTAACGAATAGAAAGATGAAGATAATTTTAAATGGTATTGGTAATGATAATATTAGCCGTTTCCTTATAAAGAAACATCCAACATTCATCGGCCGAGCAGCCAGTGCTACTTTGGGTTGAAATTTATAAAATCTTTCACTTAAAACAATTTTTCAGGAAAACAGGTTTCTCAAGTCCAGTAGCACTTTCCAGTATTGATAAGCACTTTCCTTCCTTGCATTTTGTTTGGAGTAGTGTGGAATGTCAGCATCTTGATTATGTCGCTATCCTGTCTTCAAGTTACATATGCTGCACATTTTAATTGTTGCCGCTATTGAAAGTCCTCAAGTGACGTGGTTCCTTTTATTTGGTATAATTATTTGTTTGTGATTTTATAAAGCCAATCCACGAGGTTCGAAGAAAATTATCACTGAGACCTACAAGCTTCACTCGCTTAAAACCATTTTTAAACATCGACCTGAAAAAGCAGTTGTATACAGCCGACAGTTTAAATATTTTTAACCAGTTTGGCGCTATGTATGGCGTCCTTATGAAAACCTCGATCTGACAAGATTGTTTTGAGAACATAACTCTTAATTTTAGACTAATGTACACAGGAGTTTCCACCTTCAAATTGCTTGCTTAGACTTTTCTTCATATCTTTAACTTGAACTACCTTTGTTACAAACTTGGCTTTATCTCCTGCACAGCCAATGATATTTGTATATCTTCTGCTTCGATGAATAAACGATCTTTTATTCTGGAGATTAAAAATGGTCAACACTGACTCATTTTTCTATTTTATTTATTTATTTTGCTTCCTGGGTTCCTACAAAGGTTATCTGTCCATATTGTTGAACAAGAATTCTATATTTAACATCGTAACTTGAGTATCTTTTCCAAGAAGTTCTTATTTTTAGTTGCAACTATTCACATTAACAGAGCCGCATTCACGGATTTCGCCGAGGTTTGATTTACTTTAATTTGATAAATAGTTATGGTTTAAAATTAGTCCCTTATCAGGGTAAAATTTCGAATTTTGGGGTTCGTCGAAAGACTCGAATAATATAATTCTCTAATTTGAAACTGAAATTAAAGCTTAGTAAGACACAAGGTCAAATAGAACGAGTAGGAACATTTGAGAAAGTTATATGCGTATCAATAATCAATATTCGGAACTTTTGCCATTCCCTGGGTTCGAATATCAACCATTGGCATCAGAGTAAACAATTACCCATTTCGATCAATGGGCAACCATTCTCATTTTTTTAATCAATTCACCCCAAGCCAGGCGATAATACCACGAAGACACAAGGAGCTACTGGAAAGTGAAAGAGGATTAAAAAAAACTGTAGAAAGAACCGGAAACTCAATCCTAAACAGGAAATAAGGTATAAAACGTTTACTCCTGTTCAAAAGAACGGGGAGGAGTGTGAACCTGACGATAGGCAAACCTATCGATTCAGGCACGAGAAAGGCAATAAAAACGGGTACCCAGTAAAAATTGAACAATCTCTTTACTAGGCATTTAATCTAAAAAACGAACACCAAATATTGCGCTACTGTAGATGCCATAATTAATGCTGCATCTTAGTTCAATGAGTGCGAAGAAATCATTTCTTTTAAGTGTTTACATAAACTACATAAAAGTAAGGTCGTTTCTTTACGATTTTATCAATTTGTCATTGTTGTAATCACGTGAAAGACAATGGTAGCTTTAATTTGAAACATGTATATTTATTTTTAGCTGCTGTATTATATTGCCTGTCCACAGTTCTACATGGAACTGAATCTTGGGTCATATACCAACGTCACCTACGCCTATGTAAGCGCTTATAACCTCGCACAATTATCAATGTGCACTGAAACGATTTTATTTTGTCCGTTGTCTCTTAAAGAACGAGATGTATTCTCTGCATTCGTATACAGAAAATATATATCTTTCTTTGTCAAACAAATGAAGAAAAACATTTCTGTTACAAGATAAAGTCAACAAGTGTTTTTACTTGTAAAGGCGATAATTCATATAATTCCCACGACAGTTTCTCTATCACATACGTAAAAACCATTAGGTACAAAGGTCCACAGACAAATTTCCTTTAATCTTTGGAGATTTACATAATTTGACATTCCTTTTGTTTTACTATTGTCATCGTATTTCGTTCTGAACAACCTTTTGTGGGGAGGGTATAAGAAATAAACAGTATTTCCAACACAGTTATAAACCCACATACATATTAAAACATATCTTAATCAAAGTGTCTATTGGTTAAAAATTAACATCACTATGTGACGAATCAGAGAAAACTAAAACTTTATTTTTCTCGATCCTGCTTTCAGGAAAAACTTCTTATAAAACTTCACAGATGTCGAATTTCACCAGCAGAGATACGATTGTCTCCAATCTGTTCAAACACAAGAGAAGACGTGACTAAAGATTATTTTTACTCCTCTTTGACTCTTTTGAATTCATCTACTTATGTTTGTAAATAAAAATGATTTATTTAACAGGCATGAGAGCTTGTTTACTTTATTTTTATTTTATTATTGTTTAGAATTCGGATTTTTAATATAAAAAAAATCTGGACGACTGATTCTCTTACAGTTCTATTAGACGCCCATCTTCAGGTAATGATTTGTCCTAAAAGATTATTATAAACTGACATCGTATACGAAAATTTAGGAGAGTATTGATGCTGGAGGAAGCCTGAGAGCTGAGGGGAGTTCTTGCCTTTGTTTACACCTCTTTCATCCCCTACGGTTTTCCTCGATAAAATAAGTTAACAGGTATGCATCGTACTGCTATGTCGAAAGCCGCTATTGTTACCCATTGATGGTGGGCGAGTGGAAAGAAGATAAAGGCAATTTTTTAGGTGTTTTAGTATCTTTTCCCCCGAAAATGTTTTAGGTGTTTTAGTATCTTTTCTCCCCATAGCGTACTCTATGCTCAACCAGTCCGCCATTCGATGGATAGTTTTCCATTCTTACCATTTCTATTCTTTCTGTATTTCCATTCTTACCATTTCTATTCTTTCTGTATTTCCATTCTTACCATTTCTATTCTTTCTTGGTGTGAAAACCGTAGCTTGGTCTTTTGCAAGATATCCCAATACTTGTGCTTCTGGCTGACTAGAGAATTGCACTATAAATGATAAAATCGATCTAGTGCGATTTATAATGGTGTGGATGTGGAAGTGCTTGATGAGATATAGGTGACGGTAGTATATGACTCAAGATTCAGTTCATATAGAAGGATGTGCAGCCCAATGACTTTGTTGAGTGATTTGTTTGTTTAACGGCATATCAACATCTTATGGGTCATTTAATGCCGATTATCATTTTTTTTTTATTTCTGAAATGTTTGTTGTTGGACACCTCATAATCTTGTCTATGTTCAACATCATGCTTTTCTTAAATGTTATTCTTGTCTCAACGGCTCACGTGTGTTCGCTTAACAGTAATACACCTGGACAAGACATAAATCTATTACTTTTAATCCGGCTCCAGACATATTCACTGACAAAAATTTCTGTTCCTCGGCATGTCACGATGTTTCGCAGAAAATAGAGTGGAGAAACATAGCATATTTACTTCATTGCACAGGCAATCTTCCATCCGCCTTGTCTCTTCAAAACATTGGCGAACATGGCTCTCCACAGCCTCCCATTCTTGATGGCCCTGAGCAGTGGTTCTCCATTTGTCAGATCTTCTACCATCTATTCACAAGGTTGCTCGTCAGGTAAGTGGCCCACGTCCTTTATCTCTCTTGCTTCCGATATGCCCTGTGGGGGTTAAGTTTTCCAAGCCTTTCTTCCTCATCATGTTCTACAATAAATTTCAGCTCTCTCTTTCTGATTCTGAGTATAATTATCTTTATTCTTACCATTTTATTTAACCCTTTGATCCCTGACCACCGCTTTAACTGTGGTAGAGAAAAATGACTTAATGCCCAGCCACCAGTTGAATAGTGGTAGAGAAAAATGACTTAATGCCCAGCCACTAGTTGAATAGTGGTAGAGAAAATGATTTAATGCCCAGCCACCAGTTGAATAGTGGAAAAAGAGCCACCAAAAATGGCTTAATGCCCAGCCACCAGTTGAATAGTGGTAGAGAAAAATGACTTAATGCCCAGCCACCAGTTGAATAGTGGTAGAGAAAAATGACTTAATGCCCAGCCACCAGTTGAATAGTGGTAGAGAAAAATGACATAATGCCCAGCCACCAGTTGAATAGTGGTAGAGAAAAATGACTTAATGCCCAGCCACCAGTTGAATAGTGGTAGAGAAAAATGGCTTAATGCCCAGCCACCAGTTGAATAGTGGTAGAGAAAAATGACTTAATGCCCAGCCACCAGTTGAATAGTGGTAGAGAAAAATGGCTTAATGCCCAGTCACCGGTTGAACAGTGGGTAAGCACTTGTAACTATTTTTATATCTACCGTGAAACATTATATACCAATTATTTGCAAATTTTGACTTAGGAGCTTAGGTAGAAGGGTTAAAATTGTTCAGGAAAGCAGGGCTGAAAGGGTTAAGACTTCCCCGTTACTTACTCCCTCTGTCCATGGAATTTTCAGTATCCTACTGATGGATCACATTTCTGTTGCCTCCAGTTTTTTCTTATCTGTGGTGAGATTGTCTAGCATTCACTGCCATACAAGAGGATTGATTTCACACAGCAATTCGACACTCTTTTTTTCTTTCTAAGGAAATAATACTGTTTTTAATAATTTGTTTAACTTTTGGAATACATTTTTCGTTAATCCAGATTTCGGTGACACTTTTTTCTTCCTCTGTTATAACACTTCCTAAACATGAAGAAATGCATTCTGGGATACTGTCAATTATCTGAAAGAATTCTTGTTGTTAAACTAAAATAGTGGTTCTCAACGATTTTTTACCAATGGACCAATTTTTTACAGCCTGTTAACGAGCGCATCTTTGTCCAGTTTATTCTCTTATTCTGTTGTGTATACTTGCCTTATCTGTTTTACTCATCCTTTTTATTTCCTTGCACTGATCCATGGATTTATTCTCCTTTTGCAAGCCTAAAATTGTGTCTAATTTCTGTGTTTAGTGATATGTACTCTTTTCCGTTCCTCGGCATTGTTTGTTGTCGCTTTAGAATTTCATCCATCATCCACTCTTGACTTGTTTTCCTTGAAGCGATCTCATTCAACGACGCCATTACTCCTCTCAACGCTTCCCAGTTTGTATTCTCGTTCAAATAATATTATTTTTGACTTCGTGTATATAGATCTTGGAAGTTGGGTCATACAAAAATTTGTCGTATTGCAGTTTAGTTGTTAGTAGCAATAAATAGACGTCACGCCCTTCTTAGCAACATTGAGAGAAGTCAAAGACAGGGTAATTATTCAAGTTATAAAAATAATATAACTGCTTACATATATATATATATATATATATATATATATATATATATATATATATATATATATATATATATATATATATATATATATATATATACGTGTGTGTGTGTAAAGTAATTGTGTTTCACAAAAAAAAAACACATATTCGACCAAACTATTCCTCTTAAGACAAACAGTTATTTGTATTTATAATACTTAGTATCAAGAATTGTAATAAATAAAATTAAATGTTCACTTATCTTGTACGTACTCTGTGTCTCGTGCAGATTACATCCACCACTTCTCATTAAAATATTTAAAATCGTCTCTTGTATACGAGTGGAAATAATCTCCGCAAAAGTCAGATTAGGGACAATATAAATGAATATTTGTATATATATATATATATATATATATATATATATATATATATATATATATATATATATATGTTTGTGTATGTATAGTGTGTGTATGTGAGTGCTAAGAAGAGAGGAATTACAGACATGAAAAAATTATGAGATCTTGAATTAATTTAATTAGATCATCGTAAAAACATTTTTTCGATGACACAAACTAGTCACGACATGGAATAATTTTTTATAAAAAGTAACCCACACCAAAAACACGAAACAGGTTTTCTCCGTATCAATCTTGTTATGTGTGTGTGTGTGTGTGTGTGTGTGTGTGTGTGTGTGTGTGTGTGTGTGTGTGCGTGCGAGCGAGCGTATGTGTGTGTCTGTGTGTGTGTGCACCAAAGCGCGTTAGTGTCAGTGTGCGTCCTCCGAAACTATAAACTGGAGTAATAAAAATTAATGACTCATTCAGGAAGCATTTAAACTTGGAGGATGTCGTATAACTTGACCAATAAATTTCTGTGCATGAAATAAAGATACACACATAAAAACAGGAATGAAGGAAAGAGAGTACGATAAAGAGAAAGCGGGAACTTTGCGGTTAGGAATTTGTTAATCTCATAAAGTTTTCCTCGTTTAAAACAAGATTTTCTTGCTTTTAATCTTATTTGAAACTTAATCGAAAACTTCCAATGCTATTCTGGGTCTTGTATTTGAAAGCCAACAATTCGTGCGGCGATCAAATTTTTACACTTTCGGAAGCTTGTTACCTGCTGCAAGTTAAAGGTTCACAAGGAAATTTTATAGCATTGAAAATTGTTTATGCAGATCCCACATTCTGTTTTTGCCGATTGTTGATATAACCTTCGTTGCTATGCTTTATAATTTCCTGGTTAACCAGATAACTTCTTCATATTTGTTTTCTCCACACAAATACTAATTTTCTACCATCATAGTTTATCTATGGTACATACCCGTTCCGCGGGTATTCTTTCATTTCGGCTTTTATCACATATCACTTAGTTTTTCCATTTCCTTCGTCCAATCAGATTTCAGTTCATAAAATATGAATGAAGTAGACTTTTGATTGGTTAATTTTTAAATAATTTTAAGCAGATGTCGAAAAATGTTTATATATAATAATTAAGTACTCTTTCTGCTGTGAACGCTATTTGCATAATTTATTAGAAGTTCTTCGTGCCTGATAATATTTCATTTAAAAATATTAGCTGTTGTCATTAAAAATTTAATTATTTAAATAAATATGTCATCGTAAATTTATGCGTAAATTTATCAAAATTGATTGCACACTACTCGGACTATTGTCCTCATTTTTGTCGCCATATCTATGACAACGCTTCTTCAGCTTTATTTTGCTCAGTGGGGTATACTGTTCTAGTTCCACGTGCCATACCTAATGGATGTCAGTTATCAGTTATCTCCAGTTACTTCCCCTCTCCAAGTTCTCCATCGCCTTAACCAGGTGTTGGACTCACACTCTTTGGGTTCATGTCACTGGATCTAACTAACGCCTTTATCCCTTGTGCCATGTGTCCTTGACATTAGGTTTATAATACCCAGAAATTCATACACAGATGTCCTCAATTCCAATTAATATACGACAGGTTTTACTTGGTTATATGTTACTTACGGAAAGAAGTAATCACAGACCTTAACTGTTGGGATAGATGGATTAATTCCTCCCCCAAATATATTAGTTTTAAATTAATGAAAACTACCCCAGGCGGAATTTCTACTTGCTTAAACGATTCGATTTTCCGATCTGTTAACCATCAAGCCAACTTTTCATTTCTATTATAAAATTTGAATTATATTATTCTATAATCTATAAATAAGTCTTATGTTAGTTCTTAACCAATGAGAATCATTTCACGTATGATTATCATTGCATGACACGCTAACAAAGCTCCGAACCTTACAAGTTTTAAGTAAAAATTGTAAAATTCAGGGCTTAATCAAGTATATTTTTCCTACTGTAAGAAATATTTAATTCCTTAGTGAAAGTTTTTAAAAGATCAAAAGTTATTATAGATTAATAATAGATTTGTTAGTCTGCAATAAAAACAAGGCTCAAAAACAGGTTCAAATACATCAATGTTTAAATGCGATAATGATAGTTGTTTTCTCCCTTATTACCAGAATTTTCAGTGTCATTATGTAATCGTAAAAGTTAATGGAGGTTTTAACATATTTGTTTAATAAATCTTACTCCTGTCTTCTTTTATCGTATCCCTTTCAGAACGTGGCTGGTCATGGCTCTCCAAATTTTCCTTCATTTGTTGCTCTAAATAAAAATTAAGTTTTTACCTACCCTTTTTGTCCCCACTCTTCAATGAATTCACATTCAAATTCATTAGGTCGGCTACTCTTTGTTTCCCTCTGCCCCTTCTGCCTTTCGTGAGTTTTAAATTTTCCAAGCCTTCTTTCTTCATAACGAGTCCCAGAAAATTTAACTATCACTTTTTATGGTGTTGAATGCGTATCCTTCTAGTTACCATTTTTCATTAGATCTTCCGTTGCTCGAAGATTCTGTTCATGATATTCTCACCATCCGTCTGCTGAAGTTTCAAGTTTCTTTTTCATCTGTAAGGAAATTGTCCAGAATTAACTGCCGTAGACGAGAATAGACATGACAGGGAAGTTCAGAACGTTTTTATTTGTTCCTGACAACAAAAATCATTTTGTTTTATCACTTTCCTTAGTTTCAGGAAGACATCTTTTACTATTCCGATGCCCCCACGCATTTCTGTGACACATTTTACGTTGTCATTTACCACTCAACCCAGATGGTTATATTCACAGGTTACATTACTGTAAGTTATACTAAACGTGTCAGTGTGGGTACCAGTCTTTACATGTATAAAGACATGAAACACAAACAAACACCATTATTTTACCAAGATATTTAATAACGATATGCTCACTGAAATGTATTCAATATATTATAAACAATTGAATGAACTACGCAACAATTGTTAGATTTTGTATTGTTGGTCAATTTGAAGTGGAAATAAAAAGTTCGAAGTTCGAAATAAAAAGTTTCTCTCATTTCGGAACGGTACCATTTTCCAATTCGTTAATAAAAGAAAGAAAACACTCTTTCACTTAGGTAAGCCATTTGGATCTTAGTGGCATTATCGCCTTTCTTGGGGCGCATTGATAAAAAGGAAAAAAGTCTTCATTTGTTTAATTTTTTAACATTTTTATACCAATACAAGACACAAGAGGCCCTCATTATAGAGGGTTACTGAATTCGGTATGTGATATGATATAGAAGGAAGTGAAGATTATGAGGATAAAGAGGATATATAGAAATTACCCCTTGACATGAAAATTGTAATATTCAGGGAATATTGTATACCAAACGGAATTCTGTTCCACAAAGTTGCAGTTTTGGCGGGAAAAGTTGCATGAGTGGAATGTGGGGGTGGGGGATTCTACTTCGTGGGGTGCAGCATAGAGAATCCTCGCTGTAATGTTCTGAACTGGTGGATCTAAAGAGCGGAACTGATCTGAGCATTTACAATGAAAATAGCGATAGAGTGATAAATTGGTAATTCCCTATTGCGTAAATGATTCTATCAAAGCTGGATAGTGAAGATTGGCAGCTCCAGACCATTTTCAATCTAATCAAAGACAAAACATTGTAGAAGACATCAGATATTTTCTGGGCCGTACAAGGAGACAACCATTTTTTCCAGCATCATTAACGATGTAACGAGTTCCACATTACCTTTGGTCAAGAAACCTTCAAAATATGGAGGCTCTTTAAAAACACGACCATTCTTGGTGAATGGATGAAAGGTTACTAGTTTGGTTTTTAGAGGTATTAGTTAAAAGTCAGTTTTTCTCCATTGAGCCGTTAGATCTTGGTCAGTAGAGAGATCAGCTATAAGGCTATGAACATCTTTTGGAAGTGCTTTCGTGGTATCGTCAGCATATATTTTTACTAACGATCTGAGAATGTTCATAGGCAAATCGTTAATTGAAAAAGACGCAGAAAGAGGGTAAAACCGACGATAAAATGTAGGGAGACACCAGAATTTTCCAGAGATGCCATAAAGTTTAAGCAATCTTTATATTACAATTTGTCAAAAGCCTTTGAGATATCTAATGCTTTGGTTTGGTTTGGTTTGGTTTGCCGACAAGATTTTTATTTCTGGTAGTAATTTTTTTCTTAAAAAATGTATTCCTGCTAATAATGTATTGCTGCTAATAATATTTTATAAAAAATGAATTGCTGGTATGAAAATCTATTTTTAGACTTTCATAGTGTTTTGACCACAGTTTGGGGGTTAACTATTTTCCCATAGCTGGGACCCTAACAGGTGCTATCACATTGGGTCAGGGTTTTAAGAGGTGGTTCCATGTCTGATCAGAGGCCTTGCTGACGGATGTTGTTTATCGTCTTACCCCGGACGAGAAGATATCTAAGGCAATGGCTAATGTGATATAACTAACATGGTATGCTTCACCGATTCTGAGCGTAAGGACATTTAAAACATCAGTAGTGGACCTAGAGGAGCGAATCCCATACTATTTGTTGCGCAGAAGATTGTTTGCTGGAAGGTGAACAACTTCTTGTTGATAATAGCCTTGAATAGTTTGCTAATGACACAAAGGAGCCTGGTGAGGCGATATTGCAATGATGATGAACGTTCATAAGTATTCTTGAAAACGGCATAAAGCTGACAAATTCCATCGACTTGGGAAATATTCCTCCTTCAGACAATGGTTAAACAATTTTGCCAAGATTGGAGATTAGGTTCTCAAGAACAACCA
The DNA here is from genome assembly GCA_903632075.3 of Acanthosepion pharaonis. Lineage (NCBI taxonomy): Eukaryota > Metazoa > Mollusca > Cephalopoda > Sepiida > Sepiidae > Acanthosepion > Acanthosepion pharaonis. The sequence continues at coordinate 4,563,684 of CAHIKZ030005555.1, forward strand.
CCGGGATTTTATCTGGACCAGCAGCCATCGTATAGTCAAGGGTTTTGGTGAGTCTGAAAACTTCTCCAGTGGAAATCACATAAGCTTGTTCTCCGGAAAGTCAGGTAAGGGATAACACTAGCGTGTAGTTTGAGCCAAAGTTAATTGCAAAGGGCTTAGGCTTGTGAATGCCAGTTTATAAGAGAAAATAAGTGTAAAGGATCCCAGGGAAGCTGCCACTGCCATTTCAAATTATGAAATAAAGTGTCTACGAGTCAACGTCCTATAAAAGTTTCAAAAGGATTCCATTTCTACAGAAGATAAAATGTAGGCGTATAAATGACACACTTCTAATATTAGACCTGAATTGTACCAAACCTTAAAATATTTTACAAAGATCTAAAAAGTAAATTTCAGCGTGTGAATTTTGATTTGCAGAAAAGCCACCACCTAAATGTACTTTTAGAAACTTTTTAAAAAGTTTTTTTTTCTTTTTTTTGTTAACAAATAAAAAAAATCAAAACTAAAGCAAAAAAAGAAATAGGCAGCTGTTTCTTGTATTCCATAAAATGAAAGTTTGTCAGGAAATAAAAAGCAAAGAAAGAAACAGAAGGTAAATAAAAGTTCATAAGAAAGAAAGAAAGAAAGAAAGAAAGAAAGAGTGTGGAATTAAGAAAGAAAGAAAGAAAGAAAGAAAGAAAGAAAGAAAGAAAGAAAGAAAGAAAGAGTGTGGAATTAAGAAAGAAAGAAAGAAAGAAAGAAAGAAAGAAAGAAAGAAAGAAAGAAAGAAAGAGTGTGGAATTAAGGAAGAAAAAAGAAAGAGTGTGGAATTAAGAAAGAAAGAAAGAAAGAAAGAAAGAAAGAAAGAAAGAAAGAAAGAAAGAGTGTGGAATTAAGAAAGAAAGAAAGAAAGAAAGAAAGAAAGAAAAAGAAAGAAAAGAAAGAAAGAAAGAAAGAAAGAAAAGTGTGGAAAGAAAGAAAGAAAGAAAGAAAGAAAGAAAGAAAAAAAGAAAAGTGTGGAATTAAGAAAAAAAAAAGAAAGAGTGTGGAATTAAGAAAGAAAAAAAAGAAAAGTGTGGAATTAAGAAAGAAAGAAAGAAAGAAAGAAAGAAAGAAAGAAAGAAAGAAAGAAAGAAAAGTGTGGAATTAAGAAAGAAAAAAGAAAGAAAGAAAGAAAGAAAGAAAGAAAGAAAGAAAGAGTGTGGAATTAAGAAAGAAAAAAAGAAAGAGTGTGGAATTAAGAAAGAAAGAAAGAAAGAAAGAAAGAAAGAAAGAAAGAAAGAAAGAAAGAAAGAAAGAAAGAGTGTGGAATTAAGAAAGAAAGAAAAAAGAAAGAGTGTGGAATTAAGAAAAGAAAGAAAGAAAGAAAGAAAAGAAAGAAAAGAAAGAAAGAAAAGAAAGAAAGAAAGAAAGAAAAAGAAAGAGTGTGGAATTAAAAAAAAAAAGAAAGAAAGAAAGAAAGAAAGAAAGAAAGAAAAAGAGTGTGGAATTAAGAAAGAAAAGAAAAGAAAGAAAGAAAGAAAGAAAGAAAGAAAGAAAGAAAGAAAGAAAGAAAGAGTGTGGAATTAAGAAAGAAAGAAAGAAAAGAAAAGAAAGAAAAGAAAGAAAGAAAAGAAAGAAAGAAAGAAAAAGAAAAGTGTGGAATTAAGAAAGAAAGAAAAAAGAAAGAAAAGAAAGAAAGAAAGAAAAGAAAGAAAGAAAAGAATGCAAAAGAAAAGACGAAAAAAGAAAGTAAGAAAATTCAAAGAAAGAAAGAATGAAACGAAAATTTAAAGGAAGAAAGAATGAAGAAGCAAGCAAAACAGGTGTTTTGCTATCATTGTCTTAGCATGTCCTGCACCTTGATTTTTGCACACCTGAGTCGCATATTTGCACTCGGAGCGGCAATTAATTTAAACTCTTTGAAGTGAGACTTTGACAACAACATTGCAATCATTTCCTCCTCCTCCCTATCACCTCTTTCCACATTCTATATTTCTAAATACACGCACATATTTCACTCTTAAACCCACTCACAACTGTAAGCATGCATATATATATATATATATATATATATATATATATATATATATATATATATATATATATATATATATAGTGCGGCCACGTCACAAGTGAATGTGACAAAAATCAATTTAAAGTGGGTTCACCGGCAATTCCATGGAAAAAAATAGCTCAAGCGCCCTCGGCACTTCCACTTTTGGGGCCGCCTCAGGTGTCGGGCAATAAATCCAACCCCTCCCGACGAAGAGTTATTGCCTGGAGATGGATGGCCCTCGGGAGGTTGAGATAATAACATTTCGAAATTTTCCCCGCAAAAGCCAGGTAAGTATATATATATATATTAATGGATTTTATTTTTTAATCAAAATATTATATTTTTACAAGTACTGGTGTTGACGCTTCGTTTTATTTTGAACAGTATTTATTTCGTCTACTGGCCTTGCAGAGTTCCAATTCCTGTTGGGTTCGTTATATTCACTTACGCACAAATACCGTTGAAAAAGATACGATCCACCTCTTACTCTTCCAGCTATGGGTTAATTCGTGAGACATGTACTACTAAATTATTATTATCTCTAAAGATAAAAATAAAATATTTAGATTTCGCCATTAAATAACACATATAATTTGATATGTCATTAAACAAAAACAACCAAACCAAAAAATTGTTGTTTGTGTGTGTGTGTGTGTGTGTGTGTGTGTGTGTGTGTGTGTGTGTGTGTGTGTGTGTGTGTGTTTAGATAAAAACGCTGGAAACCTTTGCCCACCATAAAATTGACTGAGAAAGAAAAAAAAAGAAAATGACTAAGAAAGAAAGTAGATAATTAGATTGTTGAATATCGTTGACTCACTATGTACTTTTCCCAAAAGTCTTGTATAAATTGCAGAGAAGTGTTTTCCTGTTGGCCCTTCACTCTTCTGTGTTGAAATTCCTGATTATATGAATGTAAACGGACAGCAACATTTTTCCCTAAATGTCACCGTTTATTGCCACTTTAAAGACATTTTTTTTACCGTTAGAAAGCTAAAAGCTTTCACCCACAAAAGGCAAAGGTGAGACGCCTGCAGGTCTATGCATGCGGAGTTGTCTTTCTTTTGCACCTGAGCATTACAGCGCAAGTGTCAGTGAGAGGATAATCAGAGATATTCTAAGTGAGTTAGTGAGTGAATTAGTGAAGGGAATGTACGTGAATGTTAGGTAAAAAAAAAACCTGTTTGGTAGCTGAAATATTTGTTTATGTTTTTTTGTTTTTTGCGATACTAGTGGTTTGGTGTTCGAAATCAGGCAAAAGCACGGGATTTCGGATGCTGATTTTCTATGCCAAAAGAACCATCAAAACTCCTAGCTGATTCCCGCAATACGATCTTCCTTTCCCCGCCATTTGTTTCTCGGCTTCAGTCACTTTCCCACCGCCTTAATGTAACATTCCTGTGTCTTTTCTATAAATACTTTCATGGCAGTTTTTCTGATTAGCTTTCTTCTTTCGGGCCTCGACTTTAATTTAAGCACAGTACTAGATTGTCGGCTCGGTCTCCTCATTTAACTGCTGAAATTCTTAGATGTAACCCTAAGTTTGATGCTTAACAGTTCTTCCACCGCTTGTGGAACTCTCTTCCCGTTTCTTATTTTCCAGGCAAATTTGGTCTCCAAATGTCTGTCGTTGTATTTTGTCTTCTTAAATGATATTCCTTTGTCCCTGTCTATACTTAAAAAAAACTTTTTCTTTTTCTCATATTCTTTCGTACTCAGTAACCCTTGCGTCTTAGTGCCTTTATTACCTTGCTTGAAGGTGAAATAATTAAAAATATTAAGGGTAAGCAGAGGAAATATGAATAAGATAAGAAGAAAGAAACATGAAAGCTTTAAAGTAACAGAGTTGAACAGAAGAAAAATTTAAATCAAAAGAATTGCTTTTTAACTTTTTTTTTTTTTTTGCTTTTTTTTTAATAAAATGTATACAGTTGCTCTGGGGATCCTGCTATATATTTAGAGATTCTGGAAAAATCAAAAAAAGTATATGCAATGTTATTGGTCCTTACCTGGCATCTCGGTTTCAATTTCTTTCCCATTGCCATAACTTCGCTTCCCTGTGCCTTTTTTTTTTAGAAATACGTTCATGGTAATTGTTCAAATGAACTTTCCGTTATGGTACCTAGACTTTATGAATTTAAGCGCAGTAGTAAATTGGCGGCAAGGTCTCATTATTTTACCGTTGAAATGTCTAAATGTAACCGTAAGTTCTATGCTAACAGTTTCTTCTATTGCACTTCTCGCTTGTGGAACTCTCTCCCAGCTTCTTGCTTTCTAGTCAAAGTTTGATCTGCAATGTTAATCGTTATCTTCTGTCTTCTTAATTTTTGTTCTTTTATTGCCCTCTCTCCTTAATAATGGATTTTCTAACACTCAGTAACTCCTTGCATTCTAATCGTCTTATTGCCTTGCTTTGGGTGAAATGATTTTTAAAAAAAGGGATAAACTTTAAAAATGTAAATAATGTCACTTTTGTTTGTTTTTAAAAGATTTTGTTTCTTTTTCCAAAATTGAAAAACTATCCCGAGAATCTTCCTTGTGTTCTCTAGAGAATTAAGGAAATTCCTCAAATTTAGAAAAATGTTGTATTTTATTAAAATTTGACTGTGTCAATGGACAAGCTATAATTTACTTTAAATCGCTAAATAGATCAACAAGTCCGTAACGTAATAATTAACCACAAATTCATACTTTTTCAATATTATCCCCCTTCGTCTCAGTAAACTTAATCCAGTGTTGAATATTAATCACATAGACAAATAGACGATAAACTACACCCGCGTCCTGGGTAAGACGATAAACTACGTCCAGCAGCAAGGCCTCTGATCAGTATTTTTTGAGGAGCGGGGAACCACCTCTTAATTGCTGGTGATCCCAGGTCCACCCTGACCCAGGGTGGTAGCACTTATTAGGGCCCCAGCTATGGGCAAATAGTTAATCCCGAAACTGGGGTAAAAACACTATGAAATTGTAAAAATAGGTTTTAATACCAGAGATACTTTGTAAAAAATTATTCTCAGCAATATTACCAGCAATACATTTTGAAAAAAAAATTACAAGAAATATTTTTGAAAAAAATTATTACCAGCAATACATTTTTGAAGGGAAAAATTATTACCAGAAATAGATTTTAGACAAAACAAAATATTACCAGCAATAAAAATTTTGTCAGCATTAAATAACCCATTGAGGTTGATATGCCGTAAAACAAACCAAACCAAACCAACAGGAGCACAACAGACATGGTGTTTGTACAGACGTTTGGAATACAACAGACACTTGAAGAAGGACACTAAGATCAGTGTGTATAGAGCAATTGTCCTCGCCACTCTCCTATACGGCTCAGAGTCATGGGTCACTTACCGGCACCACCAGCGACTCCTCGAACGGTTCCACCAGCGCCGCCTCCGCACGATCCTTAACATCCACAGGAGTGACTGTCATCAATATTGAAGTACTTGAAAAAGCGAAGATCCCCAGCATTGAGGCCATGCTGCTGAAGACCCAGCTACGCTAGGCTGGACATGTTTCCAGGAAGGAGAATCATCACCTGCCTAAAATTTTATTGTACGGCCAGCTCTACACCGACTATCGCGGTAGGGTACCAAAGAAACGATTCAAAGATTGCCTGAAAAAATCTTTTGTTGCATGTCAAATCAACCATTGCCAATGGTCAACCCTAGCTGAGAACCGTGGCGCTTGGCGTCTGACCACCAACCATGTTTTCTCTTTCTTTGAAAATACCTGCAGGGTCGCTCTCAAGGACAAGAGGCAGGGGAAGAAGTACTGTAACGCTATGCTATCGAGCCCAGGCCGGACTTTTAACTGCAACTACTGCGACCGTGTATGCCGCTCCCGCATTGGACTTATCAGTCACAAACGGAGCTGCACGCGACGTTTACAGACTCCATCTTGATCTTCGTTTTGCGAAGCCAAGCCATGATTATTAAAATATACTGTTCCTATTCGCGGTCTACGAGTAAATTGCAAAGAGACTCTTTTAAAATACTGCAGACGTTTTTTAACGAATTAATCTGTCGTTGTTATTGATTTGGATCGTGCTTTTTGCAGCTTAAACTACATTATATTAAGATATTTTCATTTGCATTGCACCTGCAATTTCTTCCTCTTTCCCGCGCTCTCAATTCTCTGTCTTTTTCTTTCTCTTTCTGTTTATTCTCTCAACTGCAAGACCCCGAGATGAAAAAGTTATCTAGAATATTACAACATATGATTTTCATTTATGTTACGAAAGAATGGTTGCCAGAAGAATATTTGGTTTCCTAAACAACATTGTAATTTTATTACCCGATGCAACTTTTTGATTGATGCCAGATGTAGTTGTACATAAATGTACGCAAGTAAAATACGCGTTCGTATTTACTAATTTATCTAATATTTATTCTTTTCCTGTCCATCTTGGTGCGTCCCGAAAATAACTTGCCTCGAACTACGAGGGAATTTTATCTAATATTTACAATGTAGAACTCAACCTTTTTAAAAGTAACAGTTCATTCGGAACAGGACGTTTCATCTCGGTGTATTTCATTCGAGTGACAACTCTTATCTTCAATCCAAAGAGGGGATAAAGGCCTACAGGTTTTGCTCTTCTTCTTCTTCTTCTTCTTCTTCTTCTTCTTCTTCTTCTTCTTCTTCGCTGTGGCGTGTCCTTTCAGGACGTGAGTGATCATGGCTCTCCACAAATCCCAGTCCGTTGTAGCTCTTAGTAAATTTTACCTTTTGGCTATGTCCCCTAATTACTTTTTTTTTTAAAACCATTTACACAAGCTCGTTATGAGCTGCTTTCCTCTGTCCCTCTTGCCTTCATTATGTCCTATGTGTATCAAATTTTCTAAACACTCTTTCCTCATTATGGGCTCTAGAAATTTCTCCTTATGATGCCAAGTATAAGTATCCTTTTTGTTTCTATTTTCTCTAAAACTTCGTCGTTTCTCACATGTTCGGTCCATGGTATTCTTAGCATCCTTCTGTGGAAAACATATTTCTGTTGTTTCAAGTCTCTTCTTCAGCTGCGAGGAGATTGTCCAGCCTCCATTACTATATAGGAGGATTGATATTATATAACAGTTCAGCACTCTTTTCTCTGTTCCTAACAATTTTTTTTTTGTTTCTTAATACTTTCCTTAGCTTTTGCGCAGTATCTTATGCTATCTCAATGCACTTCCGGAGTTTGATGTCGCATTTAATTTTTTTATGTTAAAACACTTCATTGATATTTATTTTATTTTTTTACTTTTTTTTGGTGTGTGGGGTGGGGGTATCTCCAAATTGTAATTCGCATGTTGGGCTCGTGTTTTTTGCTGAAAACCATATATTCTGACATTCTTTTCGCTTTCTTTAGCCGTCTTCTGTAGGAGTTCTTGTAGTTTCCTTTATATGTTTGCTATCAACATCTGCATACCTAATGCTGTTAAGATTGTGAAGTTCCAATATGCGTATATATAGGGCGAGAACAAAAAATACCCAGTCTGCTGCCATAGACTGACAGACAGAAATAAATATAAAATTAAGATGAAAAATGTTTTAAAATCTGTTAATTTTTTGCTAATTTCTGAAAAGTACGTTTCAACGATTCTTACATTATTTACATTATTCGGTGTTATTCTTGCATTATTACATTATCCTCAAATAAAGGCTTCGGTTCGAAATTCCAATCACCTGAAGAAGGCCGGAGCGTACATCGGCCGAAACGTTGTGAATATGGCAATGAAGATGAGGATAACAGTCCGAATAATGTAAATAGTGCAAGTAATCGTAATACCACATTTCAGAAATATAGACAGATACAAGGGTTCTATCAACTAAAATGATTTTTTATCTTTAAGAACTTTAATATGGAAAAATGTCGGAAATTTTTATAGATTGTTATTACATCGGTAGAAAATTTCGTTAGAAACAAAGAAAGTGGGGCTCATCTGCTACGTAATTCCAGTCCTCTTTTATGGCAGTAAATGTTGCACAATCACCTCACAGATGAAGAAGAAACTTGATGCAACAGAAACTTGGTTCTACATAAGTATGCTGAGAATGCCATAGAGGAAACATGCGAATAGCAAGGAAGTTTTGAAGAAAATGGAAACAAAAAGGACGCTTATACTTAGAATGAGAAAGAAACAGTGGAAATTTCTAGAACGTATAATGAGAAAAGAGGGCTTGGAGAATTTGATACTCATAAAACAAGACAAGAGGAGGAGTGGGAAACAGCGAGTAATTTACATAAGAAGCTTGTGAAAATATATAGATGTAAATGGGATGGCAAAAAGACAAACGTTACTAACAGTTACAAAGGATAGGAAGTTGTGGAAAGCCATCATAGCCCACTCCCTGAAGAGATACGGCCCATAGATTGAATGATTGATTTGTTTTTTACGGCTTATCAAACATTTGCAGGTTATTTAAAGACAGAAAATATTTTTAGATTTTAAGAATTAGAGGGAAATAATGATTTTTACTGATACAAGTTCTACTAATTAACTCATTCCAATCAACTGAAGACGGCCGGAGCGTACAACGGCCGAAACGTCGTGAATATGGGGAAGAGGTATTTGCGCGTAAGTAAATATAATGAACCCGACTGGTATTGAAACTAGGCTCTCCGATTTCCAATGCCAAACCGCTATCCATTACACCATCCGCACGTCCAACCATATATCACGTGGTATTCTCAAGCGGTCACCTATCTAGGTACTGACCAGGCTCGATGTTGCTTCACTTTGGTGATCGTAGGAGAACCCGTGTTTCAACGTGATATGACTGTAAAGCCCACGGTGTAGACTGTATAAACCTTCTAGATAAAGAGAACTTGCCTTTTAGACTTAACATTCGAAAGCCTGGTTTTGAGTTGGGTTCGAACTCCGACCAAAAGCGTTATTGATAAATACGGTGTTTACTCGTTCCCCCACCAGGACGAGATGTGACACAAGGTCTTTTTTAAAGTGGGGACTCGAGCGCGTGCACCCGGGCATGGGAAAAAAATGGCCCACAAACCCCGCAACGGTCTTTTGGGCTGGCTTCGGTGCCAGCACCGATCCCTCCCTCTGATGCAATGGGAGGGCGCGGCCTCGGGCAGCTGTTCCCCAGGGCTGGACACCTCTCAGTATAATTTTCTCAGTTGCCTCTCTGAAGCCCCTGAGCGAACTTGGCCCAAAGACAGAGACGCAACTGAGAGATGGTAAGCCTGCGTTAGAAACTACTCCAAGGAGGAATTTATACGCTAAGTGATTTTCCAAACGTAGCTTAGATGTGGCACAAGGCCGAAAGTATGGGGCACCTAGTGAGGATCGAACTCACTACTTGGTCATAATTGTTCTAGCGAGACAAGCTCGCTAACCATTACACCGCCTCGAGGTGCCCGTTGTTGGGAAATACGCAACAATATCAATCACAAAGCAGACCTACTGGAATGTATGAATCACGTAGGGTTTAGCATCCCTTATTATACTTTAGCTATAGATTATTTTATTTCCATCGACCGAGATCAACGAACTATTTGATGAGTACAACGTATCTGTGCGCCAAGAAACTGGCCTAACAATTTGAGAAAGCAAAAAATAAGTAAAAGTTATAAATCCGAATGATTGCGTCCATCTGTGCCAATGGCGGCTGCTTCTAAATAACGCATGCGCTGTTATTTCTGTTATTTGGTCAGTGCGGCTTTAAGTACTCGTTATTTTGATTTATGGCCGTATAGCTGAAAAGCAATCGAGCGTAGACAGTAGATTTCTGTCGGTGGAGAAGGAATGCGGTGTCGAGGATAACAGACTAAAGAATGGAAATAAAGAAACGAATCAAAAAGAAAGCTGCATATTTTAATAATGTTCTCTGTTTCATAATTCATACGACCACTATCTGTCTATATTTCTAAGATGAGGTGTTATGTACACTATTTACATTATTCAGACTATTGTCCACAGGGACACACAGCACAATGGATAAAGGCGTTAGTTAGATCCAGTGACATGACCCAAAGAGTGTGAGTTCAATACCCGGTTAAGGCGATGGAGAACTTGGAGAGGGGAATTAACAGGAGATAACTGATAACTTACATCCATTAGACATGGCACGTGAAACTAGAACAGTCTACTCCAGCGATCGAAATAAAGGGTTCAGTTCGGCATTCCAACCACCTGAAGAAGGCCGGAGCGTACAACGGCCGAAACATTGTGATAAATATGGCAACAAAGATGAGGACAATAGTCCGAATAATGTAAATATTCATACGACCCCGACTTCCATAAACCATGAAGGTCTTTGAGACACCATAAGTACTCACTAGGATCGTTTTAATTTCAGAGTCTTCCTTCTCCTAGACTGGTTGCCTTAACAAAGCTAAGAGGTTCAGTCTGCCCTATTATTTACATGTGTTTAAATCAAGAGAGTTTCACCAGGCTTGCTTTTAACCTGTTGCTCGAGAAAATGATTGATTGAGTGATATTGTTTTTTTACGGCTTATCAACCATTTACAGGTTATTTAAAGCCAGGAAATATTTTTAGATTGGAAGACATTTTTAGATGAAAATGGGTTAGTGATACAAGTTTTCTAATTAACCTATAGCTCTGGGGAGAAGAGGTGGGTTCATACCTTTCCCAAGGGTATTTGCATGGAAGGGAATATAACAAACCCAAGAGGAATTAGAACTCGGTTCTCCGATGAACAATTCCAAACCATTAACCATTACACCAGCCGCACATCCAAGCTTACAGAACTTAGTATTCCCAAGCAGTCACCCATCTAGGTACTGACCAGGCTCGGGTTGCTTAATTTCGGTGATCGTGCGACAACCGGTGTTTCAACCTGATGTGGCCGTAAGCGTCGCCCGAACAAGATGCATTCGTACTTTTTCCAAGTTTTTTTTCAATCGAACTAAATTGAACAGAGTTTAAACTCGAATCGTCGATTCCGTTACGGTACCCGCTATCTACTTGATAATTAACATTCAGTTAATTTAAAATATTTGATAAAAACTCAATTGTAAAAAAACGGCCATTCTTATCCCATAACTAACAATATAAGCTTACTAACCAAGGATGCGTCCCTCAGATAACACTAGCATCCTTCACAAAGATTGATATAGCGATGTGTACGGCTTTGATGTCTGGATATATGGCCGAAGGTAATGAGAAAATTCTCAATGACTCATCATAAAATGTTAATGGTCTGTATCGATCGCTCTCATGTTATATATATTACCTGCATTATTTTCTGCCAATAATTCTTTTATTTTATATTTTATAAAAATTTGCAACAATATGTGCACACTGAGTAGACGGTTTTTTTAATTT